>CM018690.1:19802638-20138334 GCA_009363875.1 Mikania micrantha | reverse complement strand
TTGTTTGATGGGACAAGTTGAAGAAGAAAGCAAAAAAATCACTTTATTTTTTCTTTGTTTTTGACGACAGACAAACCAACATGGAATTCTCTACTTCATCGCTTTTAGTCCAATTGAAAATTGAGGTAGCATTGAAATTCGTGTAGCTGGGACCAGACCCATTTTGGGTTATTATGTGATCCGATTAGACTTGCACAAAAAACCGGACCGGTTTGAAAAACCGGTTTATAAACCGTTTTAGGCCCAATTAAAAACCGGTTTCCTAACCGAACCGACCCACCGGTATGTGATAGGTTTGGGTATTTTACCGTTTGAACAAGTTTGGAACCGGACCGGTTTAGGAACCGGTTCCCCCAAACCAGTTTAGAAACTGGTTTCAATGGCTAGATTATTTTTTAACATTTTTTTCGAAAAAAAGAGCCGTTTGGGGCTTTTTGACCGTTTTTTTTTTGTTTTTTTGCATTTTAACCCCATATGTTTACTATAAATATGTAATGCTTGTTTAGGTTCAATCACACACTTCTCTAACGCAAAAAACACTCCCAAAACGCAAAAAACGCACTCTAAACTCTCAAAACGCAAACCCGCTAACAAATGACTTCATCAAGTGCTCAATCTTCGGTTGTTGTGGTGCTTCAACTAACTTTGAAGTTGTTGAAGTTATTCCTATAAAGAGGAATCCAGAAATATGGAAAAACTTTGACTTGTATAAATGACGAGCGCTCCAAATAAATGCCGGTGTGCAAGCTATGTGGTGCTTTTTTCAAACACGATGCCAATAAATTATGAAAACCACCACGAGTACAAATATTGCAAAGCTTTGAAGAACGAACCCACACGAGGTCAACCTATGATGTCCAACGACAGGAGTATTTTTGTTTATAGCGTCGATGCTGTTCGGGTGAGAATTTATTTTACGTACGGTCGTGTTTGAGTTATTTGACTATCCTCACACGGGTGAGAATTTATTTTACGTTTTGGACAAAGTTATAAAACTTATAAATTGGAAAACAAAATATTTTCAATCTCATTTGATAACGCGTCGAATAATACGCGTGTGGTCCAACAACTAATTTTAAAATATAAACCTATTTGCGAAGGTGTTTTTTTTCATAGTCGATGTGTTGCACACATCATTAATTTGGCGGTTAAAAAAGGGATTAAAATTATTGAAGAAACAAAGGAAAATTTTAAACAAATGTTACACGACATTTTTAGCTCAACAAAACGACATACTAGTTATCGTCGTTTTTGTAAATAATCGAATATTAGATATCTAGGTCCAAATTGGACGTAATAACTAGATGGGATTTGACATGTAACATGTTTGAGAAAGCTTTAAAACAAAAAGATAGTTTAATTGTTTTCTATAATCTTTTAGCACAAAAGGGGGGTTGAAGCATTTAATCCGTCGGGTTGAGATATTATTGAACAAATAGCGAAAATGCTTCATGTTTTTAAAACCGCAACTACATATTTATCCGGTGTTTATTATCCAACAAGTCATTGGTACTTAACCAAATTTATTTAATAAGTTCAAAGTTATGTGAATTGTCTTTAGACCAAAACCTTTAACTGATATGTTTCCACCAATGAAATCAAAATTTTAAAATATTTCAAAGAAATTCCACAGGTTATTACTTGTGATGCCGCTTTAAACCCCTGCGTAAATGTTGCGGGGTTGAAACCTACTTGAAAAATTTGTTACGATTTAGATTTACTTGATGAAGATCCTTTTTACGTGCAGACTTTACAAACAACTTTTAACAAACAATTTTCAAATATGTTTGATGTTTATGTTCAAAAATATGGAACAACATCAACCATACACCAAACAATGAGAAACACGACATCAAGTTCTAGTAGTTCACAAGATCCATAAATCGTTTTTTATAATTTATTAATGAACGAAAATAGTAAAAGACAAAGAGGCAGCACTCCAAGTAGTGAACTTGGAAGATATATTGCCACAGACTTTTTGTCGGGCATGACTTCCCAAAAGTTTGTGTCCTTTGATATCTTTGTTTGGTGGAAAGGTAAGGAAGAACAATTCCCGATCCTATCCGCTATGGCCTGAGATCTACTAAGTGTCCGAGCTTTCACGGTAGCTTTGGAATCGACGTTTTCTGTAAGTGGCAGGGCCATTTCACTAAGAAGAACAAGACTCACTCATCCAGCAGTAGAGATGTCGATTTGCTTGAAGGATTACTTGGATGTGGCGGAAAGAGTTTAAGATAAGTCTTCACTTGAAGGCGAAATGGATTACGAGAGCGAGTTATTGCAAGAAGAGGTCGAGGCGGGTTTGTCAGAAGGAATAACCGACGAGGAAGAAGTTGCAATTATAAAATTAGCTCGGAAAAAAATTAAACGTGAAGAAGATGCATATTACCAAAATGTATTTCATCATTATGTTTTACAATATTGGTTATTTTGATTGTTTAAGTATTTTAATTTATGTTGTCTTCAATTTGTTTATTATGTTGTATTTTCTTTTCTCAAATAATGAAAGTTTATTACCAAAATAAGATTTTATTAAAGTTTAAGGTTTTATTAGGGTTTTATTAGTTTAAGGTTTAGGCAGGGGCGTACCCACCTTATATGGTGGGGGACAGCCGCCCTCCTTAAAAAATTTTTTCCACTGGTATATGTATTTTAAAATCCTGACCGACCCCCTAATATTTTGCAATCGTCCCCCTTTAATTTGCATAATCGGACTTGTGATGAAGATATAAGTTATAGTTATACTTGTTTTATGTAGAAAAAATTACTTAAAAAAGTCACCATAGATGTTGTTTGAATATATTTAAAAATAAAACCTCGTAGAAAATAACTAGGCCTAACAATCTTAACTCATAACAAGATAAATGTGTAGATTGGGAAACAATTATTGCATTTTGGGTAGAAATGAGTAACATTATAACATAGAATGAGTTTAGATGTATAACACTTTAACACAATGTGGGCCTAAATGGGCACGTAACTTAAAAACTATGTGAATATAAAAGATTCAAACAGATAAGTAATAAAACATGATCCAACCCAATTCGACCTAACTCGATATGAATATAAGAGAAAAAATTTATTATATAGCGATCCTTAAATGTCTTTAAAAAATTTTCGCCCTCTATGAAAAAAATTTCTTGGTCCGTCACTGGGTTTAGGTTTTATTAGTTTATGGTTTTATTAGGGTTTTATTAGTTTAAGGTTTTATTAGTAGTTTAAAGTTTTATTAGTTAAAGGTTTTATGAGGGTTTTATTAGTTTAAGGTTTTATGAGGGTTTTATAGTTTAGGTTTTATTATTAGTTTAAGGTTAGTTTTATTAGTTTTAGGTTTTATACCAAGTTTTGCAAATTATACCAAGTTTTTGAAAAAAAAAATTTTTTAAAAACCGGTTTTTTATATTACGAACCAGTTCCCATAGGTTTGGTTTTTCGATCTCCCGAACCAGTTTCACCCCTAACTGATTTCACCTTCACCATATCCAAACCGAACCGGTTTGGTAATAAAACCGGTTTGTGCAACTCTAGAACCGATCACCGAGCCCAATACATAGTATGGTATTGTTTTTAGGGTAGTTTCCGATCAAATTTTCAGATATGGGTGGGTATTCGTTTTTTTGCTCATCTTTACGGGCCACCACCAGGGACACTGCCCCTAGAACCCCACAAGGGGACGCGGCTACCTTGACTTCCGCTGGGTCCAAAACTTAAAAATCTTAAATGAATGTGCACTCCACGCCTCCAAACTCTTTTATTGACAATGTTTTTTTTATTATTGACTTAATATATTGCATTTTTATTACGTAATGAACATTATAAGACCTAAAGTGTCAAACCGACCCTGACACTTTTATATTCAGTTCTATCTAATTGAAGCGTTTAAAAATAGTGAACCCACAGAAAAAATATACTGGGTCCGTCATTGTTTCGTTCTTTATTTTCTTGACGGAATGATTAATTCAATGATCTCGTCAACGCAATAATATTCACCTATTACAAAAAATTAACTGTTACCTTGATAATTTACACGAGGTGCGTAAACTATCATGTCTAATGTGGCTGTTTTTTTTAGTTACCGAATTGTGTTAAAAACTCGGTGTTTTATACGTTTTTTAAAGGAAATATCTATTAATCAACAAAAAGGTAAAATAAATATTAGATGAGTAAGAATTAGAGTTTAAACGTTAAAGAAATGAAATATAACCTTTCAATTCAAGCATAGATACCACGTTGAAAATAATGAAATTTAGTCACCATCATGTGAATTAGATTTGATATACAAATTTAAATTTATGACCACTCAAATATGTATGTTGATTTTCAATGTCTGCCGCGCTTTATAATCACGTTATAAATTTTTAATCATATGTTATTACCATGATCTAATACGATTGATTGATGACTTAAATTAATTATTCACACGTTACGACTTACCACAAATCACTTTATTGTCTTATTTTGAATTGCTACTTAAATAAAATGATTATTATATATCCTTTCAAGTAACCATAGCGATTTAAATAATGCGATTTTAATAAATTAATATGCATGGATTAAAATTATATTTTTATTATTTGTATAATAAAGACTTGTTATTAACATACTAAGTCCTGACATATAATTATTGGAGTTGGATCTAATAAGAAAAGATTTGCCTAAAAAGAGTAAAAACCAATAGATATTTAATATCTAACATGCTAAAAATATAAAAACAAAAATGTATTACATAAAACAAAATTTAGTACAAAAAAAAAAACAAAATCCAGTTCAAAAAATGAAAATACAGTACAAAAAAAAAAAGAAAAATCAAGTACAAAAAAATAGAAAAATATTACAAAAAACAAAAATAGAATACAAAAATTCACTACCAAAAAATACAACAAAAAAATAAAGAAAAAGAATTTAGTAAAAAAAATAATAATTTAACACAAAAAAATAAGATTTTATATGTAAATTATCATGATACATGTCAAACTCCTATTAGTTTTTATTCTTGTTAGGCAAAATCTCTTTTTATATGATATTTTTTCCCTATAATTTTTATTCAATCATTTATGGAGTTATGTGTTGTTAAATAATGAACAAAAAGAGTGGATTAATAATAAACACAATGAAAAAAATATGGGCCATGTTACATAATATTATATTTATACTCAAAATAAATGTGTTGTTTTTATGTGCCTTGGTCTTTTTCCTTATGTATGTTTATAATAATAGAATGCCAATCATGAAAAGAAATCATATTCAAGTAGCAGAAACACTACTTAACTTGTTCTTAATACTTGAATATTGATCACAACCAACACCAAATTAAGATTCAAATAGAACATTACTTTAATCTATTATTTTGAGTTATACGACACATAATCTTCAATGATTCTAATTCCATCCATGATTACCCCATATTATACCTCGTTTCTATTTTTCTAAATATTCATACATCATTTGTCTTAATACGAAGTTCATCGTGAGTTATAATTTAGGATTTAAATACTTATTTGTGCAACTTTTGCATCATGCATGGAGAGATTCAGTAAAACTCATATATGTTATGATGGATATTGATGACACATTAACAAATGATGTTCTAGCTACTCGACTCACTACTCAAAATAGTACTTTACATGAGAAGGAGTGTACATACAATTGGATATAGGTCAACTTAAATGACTCTACTAGTCATGAAAATTAAAAATAGTTGCCATTCAAATTTAGCTGGGAAAGAGTTTAAGGGAAATTTTGAAATTTTTTTGTAAAAAGGATTTTTTTTTTTAACAGCATTTCTTTTAGCATTGTGATTATTATATATGTATTTTTTTTTTCGGTTAAACAAACATTTTTTTTATATTGGTTTTTAAAAAGTGAGGTGATGTGACTATTTATGGAAGGTTACCCCGGTCATGGGTGATGACTCAAAAATTATAATATTTTTATTCTTTTTTTTTTCTTTCAAGCGAACAGTTGACGTGACGTAGTGATGGATGGACGTGCCAGTGTCAACCTTACCATTGGCAAGTTTGGTGATGTGGCAGCCAGCTGGCATATATCACCCCTAGCTACCAATAGTGAGTTCTGACATCTCACCTAAATATTTCTCTGTTAATGAATGCTAATGATACCAGGTTAAAAGCCATCCTCCTTACCAATGGTGACGGACGTATTTGTAAAACTAATCTTGTTTGTACGAGGCTTTACCAATGTCTCTACATTTTTGTAACATCCGTGAAAAATCCAGGTAAAATCCATATTAAGATCTTAATTATTTAGTCATTAACAGACAAAAACCAAGTTAATACGTATGTTGAGTCGATGGTATTTAAACAACTAAGAAAAACATGATCAGTCATGGGTTTTCAGATATCGTAATGCGTATGAAAATAATCAAGGATTAACGGAATAACTATGAGAATTTGGAAATATTTAATAACGCAAATTATATTATAAACTACTTATAAATATCCCAAATATTAGAATAAATTTTATGAAAATTTTGAGTATATTAATAAATATAAATTCATAACTATTTTAATATTTAAATCAATGTTTAAATAATTATAAAATTTATCAAACAAGTTCAAAGTTGTTCATAATGTAAAATAAATATTTAATAAGTTCTTTTAAATAAATATGAATCAATAAACATTTTCAAGAAATTTTATAAATTTTAGAAATATTTTAGTACTAAGTTCTTTTAAAGTTCTTTATTTTATAAATATTATTACCCATTTTTTTATAAAAATTCAAAGAACTCTTTCCCTAATTAAAATTTAATCAAAATTCCTAATTAAACATAATCATTTAACTTTTTAACCTATTAACCTATACCCCACATCCTTGTCCCCCAACATCCTTGTCTCCCCCAACATCTTTGTCACACTCACACACCCTCTCCCCTCTCCCTTCCTCAACTATAAATACCCCATTACATCCTTCCTAAATCCTTTGCACCAAATCCATTCTTCTTTGGATTTCTAATTCTATCTCCCTAAACCACCTCTCTTGGGATCTTTCAAGATCTCCAAGGTAATAAACACTTAAACTAAATGCTCTTACATTACTTATGTTCTTCATCTTCTTCTTCTAATCCTCCAAATTTTAAGTTGTTACCATGCTTGATAACACAAAGGTTTGTGTGTTGTAAGGTTTCCTAATAACTTGTCTTATGACAAGTAACCTATGATCAACCCATACACAAACATACTTTCAAGTCATGGATTCTTGCAATATTGATAACAAAAAGGTTTGTATGTTTGTTCTTTACCAAACATCCAAGCATACCTTCAATATTTGCCTTATTATTTTGAATGTTGATAACACAAAGGTTTGGTATAATTATGGGTCTTTAATCAAAGATCAACAACTATACAAAACATACTTTCAACATTTGCCTACTTATACATATATTTGTAGAAACTATAAATCAAAACCATGCACTTGTTTATATTCAATTATAATAATTGAATGATATTAAAATATTTTGAAATTTACTTTAAAACCCTCATTCACTAATATTACTTCAAAGTAATACCCTAAAATATCTAATACTATTAAAACTTGATTATACGCATTACAAACTTTATTATTATTAAACCATCCGTGGTGTCATTATCATTAAACCATCCGTGGTTTCATTCGTAATTTGGTACGACTCAAAATAAAGAGTCGATTAAAATGCCAAATTAAAAAGCGAACTGTGTTATGGCTTAGTATCATTATTAAGTTGGAAGATGACAAGTTCGAGTAACGTATTATCATTTCTTTTATGACTTAAGGAAAGTCATTACTTTGCAATAACCCCAATCTATTAATCGGGTTAACGCATCTCTTATATATATACTAAATATTAAATCCATCGTAAAACTCAACAAATGTATACTTTCCTTATTTTAGGGGTTTGAAGTTCGTGACAAGGAGCAAGATCTTAATATTATCTATCTTCTAGCATCCTACTACTAGTGAGTTTCATAGCCCCTCTTTTTATTTAATATTTTGGGGTGGAATACATGCTAGATACTAAAACTTTACATCCATACGTGTTTAAATGAAATAGGCATTTTAGTGATTACTTGAGTATACGTGTTACTATCGTTTAAACTTCTTTAATATTCATGATGTACATTAATAATATTTTGAGTGAAGTATACGTTTGACATCGTTTAAACTCATAATCATAAAATGCATGCTTTATTGTTAAACATTATGGGATGTATGTTACTATAAACTTCTCTTTTTTTTTGTAATCATGCTTTATCGAGTCATAAACCTATGGACTCACCAACTATTTTTAGTTGATACTTGAGCATGTATTTCAGGAAATTAGCTACATGGATTATATTACAACAAGAAGATTTTGAAGATATTGTTTAATTTAAATTAGACTATATGGAGAAATCTTATATTGTTGTATCATTTTGAATCATATCATTTTGTAAAACTATTATCGATATGTTATTTGAATCTTTGTAATTCTCTTATGTATGTTATTTGGATTATGAATGCAATTTAGTAAGTTTCTTTATAAACAATGTATTTGTAATCCGATTTCGTCTCGCCCTCGTGATTCCGCTTTAGCGGGGGTGTGACAGATTGGTATCAGATCCATTGGTTATAGAGAATTAGGTTGCATGAAACCTAGACTATAACTTATAGCTCATCCTAGGACTTACATGGACTTTATGTGCTACCTTACTTGAACTACTTGTTATCACCATACGTGCTTACTTGCTTGTTTGATAGAAATAAGATTTCCTTAGAATTTAAGTATTCCATTAAGAATGCCTTAGATTATAAAAACCTTAGTTAAATCCTACGACCTTTACTTTTCCTATTATATAAAAATTTAAAACACATAGTATGTATGTATGACAAAAATATGTTTGACACTCTCACACTCAAAAATTTTTATTCTGTTCTCGTTAGAGCTAAGTTTGTATAAACGGACATGTATTAACTGGAAGGGCGAATGCCGGTAGTTGGGACTCCTGTCTAGGAAAGCGATTCGCATAAATTCCCGACATACTGCGGGACCAGTCTAGCTTTCCTGGGGATTTCCGATGAGAGTATTCTAACCTATAGGCCAAAGCATGTTATACCAAACGTTGTACGAACTATACGGCTCTAATAAGTCAACGGCAATCCCTTTGGATTGCCATTCCGCTTCACTTTGAAGCCAACTTCATTGATTTATATAATTTCCAAGATGATTATTTTCATACTCGTATTCGTATGTCAACCTAAAATAGCAAAAACCAAAATAATCATGCAAGTCAAACTACCATTACGAGTGCACACGTAATCGCCATTTGAAATGCATGAGAGTTTTGGCAAATTCTATTTTAAGTTAACAAATAACACGGGTTCCTAACCTCAAGGTTTCAAAACATTGGTTATGTCCAACGGGATAAACCCGTTTGATAAAAGTAGGGTCCATACTTTTGCACACACGAAAACTCAAATCAAGTATATATTGAATAAATTACTACATTAAATGAAATACTAAACCATTTCCTTTTAACTTCATAGCTAATGGCTCCAACAAAAAGAGGGCGAAAACCAAAGGATAAGGGACCAGTTGACAATACAGATACTACTATTCCAATGACACCCAACGACATCGAAAAACTAGTGGAAGCTCGAATAGCCGCAGCCATACCCGGCATACTTGCTCGAGCAAACTCGAACTCAGGAAACAACAATAACAACCACAACACCAATAATAGCAATACCACCGACCCCGAAACCAGTAATGCAAGAAAGGGCTGTACATACAAACATTTCATGTCCTGTAAACCGAAGGATTACTATGGCAACGACGGAGCCATAGGACTGCTAAAATGGATAGATAAGATCCAAGCAGTTTTCCGTATTTCTGAATGCCTTGAAACCCACAAGGTTCGTTATGCTGCAAACTCCTTCCAAGGGAAGGCCTTGAACTGGTGGAACAACCAAATACAGGCTCGGGGTGTTGAAGAGGCAGAATCAATGGGCTGGGAAGAATTCAAGGCCCTATTACTAGAAGAATACTGCCCCATCAACGAATTGCAAAAACTGGAGAATGAATTCTGGCACCTTACCATGAAGGGTGCTGAACTGATGGCCTATAACGACCGCTTTCACGAACTCTCGAGCTTACTACCACACATGGTGAACTCGGAAGATCGAAAAATCGAGCGTTACATCTGGGGACTTGCACCCCAAATTGGAAGCATGGTCACCGCTTCTAAACCAACCACGCTCAAAGGTGCCATCCTCTTGGCTGGTCAACTTAGGGATCATCTGGTTAGAAACAATGCTTTCGAGAACAAAAACTCGGGAGAAAAGAGGAAGATTGATAACCCCACATCCTCCAACCACACCAACCAATCCAACCAGTCCAACCACTCCAAAAGACACAACAACAACAAGAAACCCCAACAACCCCGTAACTATGGGCAGTTAACCAAGACAAGAGGAATCAACATGCACCTAAGTGTGCCAAATGCAACTATTTCCATTTTGGAGCATGCCTTGTCTGCTCCAAGTGTGGGAAACCGGGGCACCAAGCCAATAACTGTCGAAGCAACCCCACTCCACGTGCTTGCTATGGATGTGGAAGCCCCGACCACATGCTCAATGTTTGTCCCAAAAGACCCCAAGGATCTGGAACTGTCAACAACCCACCTCGGGGAAGAGCTTTCGTCATGGGAGCTCAAGAAGCCCGTGAAGACAACAACGTCGTTACTGGTATGTTTCTTGTAAACAATCACTTTGCATCTATTCTATTTGACACGGGTGCTGATAAAAGTTTCATATCAACTAAGTTTGAGCATGTAGTAAACCAAAAATCTACCCCTTTAACTGAAATCTACACCATAGAATTAGCCAACGGAAAACTATTAACTGCACGAAAAATCCTCAAGGGTTGTGTCCTTAGTTATGACGGCCACTCATTCTATCTAGACCTCATTCCCATCCAACTTGGAAGCTTCGATGTAGTCATCGGAATGGACTGGTTGTCCAAACATCAAGCTGAAATCCAATGTCACCTCAAAATTGTTCGGGTTCCATTACCAAACGGCGGAGCACTAGAAATTCAAGGAGAAATAGCAAGTAGGAAACTACACCTCATTTCTGCTATGAAGGCACGTAAGTATCTGAAGAAGGAATGTCAAGCCTTCCTTGCCCATATCAAAGTCAAAGACCAAGAAGAGAAGAAGATCGGAGACATACCAATAGTCCGCGACTTTCCCGAAGTATTCCCCGATGAGCTACCTGGATTACCACCCGTTCGACAAGTGGAATTTCGTATCGACCTGATTCCAGGAGCGGCACCGATAGCAAAGACACCCTACCGTCTCGCACCATCCGAGATGCAAGAGTTATCAAGCCAATTACAAGAACTCTTGGATCAAGGATTCATCCGACCGAGTTTCTCACCATGGGGAGCACCCATTCTATTTGTCAAAAAGAAGGATGGATCTTTTCGAATGTGCATCGACTATAGGGAGCTCAACAAAGTAACCATCAAAAATCGCTATCCCCTTCCTCGGATTGATGACTTGTTCGACCAATTACAAGGGTCTAGGCACTTCTCAAAGATAGACCTTCGGTCAGGTTATCATCAATTAAGAATCCACGAAGACGACATCCCAAAAACCGCATTCAGAACAAGATACGGGCACTACGAATTCTTAGTAATGCCTTTCGGACTCACCAATGCCCCTGCGGTATTTATGGACCTAATGAACCGTGTATGCAAGCCTTACCTCGATAAGTTCGTGATCGTGTTCATCGACGATATCCTTATATACTCACAAAACGAAGAGGATCATAAGCAACACCTAAAGCTAGTACTCCAACTCTTGGCAAAGGAGAAACTATATGCCAAGTTTTCCAAATGCGAGTTCTGGTTAAAGGAGGTTCACTTCCTTGGTCATGTGGTTAATGATAAGGGTATTCAAGTCGACCCAAGCAAGATTGAGGCGGTAGAGAAATGGGAAGCACCGACAACCCCGACAGAAATCCGACAATTCTTAGGGTTGGCCGGATACTATCGTAGATTCATTGAAAACTTCTCAAAAATAGCCAAACCATTAACCATGCTCACCCAAAAGGAGCAAAAGTACAATTGGGGAAGAGAACAAGAAGAGGCTTTCCAATTACTGAAACACAAATTATGCCAAGCCCCGATCCTATCACTCCCCGACGGCACTGATAACTTTGTCGTATACTGTGATGCATCGCACCAAGGTCTCGGTTGCGTGTTGATGCAAAAAGACAAAGTTATTGCATATGCATCCCGACAACTCAAAGTGCATGAAAAGAACTACACCACTCATGACTTGGAGTTAGGAGCCGTTATCTTTGCTTTAAAAATCTGGAGACACTACCTCTACGGTACCAAGTGTATTATATACACCGATCACAAAAGCCTCCAACACATCCTTGATCAAAAAATGTTGAATATGCGTCAAAGAAGATGGGTTGAATTACTCAACGACTACGATTGTGACATACGCTACCATCCCGGTAAAGCAAACGTGGTGGCTGATGCACTAAGTAGAAAAGAGAGGATCAAACCCGTTCGCGTACGCGCCTTGGGTATGACAATACAAACCTCTCTCAAAACCCAAATTCTTGAAGCACAAAAGGAAGCTCTAAAGGCAAAGGAACTCAAAGAAGAACTGCTATGCGGGGTGGAGAAGAGACTAGAACTAAAGGAAGATGATGTGTTGTATTTCCAAGAAAGAATGTGGGTTCCCGAGCTGAACAACATCCGAGAGCTCATTTTTCATTAAGCCCACAAATCCAAATACTCCGTTCATCCGGGCGCCGACAAAATGTATAAAGATCTCAAGGAATACTATTGGTGGCCCGGAATGAAGAAAGACATCGCTCTATATGTCGGAAAGTGCCTAACCTGTTCTAAGGTTAAGGCCGAACATCAAAAACCATCGGGTATGCTACAACAACCCGAGATTCCACAATGGAAATGGGAGCAAATTTCCATGGATTTCATCACCAAACTACCACGTACCTCTAGTGGTTATGATTCGATATGGGTCATCGTTGATCGATTGACAAAATCTGCTCATTTCTTACCCATTAGAGAGGATTTTAAGATGGAGAAGCTTGCTAAACTATACATTACCGAAATCATCACTAGGCACGGGGTGCCCATGTCAATCATCTCCGACAGAGATAGCCGATTTACCTCCCGATTCTGGCAATCCATGCAAAAGGCACTCGGAACTCGTCTTGACCTTAGCACCGCGTATCATCCACAAACCGATGGGCAGACTGAAAGAACAATCCAAACCTTGGAAGATATGCTTAGGTGTTGTGTGGTAGATTTTGGTGGAAGTTGGGATAACCATCTCCCACTAATTGAATTCTCTTATAACAACAGTTACCACACAAGCATCAAGTGTGCACCATTTGAAGCCTTATACGGACGAAAATGTCGATCTCCAGTATGTTGGGCAGAAATCGAGGAAAGTCAAATAACTGGCCCCGAGATCATTCAAGAAACGACGGATAAAATTGCACAAATCAAAGACCGAATCAAAGCCGCCAGGGATCGTCAGAAAAGCTACGCCGATAACCGAAGAAAACCATTGGAATTTGCAATTGGCGATAAGGTAATGCTAAAGATATCACCATGGAAGGGCGTGGTGTGGTTCGGGAAGAAGGGCAAGCTACCTCCAAGGTACGTTGGACCTTTTGAAATTCTCGATAGAATTGGTCCCGTAGCCTACAAGCTCCAACTACCGCAAGAACTTAGTGGAGTTCATGATACGTTCCATGTATCGAATCTGAAGAAATGTTTATCAGACGAAACAATGATAATTCCATTGAATGAGGTCCGACTCGACGACAAACTCCACTTCATCGAAGAACCGATTGAGGTCATGGACCGAGAAATGAAGACGTTAAAGCGAAGCCGCATTCCAATTGTTAAAGTTAGATGGAACTCTAAGCGAGGACCTGAATTCACCTGGGAAAGAGAGGATCATATGAAGAAAGAGTATCCTCAGTTATTCACGAACGACCCTACCTTGGTAAATAAAGACTGAATTTCGGGACGAAATTCTTTTAACCGGGGGAGACTGTAACATCCGTGAAAAATCCAGGTAAAATCCATATTAAGATCTTAATTATTTAGTCATTAACGGACAAAAACCAAGTTAATACGTATGTTGAGTCGATGGTATTTAAACAACTAAGAAAAACATGATCAGTCATGGGTTTTCAGATATCGTAATGCGTATGAAAATAATCAAGGATTAACGGAATAACTATGAGAATTTGGAAATATTTAATAACGCAAATTATATTATAAACTACTTATAAATATCCCAAATATTAGAATAAATTTTATGAAAAATTTTGAGTATATTAATAAATATAAATTCATAACTATTTTAATATTTAAATCAATGTTTAAATAATTATAAAATTTATCAAACAAGTTCAAAGTTGTTCATAATGTAAAATAAATATTTAATAAGTTCTTTTAAATAAATATGAATCAATAAACATTTTCAAGAAATTTTATAAATTTTAGAAATATTTTAGTACTAAGTTCTTTTAAAGTTCTTTATTTTATAAATATTATTACCCATTTTTTTATAAAAATTCAAAGAACTCTTTCCCTAATTAAAATTTAATCAAAATTCCTAATTAAACATAATCATTTAACTTTTTAACCTATTAACCTATACCCCAACATCCTTGTCTCCCCCAACATCTTTGTCACACTCACACACCCTCTCCCATCTCCCTTCCTCAACTATAAATACCTCGTTACATCCTTCCTAAATCCTTTGCACCAAATCCATTCTTCTTTGGATTTCTAATTCTATCTCCCTAAACCACCTCTCTTGGGATCTTTCAAGATCTCCAAGGTAATAAACACTTAAACTAAATGCTCTTACATTACTTATGTTCTTCATCTTCTTCTTCTAATCCTCCAAATTTTAAGTTGTTACCATGCTTGATAACACAAAGGTTTGTGTGTTGTAAGGTTTCCTAATAACTTGTCTTATGACAAGTAACCTATGATCAACCCATACACAAACATACTTTCAAGTCATGGATTCTTGCAATATTGATAACAAAAAGGTTTGTATGTTTGTTCTTTACCAAACATCCAAGCATACCTTCAATATTTGCCTTATTATTTTGAATATTGATAACACAAAGGTTTGGTATAATTATGGGTCTTTAATCAAAGATCAACAACTATATACAAAACATACTTTCAACATTTGCCTACTTATACATATATTTGTAGAAACTATAAATCAAAACCATGCACTTGTTTATATTCAATTATAATAATTGAATGATATTAAAATATTTTGAAATTTACTTTAAAACCCTCATTCACTAATATTACTTCAAAGTAATACCCTAAAATATCTAATACTATTAAAACTTGATTATACGCATTACAAACTTTATTATTATTAAACCATCCGTGGTGTCATTATCATTAAACCATCCGTGGTTTCATTCGTAATTTGGTACGACTCAAAATAAAGAGTCGATTAAAATGCCAAATTAAAAAGCGAACTGTGTTATGGCTTAGTATCATTATTAAGTTGGAAGATGACAAGTTCGAGTAACGTATTATCATTTCTTTTATGACTTAAGGAAAGTCATTACTTTGCAATAACCCCAATCTATTAATCGGGTTAACGCATCTCTTATATATATACTAAATATTAAATCCATCGTAAAACTCAACAAATGTATACTTTCCTTATTTTAGGGGTTTGAAGTTCGTGACAAGGAGCAAGATCTTAATATTATCTATCTTCTAGCATCCTACTACTAGTGAGTTTCATAGCCCCTCTTTTTATTTAATATTTTGGGGTGGAATACATGCTAGATACTAAAACTTTACATCCATACGTGTTTAAATGAAATAGGCATTTTAGTGATTACTTGAGTATACGTTTTACTATCGTTTAAACTTCTTTAATATTCATGATGTACATTAATAATATTTTGAGTGAAGTATACGTTTGACATCGTTTAAACTCATAATCATAAAATGCATGCTTTATTGTTAAACATTATGGGATGTATGTTACTATAAACTTCTTCTTTTTTTTTTGTAATCATGCTTTATCGAGTCATAAACCTATGGACTCACCAACTATTTTTAGTTGATACTTGAGCATGTATTTCAGGAAATTAGCTACATGGATTATATTACAACAAGAAGATTTTGAAGATATTGTTTAATTTAAATTAGACTATATGGAGAAATCTTATATTGTTGTATCATTTTGAATCATATCATTTTGTAAAACTATTATCGATATGTTATTTGAATCTTTGTAAATCTCTTATGTATGTTATTTGGATTATGAATGCAATTTAGTAAGTTTCTTTATAAACAATGTATTTGTAATCCGATTTCGTCTCGCCCTCGTGATTCCGCTTTAGCGGGGGTGTGACAATTTTGCTTATGAAAACCTAAAAATCCCCACTTCTCACTTATCATTTCTATATCAAACACAGGTACCCCTAATAAGATGTATGAACGATCTGATATCGTGTTTTAATGCACCGAAAGATTCAATCTGAGAAAGATTTAGACGAATTGAATCATCATGAGCCAAAAACATAGTCAGTCGTCGATGATGATTAGAAGCACAAAAAAGGTGAAAATCAGAATACGAATTATCACCAACTTTTGAGTAGCTATTTCCTATTAAAACTTGCTTTCTTCGAAGTATCTCTGTCTCTCTCTCCATTACTTCTTGCTCTATGTGCATATTTCTGTAACTTCTAAAGATACTTACCTTGTGTTTTTAAAAAACATAGTTGACATGTCATGAGTTTTTTATTTTTATTTTAAATGTGGGTTTTTTCTTTATCATCATCATTAATGTGTTCGATATATCTCATCATTATCAAAACTAATGTAGAGTCTGAGGAATGTAAGATGTAGACAACCTTACATTTATCTTGTAGCAATAAAGATGAGATATATGTTTGATTGATCAAAGAGTGACATGTGGCAATGCTTGTGTAAAACTTTGACAAGTGGCAAACAAATATGTTTGTTTATTATAATAGTAATATATATATATATATATATATAATTATGTTCAAGTAAAAAGGGTGAGATTGGTGAAAAAGGTGAGAATGATTATTGAGATGACAAGTGACATTTCTCTAATTTTATAAAAAAAGTATTTTGGTCAATGTTTTTAAAAATTCAAGTCATTGTATTTTATGCTTCAGATCATTGTGTTTAATGTTTTTATTATTGTATTTTCTTTTTTATATATTGTGTTATTTTGTTAATGTTTTTTATGCATTGAATAAACTGTTCTTATTTATTTTCTATGTTTTATTTATTAAAAGTACATAATTGTGTTATTTCACCATTATGTTTTTAAAACTCATAATTTTAAAGAACATAAATTGTTTTAATTTTTTGAAAAATACATTTTCTTCATTGTATTTTATGTTTAAATCAACGTTTAATATATTCATCATTGTGTTTTATATTTAGAACATTGTGTAATATATTCATCATTGTGTCTTACGTTCAGGTCATTGTGTAATATATTCATCATTGTATTTTATCTTCAAAACATTGTGTAATATATGCATCATTATGTCTTACGTTCAGGTCAATGTGTAATAATCATTATTATGTTTTACGTTAAGGTTATTATGTAATAGTCATTATTATGTTTTACGTTAAGGTCATTGTGTAACATACGCATCATTGTGTTTTACGTTCAGGTCATTGTGTAATATACCCATAGTTATGTTTTACGTTCAGGTTATTGTGTAATATGCTCATAATTGTGTATTACGTTCAAGTGGCTGCGTAATATACTCATTATTGTGTTTTACGTTTAGGTCATTGTGATTTACGTTCAGGTCATTGTTTCGCCAATTTTATCTTTAAAGCTCATCATTTTATAAAAAAAATAGTTAGACACAACATCGAACAAAAATAAACAATCACAAACAAAACGACACAATAACAAACAAAAAGACACAATGACGCATTACAAATATAAAAGGTGGAGGAAAATGTATTTTTTTTATTTTTTATATAACAATACTATACTCGTTTTAAAGATAAAAAATGCTCATTTTTTTGGTGTAGTTTTTTTAAAAAAATAATATCGTTATAAAAGTTACGTCCGTTTAAAAAAATTGGGGGAACATTATTAAAAGTTAACAAAAGTGTCTATGACTAAAATACCATTCCACTAACTTTTTTAATACAATTTTGATATCAACCATTAAATTATATATCTAATGGCCCCAATCCTTCTCACACTTCTCAACAATCTATCCCTTTTTATTATAACTCTACCCTATACACACACACACTATTTATTGAATATATAACTTGAATTATAGTATATTTACATTCGACAGTGAATGCAAAGAAATACGATTTTGTCATTATGTCATTAAATTACTCGTTTATTAGACATGCATAAGACTAGTTTAGATGATAGGTGATTATAGAATAAAATTGATATCATATAATTGTACAATATTTATGGTTTTATCTAGGGTGATTTTATTTGGACACCCCACTTTTTTATTTTAACACCCCTGCGGGCCAAGACGGGCCGTACTGGGCAGTACGGCCCGTATTGAATACAGACAAACATTTCAGGGAATTCATTGGTCCAAGCTTATTTTTCCAAGCCATTTTTGGTGTCAAAACAGTAGGGTCACTTGATACGACCCGTACTGGTCAGTACGGGCCGTCTTGAAGTTATTTATTTTTATTTAAACTTAATTTACGTATTTAAAATTTTTTTAACGACATATGCTTAGTACGTGAATTATTTGAACGATATACGACTATTATGTTGATTAAACGTCATAATCTTGTTACGTTATCATTTTTAACGATATTGATTATTTACGAAATCGTTTTAACTAAATATTTTATTTTATAATTAATTTGTTTACGTTAATTTAAATAAATTTAAACAATATAAATTTGTCGCACAAATATTAAACAACACATAACAGAAACAATACAAATGCAAAAAGAAACACACATATATACACAGCATAAGTTTTACATATAAGGAAACAAAATACAAAAATACAAAACTAACTACGATCCGGATAGTCCAGCGGACGATCCGTCGTCTGCGTAGACGCGTGACTCCAGGAACGGTGGAAGCTGTAACCCGTCCCGTCGCGCATGTTCTGACGCGACCGTCCACTGGACCAAATCCTCATAACGATCGAGCCGTCGCTCGACGCGTGGCCCCCAGGCCGCCCGAAGACGATCGGCCTCAGCCATCTGCTGAGCCATCTCGTCGCACCGGGCGGCAATCTGGTGCAACAACGCCTCGAGTGGCTTGGTCAGGCGCACCGCACGGTAAACGTGCGGTGTATGCTGCGGCGGGGACTCCTCGCGTGCAGGTGATCGAACCGGCTCCTCCCGAATCGGCTCGGGGTCCGTCATCGCATCATCGTCCTGCGGCTGCTGCTGCTCCGGCATGATAACAACCTGGGCGGACTGAAACGGTCGACCGTCTGATCCAATAAACCGCAATCCCAGACCCGGGATGTCAGCGGCAAGTTTCATGCTTATGATCGTCCGACGATCGAGCTTATGAGGCTCGATCGCCGGCAGATCATCAAGCATGTCAACCGTGCCTCTACTGCGAGCGATGTGGGTGACAAAGGCGCCACCCCACAATGTACTGCGCTCCTGTCGGTGGTAGAAGGAGGCGTAATATAACGCAAAACATCGTGTCAGGTTGCACGGCCTGCCAGCAATGAGTGAGTGAAGATAGAACAGATTTGTTGTCGTCACCCACTCCTGGCTCTAGCCGCGACCTGAGATGGTCGTCACGATGCAGCGGTGGATGTAACGAATCAGAGGATCTCTGATCATCGTCGCCCGTACTCGGTGGCCGGTGAACGGCGTATCAGATATCTGGGTCCACTAGGCCCTCATAACCCCCTCCTCACACTACGTCAACCCCTGGGTGAAGTCGTCACGAACGGTCTCAAGCTCATAATAGATGCCTAAGTGCACGGCGAACCACTCGATCGACATCTTGAAGTGTTGTCCGCATAAGGAGAACTCAATATCTGGAAGAAGCTCCTCGTCATCCTGCTCCCGAACTGCTGCTGGTGAGTTCTGTATCGAAATGTGGATAGAAACTCCACAGTGATCAGCCTGTGGGTGGGCAGCTCCGCGATCTCGAACAGGCGAGTCCACGGTGTGTCCTCACCCGTACTGCTCAGGACGGCCCGTACTGCTGTTGGTCGTCTCAAACAAAACCAGGCCGTCTTGGCCATACTAGGTTGTCTGTCTAAGACGGCCCGTCTTAACCAAAGCAGACCAAAACCAGGCCGTCTGTCTAAGACGGCCCGTCATAACCATAGCAGGCCAAAACCAGGTCGTCTGTCTAAGACGGCCCGTCTTGACCAAACCAGGCCAAAACCAGGTCGTCTGTCTAAGACGGCCCGTCTTGGCCATACCAGGCCAACACGGACAGACGACCCGCTTTGGCCATACTAGGCCAAAACTAGGCCCTCTGTCCAAGACGGGCCGTACAGGTCAAGACGGCCCGTCTTGGCATACCAGCCCAAAGGTCTCCTTCTTCATGTGATGAACAAGACGGTACAGGTCAAGACGCCCATCTTGGCCATACCAGGCCAAAAGTAGGCCGTCTGTAAAAGACGGGCCGTACAGGTCAAGACGGCCCGTCTTGATTGTTATCTGATTCAAATTTGAATGAGCAAGACGGGCCGTAGGAGTTAAACACATATCAGTACAGATCTGCGTTGAAATCCAATTCTTGCAAGAGTTGTTGTCGAATAAATGCCCAATGATTTTCATCGAATCCTAAACCCACGGCTACAGAAGGAAAACCACAGTTACCATTTGGCTCGACATCTTGTATGTTTATCACATAAGGTTGAAGCAAAGGAAGGATGTGACGATCGAAGTGATAAACATTGTTTAATCCTTCTGGCTTCATGTTACGTGGAAAATGGAATTCGTTTTGACTTAGCGAGTCTGATGGTGGCATTGCTTTTGATACCGATGTGGAACGACTGTGCCGAAATACGGGTTTCTGAGTTTTCTCGGTCACAGCTGTAAATGAACTATGCCTCGAAGGTTCAAATGTACCTTCTTGGGACGCTAAATTATCTTAACAACGTCTTGCTCTTTTTGTTTCTGTGCTTTTAAAGTTGGACGACCACGTGTATCTTTTTGAACTGAAGGCGCCTTTTTGTCGCTTTTATTTGGAAATACCTGCGACAAGACCTTCTTTATTAGACTCTTTTTTATTTCAGGAGGTTTGGAATTTATTTCTTCTGTAACCAAACCCATTTGTCCTATAACATCTATTTTGTTCTTTTTCTAACAGTGTTGGGTTAGCTGTGTTAAGTTTTGTCCAAAAAATATCTATATCTGAGAGCGGTATCTTCTTATCTGCATAATTTATAATTAAAATTAATATAACAATAACTACTTGCGAAACATCTAAGATTTACATTTAATATTACGAACCTGTGTTTAAATATTTTGATATATTACAAGCGCACGGTAACCCACAACTCGTCCAAAGCTGGTGGCCACACGTCATATTTGAGTCGCACATGACTCTTATTTTATCTTTTTTCCTCGACCAACAAATCAAGAGCTTTATGGGACACCTTTCCTCGAAGGTTATCAAATATTGCTAGTTTATGATGACCCATAGTTTTAATCAAGCTCGTTTCAAAATCGTGTTCCATTTTTACCTCCTGTGCTTGCACGATTTCATTTACGAAACCGACAAGCAAGGCAAGCGTGCTGTTTGTTGATCTGAGGAATCGTTTTAGGTTTGAGTGCTGACTTTCCACCCGGTTTGTTATGATCACACGTGACTCCATACATTTAATCAACATGCTCTTAGCCATTTCCAAGACCCAGACGTAGTTTTCCACATGCTCTTTGCTTACGAACGCATGAGCAATACTAAACGTCTGGTGTGTGGAAGTCACGCCAACATTTTGAATAAATGGAAGCCTATAGGGCTCGTTTTGTACGTCGCGTCCATCATCAGTACGTGCGGAAATGCACGCCACCAGCAATACGATTTTGGATGACAGAAGAAAATGTCTTCCACGACGTTTGTTTCAGGATCCTCCCAGGTATAGTAAATGTACCGCTGACTGTGAAGCACGTTTTCCAAGACCCTGCATCGGAGTATCACCGAATTTCTTCTTGTTTTTTATTTTCTGCTGTAAATTGTATACATCTCTAGAGATGGATACATTTGCAGGGTTATGTTTCTTTATGCTCGAAAGAATGTTACGAGGATCCATGTGTCGCTGGGTCAGATTCTCAACCATATCTTCTTCCTCCTGAGTAAATCTTCTAACATATGGATGACCCTCTAGATTCTGAGCAGGTTCGTGATTGTGATTGTCGTTTATCACCTGTAATTTCCAGGATTCACGAACTTCGTTGTATAACCCTATCAGTTGAAACGGACAACCGATTTTCTTGCTACCTGACCGTTTAAGGATTGCGATGCTATTATGCTCGCCACCACAGTCACACATGAGCCAGACTTTGATTACACTGCCTGTTGTCTTTGATTTCTTCGTTCTTCTTTTGACTACAATGTAACCATTGTCTAGTGCTCTACTTTTCACCCACCCTACTAGCGCTTCTTCGGACATAAACTCCTGACATATAAAAACAATAATAAATACCGTAAATGGGTAGCGATAATATACAATCATCAACATTTATGTTTCATTTAAGTTACCTCTTTGGTTTCCCAGTTAATGTTTGCATCCGCCGGCTTTTCTTCATAAGCCTCCTCCGTGTTACTTGGTTTACTATCATCATACACGAACCCATAATCGTTTTGTTGCGCATATGATGCTTGGCTGTCAAAACCGACATCAGCGTTAGGTTCAACATTCAGATCTATCGTGCCGTATGAATACTCAACAGGAGGTTCTTCATTCAAATCTGGCACGGAATAGTTGAAAAAACTCTCATCCAAGAACGACATCATTACAAATATGAATTATCTTGAAATATATTTGAATTCGAAAACTTACGCGTTCGTTTGAAATGATTCAAGCTTATATACAAATTTGAAGATGGTTCAATACGGCTCGTACTGGCCTATACGGCCCGTACTTGGTCAAATCAATGTCCTTCCATGTCAGCATTGTCAGAATTGAAAAATCAAGACGGTATTGGCCAGTACGGGCCGTCTTGCTTTCAAATCATTGTCCTGTGTTGCAGGAAATGTCTGTACGATGAATGAGAGGGGCCGTAGTGACCAGTACGGCCTGTCTTGATCCCAATCATTGTCAAAAGTTGTCAGGGGGAATGTTTGACCAGGTACTGAGACTGGCCATACTGAGCAGTACGGACCGTCTCAGGGGTGTATTTTTAAATAATGTGGTGTAAGAATAACACAACCCTTTATCTATTGCTAAATGTATGGTCCTAGCTTAATGTTGATTTAATTAAAGAAACACTAATGTGACTAATTTTAAAAGAGAATTACCGAGATGCCCCCTATGGTTTGTTAGAGTTTCACTTTTGGTCCTTAGGTTTTATAAATTACCCATATGGTCTCTAATATTTGACATTTGTAACCTATATAGTCCTTATGTGAGTGTAATTTGGTCAATTACATGAGGATCATTTGATGACCTAAGGACTATATGTGTTATTAATGTCAAATATTAGGGACCATATGCGTAATTTATGAAACATATGAACCAAAAGTGAAATACTAACAAAACAAAAGGATCATATCGGTAATTTACTCAATTTTAAAATATAAATCACCGACGAAACTTTTAAACTAAAAGTTTGAAACCATTAGTTTCATATACACCAACCAATTAATTTGATCATGGGTAACATATTCCGGCTCTCCGACTATTATCCGTAAGTACCTTCATATGCACGTGCATAAACTTGTGACCATTTATTTACTTGTTCCAAAACTTGTCACTCCAATGTCTTTACAGTTTTCAAATTTCAACTCTCGTAGGACCATTCTAATTATTGCATGTGTTTTGTTCCTGTCATACAATTATCATCCTGCAATCCATGTTTGCTATCTTTCTACCGACACGCAGAAAGTGTAATAGATTATTGATTATATAAAGATTTTTTTTAGTTACACATATTTTATAACTTTGTTACTTTTATGGATCATAAAAGAAACCGTACATGATATTTAGTCTTGTAGCATACTAGAATTGAACATGTTACTTTTATTGATTTTGTTGGTAGAAACAAACTTTGGAACAAAAGAAACATTCCTATATGTTAAAATAAATTAATTAGCTAATTAATTAAGCTTTATTTGTAGTATTAACGAGGGATAAAAAGGTAAACACGTTGGTTAGGTTAAGAACTAGTCAAGAAAGATTCCGATCAAAATTGATAAATTTATTCAAAGAAAATAACTGTTTTTAATTTTAGTGTTGTTAATTAATGTCAATTTAGTTTAGATGGATTTGCTTAAAACCAAACATGGAGAGAGTATATACGTTAACAGGGGCGTAGCTATTAAGGGACTGGGAGGGGCGACCACTCCCCTCTTTTTTTTCGTCAGTAGAGTTATTTTCGGGTCAAAAAGTTAATTTTTTAAAAAAAGATTTGATTTCGCCCATTGATAGAAAAAAATTATATTATCATCTCTTTTAAATAAAAAACAATTATTTTTATAATTAGTAAATAAAAAATCAACTTCAAAAATTACCTATATATTAACATCCGTCATTTATTTTGATTTCCTCGTAGTTCCTACCATATTTTCTTTTTTTGTTCCCCATCGGAGGTCCACACCTTTCGTCCCCATTCCACCGTCACAGATTCCAGCCACCACCTATTACCTTTCAAGTAGCTTAGTAGCAACCATTTTACCGCCTAATCTTGACACAATTGTAGTCAGTAATTTTATTTTTTCTTCATAAATTATTTTAAGTGCTGCTTATTTTAATGTTAATATTCAGGATAAAGCACTCTTTTTTAAGCATAATGACAATTATTAACTACTTATATTTTTATTATTTGACCCGACTTGACCCGAATCACTGACCCGTACATTTAATCCGACTAACCGAGACACACCGATAGATTGTAATTTTTTTTTGAATTCACGTAAGTTTTTACCCCTTATGATTCCTTTGAATCTCCGCTACTGTATGTTAATACAAGTTGAAAGGTACAAAGTGTACGTTTCATACAATAAGACTATACTAGCTATGATGCCTAAGAACCCTTAAAGTTCATTAGGAAGAACTTCAAAAATCATGAGGTGTTGAAGAGGTCACCACTCTCTTGACGAGGTCTAAGGCATCACCTTGAACATGGGATCTACCCCTCCCCCCCAATCAGAACTTTAAAATGATAACCCATATAAGCTAGCTTTTTTTTATGTTTTTAAAATGTTATATATTAAATTTTTATTAATTCCTGCTCATTTTATACAAAATTATCTAAAATCCATTCAAGCTATATTATCACGGAAATAATCTCTTTGTTTTCATTCTAAAATATTTAAATAGAATTTCAAATGGATAAATTCGCTCGTCTATATAATTGAAAACACGTGTTTCTCTATCATATATTATGCATACTATCTCAATGTACAGAAGATTGCTCTAAAAACGATAGGTAAAACGTATAAATATAACATCTTCAATTATACTTTTTCTCATTAGAAGAAGCAAATTTTCAAATAAGTTCTTTTAATATAAAACAAGTTTTTGTTTAATTTAAATTTTTAAAGTGTTTTGGAGATTATAAGAAACATTTTAAAAGTTAGATACGTATTGTTTTTTTTAACATTTTACTTTAGTTTTCACATCTCGCTACTATTAAATATGTATTTCAATAATTAAATAATAATATTCAACAAAATTATATTATTTAAACATTTTTAAGAACGACAAAATAGATTTCTTAGCATATTAAAATAATCATTTTATTGAAAAAATTGATTTAAATATTTATTATAAAATTTTAAGTTTTTCAAAAACAACTTTTTTAAAATAAGAAATAGATTAATATCGATCATGTCTAAAAAAAATAGAGTTTCATGATAAACAATGTGAAAACAAATTAATAATAATAAAACTAAAGTGTTCAAACAATAGGGAACTTATTAAAAATGACATTTTTTTCAAAAATATACTTTTTTAGAAAATGTTTAAACGACAAACTTTCTAAAAAGAAGTCAAAAAAAAAATTACATTTTATTAATTAAATTATTTTGTTATACACTTATACCTAGTTTCAATAATATTTTATTACTAACTACTGAAATTTTAGTTATTAAATCCTTATAATACTTGAGATATAAGCCTAAACTTTTACAAAAATGAAATTTACAAAAAAAAATTTATTAAATAATAATATTATTAGTTTATTATTAATATTACTAACTACGGGGATAGAGATGAATATTTCTTTACGAGCATCAATACCAACATGAAATTTTAGTTATTAAATCCTTATAATACTTGAGATACTAGCCCAAATTTTTACAAAAATGAAATTAAAAAAAACAATTTTTTATTAAATAATAATATTATTAGTTTATTATTAATATTACTAACTACATGGATAGAGATGAATATTTCTTTACGAGTATCAATACCAACATGATAATATCAAATACTCTTACTCTTGCTACAAATATGTAACACATTCGGTTTTTTTATGTTTATTATATATTATATATGTATCCATCAGTTTTTGTATTTTCAATGGTTTTGGTATGGATTGGTACCTTTTGTTTTATATTATAGGACTAAGTTATAAACCCTTGTATAACACGAGTCAAAAACTTATCAAAGTGTAATAGTTTTAAATGACTAAAATTACATATTATTACATACTATAAGCAATAATATAATTTACAACAAAAGTTCAAAAATTGTTTAAACACTTATTTGTATACAACATTTGTTTTTTTATTCATAACCTTACTATTTTTGTATAAAATTATAACAGTTTCAAACCTTCTCTACTTATTAAAGCATTATAAAAAAATAAAATAAATGAAAAATTAACGTAAAATATGAAGACATAACCAAGAATAGTCTGTATACATATCACTATTTTAGAATATCCTTACAATAATTTTCAAGCTTCTCTCTTATTATTTATTGTATATTAGATAATAACATTAAATATTAAATATAGTTGCAACAATTTTAAATCAAGAAAAAGATTTTTTATGGCATTAAAAGATATATTAATATTAAAAATACACTATTTTCAGAAGCCAAATTATTATAAATATGAAATAGACAAAAATGCTTTTATAAAACAGCATGTTTAAAAAATAATCTTAAAAAAATAGTGTTTAAAAAATTATGTTATTAAGTAAAGTATCAATTATATATAATTTTAATCAAGTTTTATATTTAAAATCATTTTATACTAAATATTCATTGGTGACTATTTAATATAGTTTTATTTAGCCGATTTAATAGACGTTGGATTAACCTAGTAGATGTATATATCCATCTATGTTTATATAACTAGGGTTATATCCGCGCTTCGCGGCGGTAATCGGGCCAATTGATAATAAAATTCTGACATAAATGTTTACCGTTGTAAAAATGAGCATTGAAAACATGAAAACGAATCTATAAACACCAAATAAAAAAGTCCGAAGATATTTAAAAACATTTATACCCACGCTTCGTGGCTTTAATCGGGGCAATTGATAATAAATGCAAGACTTGAATCAGATTTAAAAAAAATTATACCCGTGCTTCGCGGCGTTAATCGGGCCAATTGATAATAAATGTAAGACTCGAACCAGATTAAAAAAGAATTTATACCCACGCTTCGCGACGTTAATCGGGCTAATTGATAATAAAAGCAAGACTCCAAGCAGATTTTAAATATATATATACCCACGCTTCGCGGCATTAATCGGGGCAATCGATAAGAGATACAAGACTCGAAACAGATAAAAAAAAAGAATTACAACTGTATCAGCGTCGGATCCTTACAAAAAAAATTACCTCTGTTCGGATATCGTTACAAAAAAAACGGGATTACAAAAAAAGAAGGAAATACCACTGTATCGTCATATATCTTAAAACAATAAATCAAATCGTTTGCAAAATTTTTGAGGGTTTGTTAATTAATTATTGTTATTATTATTATTTAATTATTTTATAATAATTAGTATTGTCATTATATAATAATAGTAATCATTATTAATTATTATTATTATAATATAGTAATTATTATTAATTAGGCCATTTTTTTGACTTTATAGTAAAAAAAGAAAAAAAAAAGAAAAAAAAGATTTACCACCGTAGATCAAGCTTGTAATTGTATGTTATATAATAAATAAAGGTTTTCAATGGGCATGTCAATTTTATAGGCAATCAAAAAAATTTGTTTTTTCGCATCTCTTTCCTATTAAATATTGTAAACACGTTTTTTTTAGATTTAAATATTTCTCATTTTCCTTATATCAAATATTAATAATTTTATTCAACTTGGTAATAATGATATAAATACAATATAAGATATTATCTAAATATTTTTAATTACAAAATTATCTATGTAAAAATATGATATGCTATTTAAAACAAATAATTTTACAACTCATTTATTTAACATGTGTAATACACAAGTTATTATGAAAACTAAATATATGAAATTGTATATTAAAACTCCGATTAACTGTAATTAAGTGTTAATAACTAAATATTGAAACAAGTTATTATTGAATGGGTTAATATAAAATTTTAAATCAATAATCCTTGTAAGATTAATTTATTTGAAAATTTAAATACTTTAAGTATCAATTAACTAAGGTTGTTTTATTGATTGCCATGTGGCAATTAAGATGTGTTATGATGACAAGTGGCAAAAGAAGATTTGTGTTTATTAGTATAGTAAGATAAGATTAGGTAAGGGTGAGAATGATTGAGGATTTGACAAGTGACATTACTCTAATTTTATTAAAAGGGTATTTTTGTCATTGTATTTAATGTTTCAAGTTATTGTGTTTAATGTTTCATGTCATTGTGTTTAATATTTTTATTATTTTGTTTTATTTTTTATATCATATTGTCTTATTTTGTTATTGTTTTTTATGCATTAAATAAATTGTTCTTATTTATTTTTTATGTTTTATTTATTAAAAATACATAGTTGAGTTATTTTACCATTATGTTTATAAAACTTATAATTTTAAAAAACATAAATTGTTTTTATTTTTTGAAAAATACATTTCCGTCATTGTATATATGTTCATCATTGTGTTTTATCGTCAGAACATTGTGTAATATAATCATCAATGTGTGTTATGTTTAGATTATTGTGTAATATATTCATCATTGTTTTTTATCTTCAGATGATTGTGTAATATAGCATCATTGTGTCTTACGTTCTAGTTATTGTGTAATAGTCATTATTTTGTTTACGTTAAGGACATTTTGTAATCTACGCGTCATTGTGTAAAGTAATTATATACATTTTTATTATATCAACCATTCTTATTAAATCTTAAGGCTATAAGGTATGCCCCTTGATCCACTCACTTCACATATGCGCCACGTAGGCACTCACCACAACCACTCACCCCACCATTTTGGTGGAAATGCCCCATTACCCACTCACTCCACGTTATCATCCCTTTTTTAAAACTTTTATATATATATACATGTGAGTGTGTGTGTGTAAGAGAGAGAGAGAGAGAGAGAGTGTCTTACCCATTGCCCCAATCACGCCCCCCCCCCCCCCCCCATTCACGCCCTCTCACGCCCCCAAGGGGGCGGTGTGCCATGCCCTACTCACGCTCACTCAAGGGGCATACCCACCTGTCTAATGAGATACAACATTTATAATCATTAGATTTTGTGTAAAGTAATGTCTCAACAATTGCTATGAATATTTTTACTTTTGTACATATAAACATTCTACTGCTTGGATGAATCTAAATTGTTTGGCAGCATGAATTGTAGGAAATTGTTTATCGACCGATCTAAAATAAATTTTATGTAGCCCCCTTGGGTTTGTCAAGGCGATGCCGGTTTGGGGTACGCCCCCTAGTCATGATGTAATTTTGTTGTTGTTTTTATATATATTTTCTGGGCTAAACCCCTTTATCCAAAACAAGAAAATACGTAATGTAAATCAAAATGTGGTTTTTTAAGAATAATTTTAAACACCAATTCGCTTTCAACATGACTTGAACCATAAGTAAAATTTATATAACATAAGTAAAATTTCATAGATTCTAATATTTTGTTTTCCTAAAAATTAATAAGTTAAATAATGTGATCTAAAAAGTCATTTATTTCTTTGGTAATTTTAACACGTGGCGCATGTGTTAAATGTTTGGAAACATTTTGTGTGAGATGCTGAAAACATGAAGGATCGTGAAGGCACGAATATGATAACACTTGGTACGTAGGTGAACTTGAGTAAACATATGATTGTTTTATTTAATGAATAAAACACTTTTTTATTATCCTGACTATTATAAGATGATATCAAGAAGTTAAGTTGTAACAACTAATAAAAATATAGTTAAAATGTCTTGGATGAATATGATTCAAAAACATTAAATTAACTAAAAAGGGTTAAAAAGTACTCACGACCTATTATCATAACTTGATGGTGTAAAAACAAAAACCAAATAATCAAAGTACAATTGAAAATTTGAATTGAAATATCCCAAATGAATGTTGTTGTTTACGAAAAGTTAACATAATTTTTAACTCAAGCTAGTTTAAAGTAGGAAATCTATGACAAATTTAAACGTTAAAGATGTGTGATGTAATTAATAAAGTTTAGGACCAAATATGTAATTGCTTTTTTGATTAAAAATAGATTTCTTAATATAAAAAAGATATTTTTATTGAAAACCACACTTTAAAAAAATTAAACTTTTATAAATTTTTAAATTTTGTATAAAATATGAAAATTTTCAAAAACAGTGAACTAAATACAAAATATTTCGAAATTGTTATTTTTAAAAAAGAAAAACTTTATTAAAAAATCTATTTAATAAAGAAATTTTTTAAAAACCAAAAGTTTTAAAAATTAATATATTTATAAAAAATGATAATGAAAAACAGTTTTTTTATGAATTTTTTACATACATACCCCCGGAGTGAACTTTATTACATAACTCTTAAAATAAATTACATATTTTCTCTTGAGCGTGAAAAATATGTAATTGGCTAGTTTATTTTAAAGAGAAAATATGTATATGCAATAAGGGATTTTATCAAGAAGAAATATGTAAATACCCATTTCTTTATTGTACTAAAAAACAAACTTTTTTAAAAAAGTTTAGAATAACGATATAATTGTTTTATTAATCAAATTATATATTTATAACTAATTTTAATAATATATCATTTCAAATATTTTATTTTATACTTTTAAAATATTTATTAATTACTATATAATAATTTTTTTCTCATACAATCATGTAATACACAGACTACCAATCTAATTTATAAAAATAACAAAATGATTACATTTATAACGTTTGCAATATAGAATGTATAAAAAAATTAACTAATTTAACAAGGCATACGGCATACCCATCATTTTATTACATATTTTAAATTATGAAAAATTATATAAAAAAATGACTTTATCCATATTTGTAGTTTTTGAAAATAAGGTTGTTACAATTTCATACAACTCTTTTTGTATACAATGTTTTTTTTATTGAAAATCGAGTCACGTGTTTTTTTTTCATTTGTTTCGAATATACATGTATTTTTTTTACATATTGAAGTATTTAACCAAATCTAAAAAACTGATATTTTAATGTAGGATAACAGTTATTTTTACAACTAAGTATATTTTAAGATGGTACGTTGGAGCAACAAATTATAAATTAATATTTGTGTTGTTTAAAGCTCGTTTTATAACGAAAATTTATATATGTATATTTTTAAAATTATTTTTCAATTTATCAAGAGTATAAATAACTTTATCGAAATAAATCACTGTTTTGTACGTTATAACCCGCATGGTTACGGATTCGTAATACTTCGTGCAACAAGTGTATCAACAGGGGTACATCATGAAGCAGAGTTCACATCGCTAATTTTAAACAATTAACTATATATGTGCAAAATCCAATCAAACTGGTTTATTCATGTTTATATAAATACATCCACAATTTCACACATTAATATAAACAATAACCAGAAGCAAGTATATATGGCGAAAAATGAATTATCTCTAGATTCCGTCCACACATTCCGGTGGGGTAACCGGGTACCTTCGCTTATCGGTGCAGTAATCGTAGACCATATGGTTCATACGCACCCATCGGTATCGCCTGGCTGCAACCGTGTCAAGTTGTTGGTAACCCTTACCCTCCCACCAGTTGGCCGGGTTAGATGCACAAGCACTTGGCCCTGGCACAGGACACCCCTCAATATCAAAGTCTTTGTAATATGCATAAAATGGTGCTTTGCTCCAGTCAATTTTTTCAAGCCCACCCCTTGTGGCCCAGTCATCTGCTTCCCATAATGTTGAATAAATTCCCATTGGTTGAAATTTTGGAAATGGGACTCCTTTTGCTTCATTGTTCTTGTACACTCTTATAGGCACTTCGTCCACAGAAAACCTGCACAAATGAGCCATGGTTAGCTCTATTTTTCAAATCAACTAGCACGCGGTTCAATCGTGCAGTTAATTTATACTTACACGACGTGGTGATGGTTCCACATGATGGAGTAAGCATGGAAGTCAGCAGCAGGGTCGAACCATAGGTTAATCCTTTGTTCCCTATCACCTTTTCCATGGGCATAAACATTGGTTTGGACCGAGTAAGGTTGTCCGGTGCGGTTCCCCAAGAACTCGAAATCAAGCTCATCGCGTACTTGATCTGTGTCTGAATTCATCTGACCACAAGAACCATTAAAGAACAATGAGCACCCAATATGTGAGTGAACAATTAAGTCATACGCGAGTTTAGTTTATAATATAAAAATCTATACATAAAAGGCAGTAACGGTGCCAGCAGAGTCACCAGGAATGAGCTTGATCTTCATGCTCACACGTCCAAACAAATACTTGCTCTTTGACGCAAACCCACATCCTATTACATATCAAAACAATATTACATAAAGTTATTTAGTACGTATTGATGATAGTAGTCTAGATTCAAAAAGGTAATATATATATATGTGTGTGTAATATTATGTTATATATATATAAGTAACCTTATTATAAACAAATCCATCAAGCAAAGTTTCATGCTTACACATTGGGATATGAAGTGTGAAATGATAATATAAGATTATTTAAAAGGTTACTATTAGTAACACTTTCAGTTAACAAGGTATAGGCACTTCTTAACGTACACATATAGTGTGTTGCATACCAGAGTTTTGGTCAAGGAGTAATTGGATGCCTTTCCCGCCATCAAGTTGTTTAATGTGAGAATCAGACCATGTTATATGAAAATCTTGAAGAAACATAGCGGGCTTTGCATTTTTCTCAGGCAAGAATGTCACGAACCCGATTAGAAAAAGAATGATGACAACATTGTTACAAGGTTTACTGAAAGAATATGTCATTTTGAATGTACAAGAATGATAAATCATGCTAGGGAGGTATATATAGGATAAGGTTAGATAGGTGTTGAGGGACCAAAACAGTATATTTGAATAGTACAAGGGGGTCATTGTAAACTGGGATCGCTTTCTTCACAGCTAATGGATGGTCATCAGTTGGACCCACTGCTCTCTAACCAAACATCGTCTTATTCGTTTATTTTTTGTTTTTGTTCTTTTTTTTAATAATGGACAGTAATATCCAATAGTTGACTAGTTTAGCAAACATAGCTTAAAGTTAAGTTGAATATAATAAAGCTGCTTGATTTATGAAATATATTAATCTACATGTACTACGTAAACTTTTGATGGAACCCATTTTGGAAAAAGTTATTCATATAAAGCTGGAAGATCTCTTATCAACTTTGCGATTCAAAAAACGATAAAAACATGATAAAATAAATCTTCGCTATACAATCTCATGAACGAACATAGTTGCACACTTATAGTCACCTGTTACGTGCAGGGCCGGCACAATCGTTTCGAACTCGAGTCGGAATTAAAGTAGAAGGTCTAGCGGTGGTTACTGCTAAATTTGTTTGTGATCAAAAAGTAGGGGTGTTCAAAAAAATCCGTATCCGAAATATCCGAAAATCCGAATCCGAAATATCCGAAAAAATCGGATATCCGGAAGTTCGGATATCCGGAAGTTCGGATTCGGATACCTTTTTTCAAAATTTTCGGATAGTTCGGATATCCGATATCCGAAATAGTTTTTCATTTCGGATATTTTTTCGGATATTCGGATATTTTTTTCGGATAATTTTTCGGATATCCGAATATTTTTCGGATATTTCGGATATCCGGATATTTTTCGGATATATATTTGGATATCCGAAATATATTTTTTTATTTTTTTTTATTTTTTTTTTCTGAATTCAGATATCCGAACGGATATCCGAATCCGAATCCGAAATTTCGGATATCCGAAGATCGGATATCCGAAATTTCGGATTCGGATAGTGAAAATCACTATCCGAAACTTCGGATATCCGAAAATGAACACCCCTACCAAAAAGTTCTTGGCATTTTGTTGCAAAAAAAAATTGGTATAGAATTCTACATATTTTCGTGATTTACCTCCCTCATGTTGGTCGTGGGACCGGTCGGTGAGAGACACCTAATGGTTACGTTCACCATTTTTTTAGATATTACCATGAAAGAATTAAGTTCTTACAAGTAAATCATATTAACAAAATGCTTCATATATGTGCAATTAACGTTTTAAGTTTTAAAACGCACTCTTTCTAAACATTCTTAAGTATAAACACCATAATAGTATAGAATACTAAAGATAACCTAGTTATCTCATTAAATAATAACAATTTACAGTCTAACCCACAATATCAACTGAACTTAAATCGAGAAATTAGTAGTATAGTTCTCACATGCATGCATGTTGTGTAACATGAATTAGATTGCATCAATTTATAATTATTATGGCATTAATTACAAATCGTTAGTAGTTCTTTTGTATTTTTCCCTTTAGTGATTTATAATGATAACGGATTGTAATTTGCTTCTACAACGAAAACCCCTAAAAAAGTTTTGGATGTCCTTAAGTATGGGAGGCTTTAAGCAACTGCCTTCTTTTCCAAGTCATAGAGTGGGCACTTGTTACGTGACACAATAGTCAGTGTATAGGGGTGCCATGGTTCGGTTTATAAGTGAAACCATAAATCAAACCGTTAATAACGTTTTTTAATAATGAAAACCAAAACCGAGCCGTTAAAAATAAAAAAGTAAACCAAACCGAACCGTTATCAAAAGTTCGGTTTTACAGTTTAAGTTTTATAGGTTTGAGCTTCTTGGGCTTGTTAAAATAAAAAAACGAATCAAATCTAACTGTTTTACGGTTTGAGATCGACTAATCACACTACAATCCCAAAATGTAGTTTTTTTATTAAATGTCACCTAAATCGTCAACCCTACACACACATATACATATACACATGGACCGATCCGGTTTTTTACGACTTGCTTTTAGTGAAAACTATAAACCAAACTGTTTACTATGGTTTCAAATTTTTGAAACCGACCAAATGTCTGAGGAAAAAACCGTTCGTAAAACCAAACCGATGACATTTAATTCAAGAAATTTAGGCGCCTACTGAAACTAATTTCATTTTCCATGTAAACAACTAACATAGATACAAAGCAGTATGAATCAATAACATTTTATTGATGAATGTTGTCGGTGGCAGAAACAATGCGTAATCACAAGGGGCTGGGCACCCCCTATCCATCTCTCAAGCTTTTCAAAAAAGAAAAAAATAATAATATATTTTTAATCTCGTATTTTGAGTTGATTGGCGATTTTTATTTTTTTTCCTTTCTTTCAGGACCCACCATGCCAATACCCTATTTGTACCCCACCAGTTTTATACATATTATAATCTCCACATTATTTTTCTTCTTGTGCTTTAAGCATTATTTAACTTATTTCTTAGGCTATTTTTATTTAGATTATTATTAGATTTTTTTTTTCTAAACTAACTATTATATTATATGGTTTTGCATTAATGGTCTATGTATATTTTACAATAACAAACAAATAAATCTTCCTTTATTATCCATCAAGTTTGCATTATATAAAAAATATTAGTTTATACATTAATAGCATAAAATTAATAGTTAGTATTGAAATTGTGAAGGTATTGCAACTAACTAAAAATTAACTATATCTAGAATGTCGACTATAGAAGCAATGTACTTGCTTGCTTAACTTTTTGTATAAATTTAAATAAGAAAAGTTTCTATATATCTTTTTTTATCACTATATATTTAATACAGTTTGGCATTTTTCTTTAGTTTATATATGGCAGATCGTTGATACAAGGAACCATGTGTAAAGTATTCACACAAGCAATCGTGGTCAAGGAGATTCTAGCGATAAACTTACAAATCAAGAATGCATATTTTGTTGAAAAATATAACTCTCTTTCTTCAAGACCAATAACTTAAGAAATTATATTTCTTGGGTGCGAGAGGTACGATCGTATAGGGCTTGATTTTTTAGAGTCTTAAAATTTTTAACTTTTTATATGTTTTTTACATAAACAAAACATCATTTTGTTATGTGAAAACATAATTTTTCTATAATAATTTTGTTTTGTATTGTTTATTGAGCGTGGTTCATGATGAATTTCAAGCAAAATCAATTTGGATTGAAATGAGTCATTTTTTTAAAAAGTAAAAATGTATTGTAATTAAATATATAGGTTATTTGGATAATTTTTAGTGTTTTTCTTATCAAATATGTTTATTGTGTACTAGCATTATAAACCCATGTATTACATGGGTTTAATAAATACACAACAATTTTTATAAAAATTTATATGTTAAATTTATCACTTATCATCTATTAGTGAAAAAGAAATATGAACATCTAAAAATAATAATATTCGATAATTATAAAATTATATTTTTATGATAATATATAATTTAAATCTTAAATTAGTAAATTAATAGAATAAGAAGATTTATATTTTTTGATACTTAATTATTAAAAATTGTTAAAATTTATCAGGATAGAAAGGCGGGAAAACAAATTTTAGATTTAACCTGAGTGTGATACGTGTCTTCTAAATATACTCATTTATTAGAGTATGAAGATGAAGATTGTTACTCGTTCGAATAAATTCTATTTATGCAGCTTTTCGGTTAACATCTTAACACATATTGTGTTTAGGGTGTTATTCAATTCAACCTATTATATGATATAATGTTATTTATTTCAACCCAAGTGTACTAATTGTTTACTCAAACTAACACATTTTAGGTCAAGATTGTCCTAATTTTTTTTAATATGCTACAAAACCAATTACAAAAATAACGGAAGTAGTGTTCACCTTATCTAAGAGTTATCATTTATTGTTCGAAATATAATATAATAAACTCAATCATGAATGTTGCTACAAAACTTAACACAAACTGTGTTAAGGCTCGTGAGCAGTGCAAGATCCACCACAAGTTAGACTATGATGAGAACAGGAGTGTGTTGAGAGTAGAATGTTCTCTTGGATTGCAGATGATCTCCTTCTTTTGTTAGTGTGGTATTTATAGTGGGCTTCCCTTGAAATCTCTGATTATAAACATTCTTCTTTAGGTAGTTTGTTACAAGTGGTCCATGTACTTTTCTGATTGTTTTGGCTTCTTTCCTTTTTGTGTGTAAAGGGTTTGTCTTTATAGTTGACCTTTGTCCCTGACATTTGTCATTTGTCTTCTTTCTTCAGGTAATGAGGTAAGCAATTCTTTTGTCTCTTATCAGTTTAGACTCTCCGGAAAAGAGACTAAGTATGGGTCTTCAGGATCTTTTAGCTTCACATAGCCAAGGTTTCATTATGAGTTTACGTTAACTCCTCTAGTTCTAGTGAGCTGTGAATTAAAGAAGACTATTCGCTTTTTCTCCAACCGCGGCTTGTATTACAACCCGCTGTTTCCTCTTCTGCGATTCTAGCTTCCTTCCACGATCGTGACAGAAGCTCCTTCCCCAGCCGCGGCACACTTGCTCCTGGCCGCGACCTGCTCCCTCTTCCTCAGCCGCGGCTCGTGTCTTTTCTCCTAGCCGTGACATATGGTTTCTCCTTTGTCCGTGACCCGCGGCTCCTGCTTTTTCTTCTTCAGCCGCGGCATGTGCCTTCTCTTCCAGCCGCGACACCTGTTTTTCCTTTTCCCTCAGCCGTGGCTCTCGCCTGTAGGACTCGAAAGTTGCTTTGCTTGTTTATTCTGAGCTGCGGCTAGGGCTAGAGAGTTGCGGCTCCTTTGCTGCGGTCTGTATGGTGGTATCCCCATCAAGTCCCCCTAGTCCAATGTTATGATTTTTATCATGGCATTGGACTATCCATTCTGTGAGGTCATGTTTCTCTTTTCAGTATTTGATATTTGGCTCCATGGCAACCACTTTCTTTTCTGAAGAATGACCGAGTATTGAAGGGATTCGGTTCTCCTCCCAGTCGCGGCTCAGCCTTCATCCTAGGGTTGGTTTCGTCTTCTTTCTAGGATGAGCCGCGGCTGCCTCTGTTGAGGCTTTTTTTTTTAATTATTATTATTATTATTTTATGCATAGGGTCGTAGACGGTTGGGTGAAGGATTATGTACTTGACCTTTTATTGATATGAATGTGGTCAGATGAGTGGTTCGTATCCAGTCGCGGCTGGGCGTTTAGTTCTTTACTTAACCGTTTAATGATCCTTCGCCGGGTGTTTAATTTATGCCCAGTCGTGCCTGGGTGTCTGATTTGGTAAACCGTTTAATGACCCGAACGTGGTCGGATGTTCGATTTCAACCAAGTCGCAGCAGGGTGATTGTTTCGGTACTTAACCGCTTTAAACATCCGATCGTGGCCGGATGTTTCATTTCTACCCAGTCGCGGCTGGGTGATTGTTTCGACATTTAACCGTTAAGAATCCGATCGTGGCAGGATGTTTGATTCAGCCCAGTCGCGGCTGGGTGATTGTTTCTCGGCTTTTAACCATTAATGATCCGATCGTGGCCGGATGTTTGATTTAGCCCAGTCGCGGCTGGGTGATTGTTTCTCGGTATTAACCGTTAACGATCCGATCGTGGCCGGATGTTTGATTCAGCCCAGTCGTGGCTGGGTGATTTTTTCTCGGCTTTTAACCGTTAACGATCCGATCGTGGCCGGATGTTTGATTCAGCCCAGTCGCGGCTGGGTGATTGTTTCTCGGTATTAACCGTTAACGATCCGATCGTGGCCGGATGTTTGATTCAGCCCAGTCGCGGCTGGGTGATTGTTTCTCGGCTTTTAACCGTTAACGATCCGATCGTGGCCAGATGTTTGGTTTCTGCCCAGTCGCGGCTGGGCGATTGTTTCGGTACGTGACCGTTTAATGATCCGATCGTGGTCGGATGTTAGGTTTCTGCCCAGTCACGGCTGGGTGATAGTTTGTGACGTCATCCGGCCGTGGCCGCATGTGCATGCTTATTGGTGTCTTCCGGTCTTGGCCAGTGGACAAGTTTATGGTCTCATCCAATCAAGACGGAGATTATGTTGCCCTCTTGTCTATCTTGTTTCTTATTTTTGTTTGGTAGTGTATATAAGATGAGCTACGACTTATGTGGACGTGTAATCATTTGGTGCTCGAATGCACCTTCTGTTTCAAAATTTGATTACAAGTCATTCGTTTCACATGATTACATATAATATTTACGAAGCTACACTCGGTTCCATGTCCGGGGAATGCTTGTTTCGTTTAGATGGGACGACTTGTACGATCCATTCTTCCCCACTTCTTCTGTTTGACTTTAAAGTCACTACTCCGCGTGGCGTGGGGAATTTGATTGTGGAGTGAATGGTTGAGGCTATGGCTCCAAGTAGGCACAAGCCGGGCCTCCCCAAGATGACATCGTATACCGATTGTGCTCTGATGACAAGGAAAGTCATAGTGACTTCCCTTTAACCTGTTTCGTTTCCAATTACCACCGGAAGCTGGATCTGCCCGACAGGATGTACTACTTCACCTGCGAATCCTGTTAGCACATGCGTACTTTTAATGAGGGATATTTGGATTACCTCATCAAGCTGTAGGAAGCAATGTTCATACATTATCTCTAACGCACTTCCAGTGTCAACATACACTTGGTGTACGTTATGTCCAGCAATGATGGCGGAAACCGTAAGCGGGTTGCTAGCAAAGTTCCCTCCTCGTATGGGCAGGAAGGATATATCTTGCTCCATCCAGGGCTGTAGGTGGTTTGAGTTTTGTTTGGCACCACCTATGTCGCGAGGCCTTTTCAAAGCAACGGTGGCCCGTAGTTGGTGTAGCATGAAGATCTCCTTCCTCTTTTCGTCGGCATGTGGGGTCTTCTGCAACTCACTTAAAAGATGAGCGAGCTTCCCCGTTTTGATAGCCGACTCTATCTGTCTTCTCAAAGAGAAACAATCATCTGTGGTATGACCACTTTCTTTGTGGAACTTGCATAATTTTTCCATGTTCCATCGTGGTCCTGGCCTCAAGGGGGCGGGTTTAACGAACTTGACATTCTCTGTCGCCAGAATCTCGCTAGGGGTTTTCGTCAAGGGCGGAAGTTTTACCTCTGATTCGGTGACTGACTTTCGAGGAACGCCGAAGCCTGGCTGAAGGGCACCATCCCTCGGTTGGAAGCGAGATCTCTCCCATCTTTTCTCCTCCTGTCCCTTTGACAGGTTCCATACTGATGGTGCTTGTTTCTTGGGAGTGCAGTCCCTCAGCAGTTCGCAGGCCTTCTTCCCTCGTACGAATGCCTTGGCTCGTTCCAGCATCTCATCAACTGTCTTCGGAAGGTTTTCGTGGAATCTTTCTACTAGCTAATCGTTTTTTACGCCGTGGATAAACGCATAAATTCTCAAGGTTTCACCTGCCCCTCTGAACAGCATGCTCTCTTTGGAAAAGCGTGTGATGAAATCATCCAGAGACTCGCCATCCCTTCGCTTGATGTTATGCAGCTCCGTCGGGTCCTTCATCGATTTTCGCTGCTGGCTGAAGTATCTTAGGAACTTCTCCTCCAGTTCTTCGAAGCTACGTATCTCCCCTACTGGGAGACCATCGAACCAGACTCTTGCTGCGCCTGTGAGTGTCTGGATGCACATGTGGCACCAGACAGGTATGGACCATTGTTCAACTTCAGCTGCACCTATGAATATGGCCAGGTGATCATCCGGGTCTCCCATCCCGTCATACTTTCCGACATTCGTTGGCATTTTCAGCTTTGGCGGGAAGGTAAACTCGGCTATCCTAGCAACAAATTTGGATTTTGCACGTGCAGTCGAGGGACGGTAGGGTTTGCTGTAGTCGTCTTCAAATTCCAACTTTTTAGCAATTTGGCTATTCAATCCGTCTTCATGGTTTTCTTTCCTACCTTCTTGAATTTTGGGCTGGCTTGTTTCCTTGTCTAGCTTCGCTTCTACTTCAGCATCATCTTCACCCACGTCCTCAACTAAGACATCTTCAAATTCGAGCCGGGCTCGAGCCTCCTTTAACTGTTGTTCTTTATCTTCTTTTTGCAACAAGAGAAGGATCTGTTTACGATTTTGTGCCAGAAATTCCGGGGTGATCTCGGGGTTCCTGACATTCTCATTGCTATCATTAAACAAACCCTTCCCCTTCCCCTTCCCCTGGATCACCGTCGTGCCTCCCGGAGATAATGTGGTGTAACTTTGGTTTTCAACCGGAGTGGTTTCGTCCAAGCTCATGGTGGTGTGTCGTTTGGGACTAGGTCCCACGGATGGCGCCAAATGTTGCTACAAAACTTAACACAAAGTGTGTTAAGGCTCGTGAGCAGTGCAAGATCCACCACAAGTTAGACTATGATGAGAACAGGAGTGTGTTGAGAGTAGAATGTTCTCTTGGATTGCAGATGATCTCCTTCTTTTGTTAGTGTGGTATTTATAGTGGGCTTCCCTTGAAATCTCTGATTATAAACATTCTTCTTTAGGTAGTTTGTTACAAATGGTCCATGTACTTTTCTGATTGTTTTGGCTTCTTTCCTTTTTGTGTGTAAAGGGTTTGTCTTTATAGTTGACCTTTGTCCCTGACATTTGTCATTTGTCTTCTTTCTTCAGGTAATGAGGTAAGCAATTCTTTTGTCTCTTATCAGTTTAGACTCTCCGGAAAAGAGACTAAGTATGGGTCTTCAGGATCTTTTAGCTTCACATAGCCAAGGTTTCATTATGAGTTTACGTTAACTCCTCTAGTTCTAGTGAGCTGTGAATTAAAGAAGGCTATTCGCTTTTTCTCCAACCGCGGCTTGTATTACAACCCGATGTTTCCTCTTCTGCGATTCTAGCTTCCTTCCACGATCGTGACAGAAGCTCCTTCCCCAGCCGCGGCACACTTGCTCCTGGCCGCGACCTGCTCCCTCTTCCTCAGCCGCGGCTCGTGTCTTTTCTCCTAGCCGTGACATATGGTTTCTCCTTTGTCCGTGACCCGCGGCTCCTGCTTTTTCTTCTTCAGCCGCGGCATGTGCCTTCTCTTCCAGCCGCGACACCTGTTTTTCCTTTTCCCTCAGCCGCGGCTCTCGCCTGTAGGACTCGAAAGTTGCTTTGCTTGTTTATTCTGAGCTGCGGCTAGAGCTAGAGAGTTGCGGCTCCTTTGCTGCGGTCTGTATGGTGGTATCCCCATCAATGAAAATAATATGGAATTATAGAAAATGAAAATATTAAATGAAGCAGAAAATTACGTCCAGAAAGGACATTGCCAAACGTGTGGTCGTCGTAAACCCGGCTCGACCCTGTTAACTACAGGTGGACCATGACCTTAATTATCCCCCTAAATATTTTATATATCACCCCAACTTGTCATGCCCCTGTCTTTTTCTTTATTTTCCTGTGAAACAAAAATTCGTTTAAAAAACCGGGCCGATTTAACCTTTTTGACATATCTAAAACGAGTCAAGTTTGAGTCCTTTTGTAAAATTTTTTTCCAAACATGAGATAATATAATGAAAATTACATATTTGATATGATGGTTTAACTATTGTTTTGCTTTTTAAAAGTTTTTAGATTATAATATTACTACAACTAATTTAAGTGATACATTTTGTTATTACAATTATAGATGTGTTAAGATTGTAATATTGCTGCAACTAATTCAAGTGATAATACTAATGAAATAAAACAAGAAATTATGACGAATCATGAACATGATTGTAGAGAAATTGATATTACCAATTTGGTTTTCATTGTGAGTATTTAGTTATTTACTAGTGTACAACTTGTTCACTTTTGATGGAGGATATTAAGTTTCGATCAAATATTTATAATGCAAAACAACATCTAATGGCTACAAATAATCTACGTAAATTGTCAATAAAATAACAAAAACATGAAAAATCAAGATTAGAGCATAAAAGTGAAATAGGAGTTCAAAATCAAGATTCGATTTAAGAACTATCAATTACTAATTGGCTTTGATTTCTTTTTCGATACACTCAACATGACCAATTCATCATAAGAACACCTTGTAAAACAAGTTGGAAAATCTGATCGAACGACGAGATTGTGATACATCGGTTTTGTGATATATAACTGATGAACTCAAAGTTAATTAAGATTGTGTGGATCATTGGTTAAATTGAAAATACATCTAACTTGTCCATTGGAATTCACATGACGTTTACATTCATGAATGTCAACTTATAATTTCCTTTTTTTAAAAACCTAATTAGTCGATTTAATCAATTGTTCTTGAGCATGATTGCGTGAAGATGAAGAACAATTAATTTACCTTGCTTTTTTTTTTTTTATCTAGATTTCTCCTACTAAAACTAAAGCCCAATTGCATGAAACATGTATATAGAGTTAACTTTTACGATGGTGTCTTGATTTAGGTGTTTTGTCAAATCTGGTCACCCCTACGCCCTACGCAATTAAATTAACAAGGAATTTTTGTCAGGAAAATCAAGTAAAAAATAATTTGGATAAATCAAATGATCAAAATAGTAATTAATTAATATTTAATTGGACATATATCAATTCTACTATTACGAAATCTTTCAATAAAAAAACCCAATAAATAATAGACATGTTGATAAGTTTTGCATAAAATTTAATCATTTTGCCTCATTAGTCATTAACATAAAAGTCTATTTGTTATGCATCCAATACTACATGATTGCTCGTGTCATAAATGAGACAAAACTTAGCATAATATATATTGGCAGAAAACTTGATACTTGAGTATTTGGATTGGATGTAATAATCTCAAAATTAAGATCAAATTAATAGAAATTGTCAAATAAGTAACGATTTGAATAAATATGCAAAATGTTAGTTGATAATGACTCTCTAATTGATTTTATCAATGAAATTAACTAATTTTCTAACAACTAATTTGGATCACTAACGGGTTAGTAGAGTATCTTCATGCAACCAGTGATACCACCCGATCACATCCTCACCAAGCCACCAATTCAGGAGAAAAATCAATACTTTGAGAAAATTCTCTTGTGAGATTCGAACGCAGGACCTTATGGTTTCTGATTCTTATCACACCATCAGGATGTTGATAGGTCGTAATGCCTTTGAGAAAATTCTCTTGTGAGATTCGAACGCATGACCTTATGGTTTTTGATTTTTATCACACCATCAGCAAGTTTAAGAACTCTTTATGCATTATTAGGGTACGGATGTTTGTCGGTTCGTATGAATAAGCAAAATGGTGTGACATGCAAATGAGTTTTGTTTATTTGTAAATTGTGGCCACTGAGGTCCAAGTCACAAAGTGACTATTGGTTGCGTTTAGGACTTGGTGCCTTGATAGAAATAGATTTGACGTGGTACCAGTGCCAGCGAATCGGCCAGCCATTGGTTGCAATACAGCTTGTAGTTTGCCATAAATCCAAGTGGGGTATCAGGCGAGACCAATAATTGAAGCCATTCACGACCATGTACCAACCACATCCTGAACTCCTTTCAACTCAAAACCATAACCGCTATCTTTGGGTCAGTACCCGCAGAAACATCATGGATCTATGTGGTCCTGATTAGGGTACTCCACAACTCATGATTTGTTTCTGCTTTAACACGTTTGCAATCTATTCCCGAGTGTAATCTAATCCTAAGGCTATGTGTTATGCATCACCCCCATCACTACACGTAGTGGCGGAGCTTGGTCGATTTGGGGGGGAGGGGCGAAATTTTTGTAACCCAGAATACATGTTAATTTTTTGAAGCCAGAGGGGGCGAAACCCCTATTTTTAACTAAAAATTGCATTTCGGCCGAAAAATTAACACTACGGACGGAAAAACAGGGGGGCGGTCGCCCCCCCCTGTCTCTACAAAGGTTCGCCAATGACTCCACGTAGGCGTCACTTAGACATCACATAATCAATCAACACCATCACCCCTATCACTCTATCACTTCACGTAGGCGCCACGTAGACATCACATAATCAACCAACATCATCACCCCTTATCACTCCATGTCATCATCCCATGTGTTATCATCACCCCTCATCAAACACTCATCACCTCCTTTTTACCCCTTTCTTCTCCTTCACGGCGTGAAGCTCCTCACAGCTTGCCACCACTTGGTGGTCACACCCCTGTATGTTATGGTGTTCCTGAGTGATGGGGGCATGATAGAGGGTGGTCAAGCCCTCCTCACGCCGACAACACATAGCCTACGCGGTTCTCAAAAAAAAATTAACCTACCCTTACCAACATACATGACACTTTTTCATCTTAAAGAACAGACTTATATATTCAGGAGGAAACATACAACTATAAATACCTACCGGCTCAACCCAGATTAGTATTTGCTTTATTTGAGACTCTAAACTCGAGAAATTCGAGGGACTACCACTAGTCTAGAAGCTCTTTGGTAACACTTTATCAACTAGTTACAATAAATTTTGATGACTCTTAATTTTAATATTATAAAGCTTACAAATATAAACATATCACATATTGACTTAAGTATTTAAAAAATTCAGCTTATTACTTATTGCCTCAACCATTATAATTTTAAACTCGTTACTTTTTTTAACATTTTCTTTAAATTTTTATTCTATTATATTGTTTAAACTATAGATTCTTTGATTGTTAAATCGAAACATATTGGTTGAATATTTTGTTAATGTGAGAATATGTTGTTAATATTAAGTTTAACCTTGTTGGTTATTTTTGAAAGCAAAATCAATTTTATTCTTATTAATAAACTACTAAAACTATGCAACGATTCTGGGTCCTATTAGCATTTATCAAAGAGACAATGTTTTGACCAAATAAGTTGTTCTTATATTAGCAACTTGTTAGTTAATTACTTGATTTACAGGTGAATTTAATAAATTACATAATTTTGTTTTGAATTTGAAATTTTAGGAAATGAGAAAAATAGAATGTTGGCATGGCTTCAACCAATCCAAACTAGAAAGAAGAAAATTAATATATATATTAAATAACAAATTTTACTCCACTCACATTTTTACTGTTTCTTTCGATACAATCAGGAATGCCTTGCATACAACTCTCTTTTGCTTTTTTGCCTTTTACGGATATACACTCTCTTCATACGCCTTAGCCTATGTCCTCTCCTCTTTCATACGTGTTTCCTCTCTGTAGCCGCTCCTTATCCGCCGCCGGCCCGTCCGATGATATCTCTCCTTCGTTGCATCTGTGTCCGCCGGTGATGCGTGTAGACAAATGATGGTGTGGGTGTCCTGCGACGTTGCGGGAGATCCTGGTTCCGAGGTGCCCGATTAGTGTGCGGCGATGTAGCGAGGGAGACCGATCGTTGTCTCTCTTGCTCCGTCGTATCTGATTCTTTAGCCATCTATGATGTGTGTTGACTGATGATGGTCTGGGTGTCTAACGACGTTGCAGGAGATTCCGCCTCCGAAGCGCCTGATTAGTGTGCGACGATGTTGCGGGGGAGAGGGATCACTCTCTCTTTTGCTCCGGCGGGAGATTCCGCCTCCGAGGCGCCCGATTACTGTGCGACGATGTTGCGGGGGAGAGGGATCACTCTCTCTTTTGCTCCGTCATATATGATTCTGTACGTCGGTCGGCTTGCTGGCGATGATGACGATGTGTCTGAGCCTAGGATTTGAACTACTACCTTATTTTTCTTAGGGAGATTTACTCAGAATTCACAAAACCCATGTTTGAATTAGGTTTTATTGTGATTTCATGGATTGATCATGTAGGTTTTGGATCTTTCGAAGAAAAACAGGGGTTAAAGGTTTTCATGTCCTCTCTTTTGTTGCAGGTGTTGTTAATTGCTTTGAATTTGTGATAGGTTGCTACCTATGCTTTGTCACTCACTGGTAAGTGTTGTTAGGGGTTAAAGTGTTTGGTGAATTGATTGACAGGTTTTTGGATAGTTTGTGTCACACCCCCACCCCTCGTCACCTCGTGTACAGTCTGACGTCACTGAACCGGTTGCGGAAGCATAGTGGTGATGTCTCTGAGGTGAGGGGTGACTTACTTGAACCAATATCATAAGCACACAGATTAACTTAAAGTAAATACATTACAAGGGTGTCGCAATAATAATCACATTAAAGCTACATTTATTTAATTACAATACTAATTATTAAAGTGCAACTGTTCCAAAAGTGCATTCTCACCGGCTACTATGGTTTACCTGCAAAAAGGTTTGAGTTTGAAACGTCAGCACAAAGCTGGTGAGATCGACAGTTTAAATTAAAACAATATGATATGATAAGCACGTTCTCAAAAGTTCAGTTCCGGATAACCATGGGACCCGTATCTAGTTCCTTTCGGACGTCTAGTTCAGTTCTCAAGATATTACCCGTCGGTACATATCTTAGTGCCTCATTATCTTAATGTCTATCACACCATTAAGAAGTTCTGGAAACAGATAACAAACATTCACACAAGGGGAGATGCAATCCTCCCAGCGAATGGGGTGTCAACCAATAGTACTATCAATGTTTTCTGCTCGGCCACACATGGGTTCACTAGATACAGTTCAAAAATGAGGACTTTCAGTTCCATGATAGGGTTCAGTCTACAGGCAAAATCCCATGAAATCCCACAAAAGTCTAATGAAATCACACAGATATCATTGAATCATATCATATATTCAGTCAACAGTTTGCAGTGTTACCCCGATGTTTATAAAAGATTAAGAATAAAAAGGGGTTGTACGAAACTCACCTGATGATAATATGGTAGCAGTGTATCACCAAACTGATAGTACAGAGATGATTCTGCATTTAGTTATCTTTAATAAGTTATTTATGTTCTAGTTTACTGATTAGATCCTTCTGAACGTTCAATGTCAAAGACATTGCTTAGTAAATCATCAACTCGATATTAATTATATAATTAATTAATTTAATGTCATATCATACAATGTATGATAATGTAGGAACCTACATTGCATTAGATTCCTAACACAAAGCTGATGACACTCTAGATTAATCAGAATAATCTCTGATTAATCAGATAGTTAATGTTGTTGATTGTAATGCTAAAACAGTTTCTAGATAATTTAATGGCTTAGAAATGATTAATCCTTGTTATTGATTACCCAAATATCATGAGATATCAAAATGTAGTATCATAATAGGTGTAATAACCAGGTTTAACATACTAATCTGACTGTTATCATAAACATCAGATAATCGTTCCAATGAGTATGTTAATGATTGTGATTAGTTTGAAACACTTAGATTTAACCTTTGCATTTCAAAGATTAATCAACTAATCACCTACATTGTCATAATCAAATGGGTTAAACCATTATAATCATAGTTATGGTTTCATGCAAACCGGGCATTACAACGGATCAAAACAAGGATTTAACCGTTAGAACTTCGTGTTCTTTGTTTATAATCAATCCTAGCCATCATTTAGGCAATAATCAACAATCCTAACTATATCATTACGTTCAAAATCAAGATCTAATCAATCAAAATCAAACCAGAAAGTTTAAACGGATCATTACCTAATCTGACGGATTTCTGACTTCAAAATAACGATCAGAACTTGTTATGATGATCCCTGGTGCGATCCTTAGCTTCAGATGGCTTGAAAGATAGATTTAGATGATGTATATGTGTGTGTTTTCGTCTGGTTTGCGAAACAGAAACAAGAAGAAGAATAACTTCTTTCTTGCATGAAATCTGATGAAATAGATCAGATCACTGCACCGCCACATCCGTCGCGTACCGCGACCAAAAGCCCAAAAATGCTTCGCGTACCGCGGAGAAATCCGGAGATCTCAGATTTCTTTCGTGCATCGCGTACCGCGGTGAACTTCCAAGCCCACCTCCGCGTACCGCGATGAGTCCAATCGACCAACACTTAGTGATTTTTCTTCGTTTTTCGATTCCGGACAATCCAGGACTCCGTTTTGAACACGGTTTTCGCCCACGTTCATAATTTCTCACCTACTATCAACCTGTAATAATTACAATTATTAAATCAACATGGATTTCTATAACGATCAAATGTGCTCACATCATTGATGACGTAAATTCTCGTATGCAACTGTCACAGTCTCCTCCTGTTAGAGAAATTTCGTCCCGAAATTTAGTGAAGACTTACATTATGACAATCGTTTATGAGAATAGATGTGGATATTTTAACTTCATTTGATCTTCACGTTCCCACGTATACTCAGGTCCACGTTGCGAGTTCCATCGTACTTTAACGATTGGTATACGACCACGTTTCAACACTTTCATTTCTCGATCCATTACCTCTACTGGTTCTTCACTGAACTGAAGTTTTTCATCAATATGAATCTCTTCTAGAGGTACGATCAATGATTCATCAATTAAACACTTTTTCAGATTGGATACATGAAAGACATCGTGAATGTTACCGAGTTCAGGAGGTAATTCAAGTCTGTAGGCTACTGACCCAATTCGTTCAAGAATTTTGAATGGTCCTACAAATCTTGGTGAAAGTTTACCTCTTTTCCCAAATCTGAAAATGCCTTTCCAAGGTGACACTTTCAACATTACTCGATCACCTACTTGGAATTCGAGTGGTCTACGGCGATTATCAGCATAACTCTTTTGACGATCGCGAGCAGTTTTGATTCGTTCCTGAATGAGTGCGATCTTATCTGTTGTTTCCTGAATGAGTTCTGGGCCTATGATTTGACTTTCACCTACCTCTGACCAACAGATAGGTGATCTACACTTGCGTCCATAAAGTGCTTCGAATGGAGCGCATTGAATACTAGTATGGTAGCTGTTATTGTATGAGAATTCAACAAGTGGAAGATGAATATCCCAGCTACCTCCAAAATCAATCACACAACTTCTAAGCATATCCTCAAAAGTTTGATTTGTTCGTTCAGTCTGCCCGTCTGTTTGAGGATGATAAGCAGTGCTCATATTGATTTGAGTGCCCAAAGCATTCTGAAGAGTTTGCCAAAATCGTGACATAAATCGACTATCTCTGTCAGAAATGATAGAGATCGGTACTCCATGTCGAGATACAATCTCATTAACATAAAGTTTAGCGAGTCGATCCATAGAATAATCTTCTCGGATGGGTAAGAAATGCGCAGATTTAGTAAGGCGATCAACGATAACCCATATAGAGTCATGATTACGTGATATTCTGGGTAATTTAGTAATGAAATCCATAGAGATCTGATCCCATTTCCACATGGGAATCTCAGGTTGTTGCAATAACCCAGAAGGTCGTTGATGTTCAGCCTTAACTTTGAGACATGTTAGACATCGGTCCACGTATTCAGCTATTTGTTTCTTCATTCCAGGCCACCAATAAAAGTCTTTAAGATCTTTATACATTTTATCAGCACCTGGATGAATAGAATACCTGGATTTGTGCGCCTCATCCAAGATAATTGTTCGAGATTTACCGAATAGAGGAACCCACATTCGGTCTTTGAAATACAATAGTTCATCGTCTTTTGTATCAAGTTTCTTATCTAATCCTCTCAGTCCCTCAGCAGAATAATTCGTTGCTTGTAAAGCTTGTTGCTGAGCGTCTTTGATTTGAGGAATTAGACTGGTTTGAATAGTCATACCTAACGCTTTCACACGTAAAGGCTTGACTCGTTCCTTGCGACTTAAAGCATCAGCTACAACATTTGCTTTGCCTGGGTGATAACGAATCTCACAGTCGTAATCGTTCAACAGTTCAACCCATCGCCTCTGTCGCATGTTCAACATTTTCTGATCTAGAATGTGTTGGAGACTTTTGTGATCAGTGTATATAATACACCTAGTTCCGTACAAATAGTGTCTCCAAATCTTGAGTGCAAACACTACCGCACCAAGTTCTAGATCATGAGTGGTATAGTTCTTCTCATGTACTTTCAGTTGTCGAGAAGCGTAAGCAATTACTTTGTCGTTCTGCATTAAAACACATCCAAGACCTTGACAAGAAGCATCACAATACACTGTGAAGTTATCAATACCTTCCGGTAGTGCCAAGATAGGTGCGTTGCAGAGTTTGTGTTTCAACAGTTGGAACGCCTCCTCCTGTTGAGAATTCCATACAAACAGTTGACTTTTCTGTGTCAATGTAGTCAGTGGCAAGGCTATCTTTGAAAAGTTCTTAATAAACCGACGATAATAACCTGCCAACCCCAAGAATTGACGTATTTCAGTCGGGGTTCGTGGTGTCTCCCACTGTTTCACCGCCTGAATCTTACTGGGATCCACTTGAATACCGTTTTGATTTACTACATGACCAAGAAATTGAACTTCTCGTAACCAGAACTCACACTTGGAGAATTTGGCATATAATTTTTCACGTGCCAAAAGTTCTAGAATTAATTTCAAGTGTTGAGCATGTTCTTGTTGATTTCGAGAATAAATAAGAATATCATCAATAAACACAATCACAAATTTATCCAGATAAGGTCTACATACTCGATTCATCAGATCCATGAAAACTGCTGGTGCATTTGTTAAACCAAACGGCATTACTAGAAATTCGTAATGTCCGTATCGAGTTCTGAAAGCAGTTTTAGGAATGTCATCATCATGAATACGTAACTGATGATATCCAGATCTCAAATCGATTTTTGAAAAATAAGTAGCACCTTGTAGTTGATCAAACAGATCATCGATACGAGGTAGTGGATAACGGTTCTTGATTGTCAGTTTATTGAGTTCCCTGTAGTCAATACACATTCTGAATGAACCATCCTTCTTTTTCACAAAAAGAATAGGTGCTCCCCAGGGTGAGAAACTAGGTCTGATAAAACCTTTGTCTAACAGTTCTTGTAATTGACCTGAAAGTTCTTGCATTTCGGATGGTGCAAGCCGATACGGGGCTTTAGCAACAGGTGCTGCACCTGGAATCAAGTCGATTCGAAATTCAACTTGTCTCACTGGGGGTAATCCTGATATGTCCTCAGGAAAGACTTCAGGAAAATCCTTGACTACTGGGATATCTGTGATTTGTTTGGGTGAAGAATTGTGCTCAGTCACATGTGCTAGGAAAGCATAACAACCTTTCCTTAAGAACTTCTGAGCTCGCATACAAGATATGATACCAAGTTTTCTACCAGCTCGTTCTCCTTGAACTATCAGTGTATTACCGTTAGGTAATGGAATGCGGATCACCTTGTTTTGACAGACAACTTCCGCTTGGTTATTAGAAAGCCAGTCCATACCAACAACGACATCAAAGCTCCCAAGCTCAATAGGAAGTAAATCAATTTTGAAAAGATGATCATTCAAATTCAAGGAACATCCTTGAATAACACTGTTAGTTTTGATTAACTTGCCATTAGCAAGTTCAATGACATAAGGAGTTTCTAGATCTACCGTAGGCAATGAAATTAATGATGCAAATTCAGGAGAGATAAAGCTCTTATCCGCTCCTGTGTCAAACAAAACTGATGCGTATAGATTATTAAGAAGAAACGTACCAGTAACAATATTTGCATCATGTCTCGCCTCGGTCGCACCAATCTGAAAAGCTCTCCCCCTAGCTTCAGTTCCCGGATTGGTGTTATTGTTCGGACAGTTTCGTATGAGATGATCAGGGCTTCCACATTTGTAACATGACCGGTTGGTTTGAGTGGTTTGTCGTGGTGCTTGGTTTGGTGTCTGAGCAGGAAAGTTGCAATATCTAGTATAGTGTCCAACTCGATTACAGTTCGTACATTCAGGACATGGTCCTGTGTGATGATAAGGGCACTTATTACATTTGGGCGCCTGCCCAATATAAGTTTTCCTCTCAGGAATAGCAGCACCATAGTTTTTCATAGTTGGCTTGCTCTGGGTGATCTCCGCCGGAGCCTTCGCCTTGGTTTTGCCAAACCACTTTCGTTTGGTACCTTTAGAAACACTAGAGGTACCGACATCGCTACGACCCCCGGCCGTCTGAGTTTTTGTTACCAACATACCACTCCTTACCGCCTCATCGGTAAGCTTAGTAGTCAACAGAATTGCACGTTTGAGGGTGGTGGGTTCAGCTGCAGTTACCATTCCCCGAATCTGGGGAACCAAACCCTTAATATACTTCTCAATCAATGCTGCTTCAGTAGGAAACATATCGGGAAGTAAACAGGTGAGTTCATGAAAACGATGGGTATACACTAAACAGTCAGCCCCGATCATCGAGTGATTCCAGAATTCCTCCTGGAGCTTTTGTATTTCAGGGAGTGGGCAGTACTCTGATCTAATCAAAGTTTTAAATTCGTTCCAGCCCATCGAGTCGACTGTAGCTGAGCCCAGTGTTTTTGCCTGGGTATTCCACCAGGTCAAAGCTGATTCTTTGAAAGAACAGGCAGCATAAGACACCTTATGCTTCTCCAAACACTGGCTGATTTTCAATTTGTTTTCCATTTCCTCGATCCACCTCAATAATCCAGCCGCTCCTTCCTTGCCAGTAAAAGTAGGAGGGTTACAGGAAGCAAAATACTTATATGTACATCCCTGTCGTGGTGGATCAGGAGCAGTTGTAGTTGTACCAGTGGTATGATGAGTTTCCGTATTGCCACCAGTAACAGTATGTTCGTTGATATTATGGTCCCCACCCGAACCCGTAGTAACATGAGGTTGGTGTTGTACCAAAACACCACAAGCAGTTAACTGTTCCCGCACGATTCGTGCTATCATTCCCTCATTCGTTTCAGATCCACTTGCATCTGCAGGTGGAGCAGTGTTCACTCCCGGGTTCAAAGGTGGGACAGTATTCGTTTCCAGATTAACCTGTGGATCTGGATTTGATTCAGTATTTACTGGTGGAACTTGATTCAGCTCCGGGTTAGTAATGTTCTGGGTAGCTCTCTTAGCTGGTCGACCTCGTTTAGGAGCCATTATTCTGCTCACAAGCAGACAAAACTCAGGTCAGTTCAAGAACATTAAAGATATAACCCATTTTATCACATAAATTCAATCATATTCAGTTACACTGAAAATTTATATTGAAATGTGATTATAAGAAATACAGTATAACTACATGAGTTTAGTCCAGACATGTTTTTGATACACACAGATCATACAGATATTTGTAGTTATACTCAGTCCTGTTAATTCAAAAACATGTTATAGTATCACACAACATATAGGATTGTGACACTAATATAGATGTAAATACAACATTACTGGTTTTTCGATCTATTATAACATGAATTTTTGAGATATTTACATCCAGGACTTTCATACGGGTTATACAAACCGTATATGTAGTACCCCACGAGGTAGTTTGCGTGAACATACCATACAAGGTAATTTACGAGAGTATACCACTCCAGGTATATTACGAAAGTATACCACACAAGGTATTTTACGAAAGTATACCACACAAGGTATTTTACGAAAGTATACCACACAAGGTATTTTACGAGAGTATATCACACAGGTATTTTACGAGAGTATACCACACAAGGTATTTTACGAAAGTATACCACACAAGGTATTTTACGAAAGTATACCACACAGGTATGTTACGAGAGTATACCACACAGGTATTTTACGAAAGTATACCACACAGGTATTTTACGAGAGTATACCACACAAGGTATTTTACGAAAGTATACCACACAGGTATTTTACGAGAGTATACCACACAAGGTATTTTACGAAAGTATACCACACAAGGTATTTTACGAGATAGCACACAAGCTATTTTACGAGATAGCACACAAGCTATTTTACGAGATAGCACACAAGCTATTTTACGAGATAGCACAAAAGCTATTTTACGAGATAGAATACCTCACCAGGTATTTTACGATGACAGAATACCTCACCAGGTATTTTACGATGACAGACAGTTATTAGATAAGTTCTCCCACAAATGTTCTAATAGTTCTGGGTATAGTTCACTCATAAGTTATTCATAGATATACCTCAATAGGTATTCAGGAATAAGCATTGGGATCATTATATACTCCATAATCTGCCTCATCCTATCCTCTATAATTCTTGTGTAAATCTGGACTCTCTGAGGTGATGGGCTTCTAGCCAGTTTTCCGCATAGGTATCTTTATCAGATATATGTGGATGTGGTGGTGTGTGTAAAATCTGAGGTACCACCAAGGATGCTGCAGAAGATGCTTCTGACGGATCTAAGTCAAAACTTGAGCTGAGACTCGACGTATCATCCAGAGTCACATATGGAATCTGTCTATATATGTAGCATTCATGTGGTTTTTCATTGATATATAGACAAAGTTTACAGATCAATGTCATGAAGTGAATATTGAATAATAATATTCAACATAATCATGATATGACATATCTTCCAATCTCAACACAACTATTCGTCTTTACTGTTATTAATGTTCTACTTGTATTGAAATTTACTAGAACATACAAGTGATGCAAATTCCAGTTGTGCTGGCCAGTCAAAACTGTAATTTGTACTACTTGATTATTCTAGCTTAATTCAAAAACAAGTTTTGTTCAATTGTTATGTTCGGTGCTCTCTGTGTAACTATACGAGCCTATGGTTATAGTCTAGGTCTCTAAGTCAACCTAATTCTCTATAACCTGTGGCTCTGATACCACCCTGTCACACCCCCACCCCTCGTCACCTCGTGTACAGTCTGACGTCACTGAACCGGTTGCGGAAGCATAGTGGTGATGTCTCTGAGGTGAGGGGTGACTTACTTGAACCAATATCATAAGCACACAGATTAACTTAAAGTAAATACATTACAAGGGTGTCGCAATAATAATCACATTAAAGCTACATTTATTTAATTACAATACTAATTATTAAAGTGCAACTGTTCCAAAAGTGCATTCTCACCGGCTACTATGGTTTACCTGCAAAAAGGTTTGAGTTTGAAACGTCAGCACAAAGCTGGTGAGATCGACAGTTTAAATTAAAACAATATGATATGATAAGCACGTTCTCAAAAGTTCAGTTCCGGATAACCATGGGACCCGTATCTAGTTCCTTTCGGACGTCTAGTTCAGTTCTCAAGATATTACCCGTCGGTACATATCTTAGTGCCTCATTATCTTAATGTCTATCACACCATTAAGAAGTTCTGGAAACAGATAACAAACATTCACACAAGGGGAGATGCAATCCTCCCAGCGAATGGGGTGTCAACCAATAGTACTATCAATGTTTTCTGCTCGGCCACACATGGGTTCACTAGATACAGTTCAAAAATGAGGACTTTCAGTTCCATGATAGGGTTCAGTCTACAGGCAAAATCCCATGAAATCCCACAAAAGTCTAATGAAATCACACAGATATCATTGAATCATATCATATATTCAGTCAACAGTTTGCAGTGTTACCCCGATGTTTATAAAAGATTAAGAATAAAAAGGGGTTGTACGAAACTCACCTGATGATAATATGGTAGCAGTGTATCACCAAACTGATAGTACAGAGATGATTCTGCATTTAGTTATCTTTAATAAGTTATTTATGTTCTAGTTTACTGATTAGATCCTTCTGAACGTTCAATGTCAAAGACATTGCTTAGTAAATCATCAACTCGATATTAATTATATAATTAATTAATTTAATGTCATATCATACAATGTATGATAATGTAGGAACCTACATTGCATTAGATTCCTAACACAAAGCTGATGACACTCTAGATTAATCAGAATAATCTCTGATTAATCAGATAGTTAATGTTGTTGATTGTAATGCTAAAACAGTTTCTAGATAATTTAATGGCTTAGAAATGATTAATCCTTGTTATTGATTACCCAAATATCATGAGATATCAAAATGTAGTATCATAATAGGTGTAATAACCAGGTTTAACATACTAATCTGACTGTTATCATAAACATCAGATAATCGTTCCAATGAGTATGTTAATGATTGTGATTAGTTTGAAACACTTAGATTTAACCTTTGCATTTCAAAGATTAATCAACTAATCACCTACATTGTCATAATCAAATGGGTTAAACCATTATAATCATAGTTATGGTTTCATGCAAACCGGGCATTACAACGGATCAAAACAAGGATTTAACCGTTAGAACTTCGTGTTCTTTGTTTATAATCAATCCTAGCCATCATTTAGGCAATAATCAACAATCCTAACTATATCATTACGTTCAAAATCAAGATCTAATCAATCAAAATCAAACCAGAAAGTTTAAACGGATCATTACCTAATCTGACGGATTTCTGACTTCAAAATAACGATCAGAACTTGTTATGATGATCCCTGGTGCGATCCTTAGCTTCAGATGGCTTGAAAGATAGATTTAGATGATGTATATGTGTGTGTTTTCGTCTGGTTTGCGAAACAGAAACAAGAAGAAGAATAACTTCTTTCTTGCATGAAATCTGATGAAATAGATCAGATCACTGCACCGCCACATCCGTCGCGTACCGCGACCAAAAGCCCAAAAATGCTTCGCGTACCGCGGAGAAATCCGGAGATCTCAGATTTCTTTCGTGCATCGCGTACCGCGGTGAACTTCCAAGCCCACCTCCGCGTACCGCGATGAGTCCAATCGACCAACACTTAGTGATTTTTCTTCGTTTTTCGATTCCGGACAATCCAGGACTCCGTTTTGAACACGGTTTTCGCCCACGTTCATAATTTCTCACCTACTATCAACCTGTAATAATTACAATTATTAAATCAACATGGATTTCTATAACGATCAAATGTGCTCACATCATTGATGACGTAAATTCTCGTATGCAACTGTCACAGTTTGATTTGGTGTTAGTTTTAAACTGTGATTAGGGCTAATTGTTCTTTGGATGCATAGCTATACGAATATGCATATGTATCCTAAAATGGCACTTAGTGTAGTGATTATGTGATATGTTGATTGAAGTTGTGATAACCAGATGCTGAGATGTTTGACTAATTAGATTATATAATGGATTAATAGGCAAGCTGACAAAAAAAAACAAACAAACAAATACACACATATACATATGCATATGCATATGCATATGCATATACATGTTAAATCAATTACAGAAATGCATTTTGTGAAATGAAAGTTCATGTCTTCTTAATTAGGTTATAAGAATGGTTGATAAGTAATTAATGTGTGTTCCTAGATAGCAATTTTTGTTGATTGAAGCTGCAATGGATTTGTATAAATTTAACCAAAGCCTAAATCTTTGTAATATGTAGAAAACTCATCTATCTGAAGACGTGGGGTGTGACACTTCTCAAACTTTAGGACTAATATACAAATATACTTATGAATACAGGCATTAGAAGAAGTTGAGAAGAATTTTAGTGCAACGAAAGTTATGCTCTTAGGAGACGGGGAGATTGAACCAAATGTGACACATGGTAATGGGTCAGAGGCAAGTTATTTTGTTGCTTATTTCAGGTTTCATTTTGTCGACTGCATCTGCCATTTTAAATAGGTCAGCCTGCATTTGGTTGTTAAATCAGTTATAACAAGTGTTCTTAATATGTTCATAACAAATCATCTTGAGGCTACACAGGTGGGAACAAATGCTCATTGTATTTTGTTGTTAACAGTTCAGGTTGCATGAAGAACAAATGTCTTCCTTTTTTATCTTTTAATTTTTTTTACAGATAGAGCGGAAGGAATACGAGGTTATGTTCCTCTTCATCAGCAGTTAACAACCCAGGTCAACAGCAACAACACCAGTAAATAGCCAAATCATTCTTCCAAACCCCAAGTTCCCATCCGAAAACGTTTGTTTCCACATTTACTTTTTTGTCGGTTACTTATGTTAGGATAAAAATTTAAAAATCTTTTTTTAGGGTGAAATAAAGTTTGAGTCGTATATTAACATTTTACTTAAGCTATGACCTTTTAAGAGGGTTTCAAAAGTATCATGTCGTTTACAATTTGCATGCATCAATATAAGCGAAAAAACACATTCCATATCAGTGTAACGAACCCGGCGCAACGCGTGGGTCGTAAAACCTAGTTTTTATTTAAAGATAGAAAATTGACCATCAGACCATTTAGACTCTTGAAAAAAAATTTTGGGCCTTTCGCTAGAGTACTTATTACGTATGCAGATTTTGGTGATAAACGGGATGACATTATGCACAATTAAAAAAAACATTTCGCTAGAGTACTCATTTGCGGTGCACACATATAATGTATAAATGTGTGGGCTTTCAAGGGACCAAAGTAAAACTTAGGGCTGGCAAAACAGGTTTTATCGTGTTTAACAGGTCAGAGACGACGCGTGAAATGCAAATATAAAACATGAAAATGGCTTGTTTAACACATGGTTTGGTAATTTAAGCGTGGCAGTTCTATGTTTTAAATAACAAAAAAGAGAAATGATGAGTCCTAACCTTCTAATTTTTATTATTTTAAAAAAAGGAAAAAATTAAAAAGTACATTTTTTGCTAAACAGGTCTAATCGTGTTTTATTAGGTACCCGTTTTGCCAGCTCTAGTAAAACTGCACTAATTTTAACGTTATTTTATTTATTTTGTAAAAATAACGTTAAAAATGATGAGATGATCAACGCTTAAAACGATAACTTTGAGCTGGGGACTCATTCGGAGCAGTCTCTCTGTCCCACCTGGGATAGGGGTAAGGTTTGTGTTCATCCTTCACCCAGACCCTACTGAAAAGTGGGATATACTGGGTAAGTTTTTTTGTTTGTTTATAGTTGTTTGGAAAAATATATTTATTTTATTATACTTGTAAAACACCGATCTTTATACCTTTTTCCATACCAAACTTCATGTATTCACTCAATGTGGCACTCACTTGTACTAGAAAGAGTCAGTGGAGGCATGGTTTTGTCCATTGATGTCACCTATCTTAAATCAAAGTAAGAAATTTTGGATCGGATGAGATTGGACACTAAAGCCTCAATCAAGAAAAACCAAACAACTAATCTCATTCAAGTTTTATGTTTTAATCAAACGCGTTTAATTTTAATGTTACGTAAGTAATGAAAGAAAGAGTTGCAATCAAAACAAAGAAAGAAAAGAAAAGACTCTTCAGTAAAGTGATGATGGAAGTAGCATACATCGTGAAGAAGGGTCAAGTCTAATCACATAGAAATAGATATCAAAGCACACATGTAAACAACCATTACAATCTGAAAAAGGGTGTCCTATATCCCTAAAATTAATCATTAACTTATTCTCAATATCAATGTTGCAACTGTAATATCTCACTTCGGTTGAGAGGGAGAACAAAGCCTTCTTTATAAGAAGGTGGATACCTTCCCTATCAAGACGTGTTTTGTCTCGGCGAGCAACTCGTTGGTTGAAAACAAAACCGTGAGTTTCTGGATGGGCAATCCATCCGGGGCAAAGCGGACAATTTCTTGTTGCGTTTGGCTTGGGTTGTTACAGATGGCGTTAGAGCCAGGGGCCAGACTAATGTGCCAGTGAGGAGCCGAGGACGTTGGGCTTCATAAGGGGGTGATTGTAATATCCCACATCGGTTGAGAGGGAGAACGAAACCTTCTTTAGAAAAGCTAACGGGTCGTTTGTGTAAATAGATGTAACCATGTTTTGTTTATATTGTGTAACATGTAATATGTATAATGGGCATGGTTGTAAAAATCGCTAAACGCTAGTCGGGCGGCGAAGCTACCGCCTAGGGATTAATCGGCGCTAGGCGGATTGGAACTTTTATATGTAATTTTACAAATATATATTATATACACACATAAATATCAATAATTTAATATAATAATTTAAATAATTTAAAAAAATAAACTTAAAAATACTAAGTCAAGTACTTCAAAGTTCAAACTTAAACACCGAGTTCAAAGTTTAGAGACAAATTTCAATGTTAAGTGGCTGGATTCGATGTTTTAGAGACATATTAAGGATTTTGGGTTAAGAAATGTCTAAATAATCATGAAATTAGTCCCTTTTTACTAGAAAAAGTCAAAAAATTGAAAAAAAAAATCCGCCTAGGCCGCCTAGCACCTAGGCACCGCCTAGGCCAAAATCGACACAGCAAATGGCCGCCTAGCGCCTTGGCCGATTTTTACAACAGTGATAATGGGTATTATATGTCAATACTTAAACTTATTAACTGTGGTTAGGGTTATATAAACCCAACCATGGTTGTCTGTAATTGGTTGTTCAAACATATATCCAAGAACAACATACGTATTTCTTTGTTCTTGCTTTGTTCATATTTTGGTTTCTTTGATTATGGATGCTAGATGATTTCTTCCATATCATGTGTTCATCATGGTGGTCATAGGTGTTTGTGAAGAGTGGAGAGTTGTGAGTAGAGGTGCACAAATCGGTTAACCGGTCCAAACCGGTTTTTAAATTACCCGAACCGGTTAACCGGTACATAGGGTTCACCGGTTTTTCCTAAAAACCGGTTCGGTTATTAACCGGTTTTTTAACCTAAAATTTGTAACCTATGGAACCAAACCGGGTATAAACCGGACCGGTTAACCGGCCAAACCGGTTTTTAAACCTTTTTTTTATCCGTCAATCCGTTTGATCCGTCCGTTAGACTTAGAGTGTTGAACCGTAACCGTATTGAACCGTTTTTTTATTATACGTGTTCAACCTTAAAGTTAAATTAATAAAATCATAATAAAAAAAATCATAATAAAAAACTTAACAAAATCAAATCTAAAACTAATAAATAATAATTACTAAACCCTAATAAACCTTAAAACCTTAAACTAATAATTACTAAACCCTAATAAACCTTAAACTAATCAAACTAATATTAAACTAATAACTAATAAACCTTAAAACCTTAAACTAATAATTACTAAACCCTAGTAAAACCTTAAACTAATATTAGTAATTATTAGATTAATATTAGTTTGATTAGTTTAAGGTTTATTAAGGTTTAGTAATTATTAGTTTAAGGTTTTAAGGTTTATTAGTTATTAGTTTAATATTAGTTTGATTACTTTAAGGTTTTATTAGGGTTTAGTAATTATGAGTTGATTATTTTAAGGTTTATTAGTTATTAGTTTAATATTAGTTTAATTAGTTTAAGGTTTTATTAGGGTTTAGTAATTATGAGTTGATTATTTTAAGGTTTATTAGTTATTAGTTTAATATTAGTTTGATTAGGTTAAGGTTTTATTAGGGTTTAGTAATTATGAGTTGATTATTTTAAGGTTTATTAGTTATTAGTTTAATATTAGTTTGATTAGTTTAAGGTTTTATTAGGGTTTAGTAATTATGAGTTGATTATTTTAAGGTTTATTAGTTATTAGTTTAATATTAGTTTGATTAGTTTAAGGTTTATTAGGGTTTAGTAATTATTAGTTTAAGGTTTTGATTAAATAAAATTCAATGAACTTTATTAGTAAGGATTTCAAATAGCATATTTCATTAAAATAAATTAATTACACAAGATTTAAAGTTACAAAATTAAATACAAAATCGAAAATAGAAATTAGTCTTCGCTTGGTGCTTCGGATTGTAGTTCCGGACTATTGTTCCGCATCCATTCATCCATTGCCTGTTCTTCGTCGGAAAGTGGGAATGTCATTCCTTCCTCAACTTCAACATCGTGTATTGTCACTTCTATCTCAAGCTCGCCTTCAAGTTGTGTGTGGTCTTGTACACGTTCCATTGCGTCCAAATGGTCTTTCAAGCAAATGCACATCTCCAATGATGCAGGAGTAAGCCTCGTCCTTCGTATCGATAAAACCCTGCCACTAAGAGAAAAAGCAGACTCCGAAGCTACCGTAGAAGCTTGGACGCTTAGTAAATCACGGACCATGGCAGATAGAATCGGAAAGTGGGGTTCCTTTTGTTTCCACCAGGCCAAAATATCAAAGTTTTCAAATTCTTCCGGCGTAAGACCGGAAATCCAATCTGTCCCTAGGTACCTTCCTAGTTCGCTACTTGCGCTTGTACCTCGGGCTCGTTTAGTTACATTTTGTCTTAATGTGTTAAATAAATCAAAGTTAACATCTTGGCTTCTACTCGAACTAGAAGCCCCATACATTGTTTGTTGTATGTTAGATGTTTCACCATATTTTTGTAAATAATGATCAAACATATTTTGAAAATATATGTTAAAGTTATTTTTAGTGTTTGTTGCAAAGTTTGGGTCTTCCAAATCCAAACCCAAAGCACTGACTATTTCATCAACTAATGTTTCAACGTCGGCACCATTGAAACATGGGTTTAATGCCGTCGCACAAGTAAATACGGGCGGCATTTCTTGAAAGTATTTCATTAGTTTTAATTTCATTGGAAGTAACATTCCTGCATATATTTCATTATTTTCACCCGTCGATGGAAATTCGTTAATTTTTCTTGTCATTATAAATAATTGTTGAAGAACCAAACAAGACGTGGGATAATAAACTCCCGATAAAATTGTTGTTGAATTTTTAAAAACTCCAAATAAACTAGTAAATTCTCCTATGGCGTCCCAACATCGGCGATTAAATCTTTTAGCCTTACGTTCTTCCACTAAATTGTAATGAAATACTTCCAAGGTTTCCCTTTGTCGTAAGGCGCTGTTAAACATACGCCAAGTCGAATTCCATCTTGTTGGTACGTCCCAAGACGGACCTAAAAAGATGGAGTTCGTATCCTCACATAATTTTTGATATTCCAAATATCTTCTACGGCTTTTCATAAAAACATCCTTTAACATTTGTTTAAATTTTTCTTTTAACATATTCATTCCCTCAACCGCAAGAGCATCACTCACAACCAAGTTAATAATGTGAGCAACGCATCTTGTATGAAAAAAACACCGTTACATATCGGTTTATATTTAAGTTTGAATTTTTGAACAGCATTCGTATTATTTGAAGCGTTATCAAAACTTATAGAAAGTATTTTATCTTGTAAATGGAATGTTTGTATTATTCCATCTAACATGTAAAACGAATTATCCCCCGTGTGAGGATACGGAAACATTTCGAACGCAATCGTACGTTTCATCATTTGCCAAGAATCGGGATCAATCCAATGTGCGGTAACGCAAAGGTACGATTCGGGCAAACCGTGAGGTGCCGACCAAACATCCGTTGTTAGGTTAACACCGGTTTTTAAATCTTGAAAACCTAAAATTAATTCTTGTTTGGCTTGACGCCAACGTTTTAAACAATCACGTCTAATAGTAGTTCGACTTACTTGATGATATCGTGGTTGTAGCGCCTTTTGAATCATCTTCGTCAAGCGTGGGTTGTCAAAATGATTGAATGGCAAACTTTCTTGAATCACCAAGTTCCCCATCATTTCACGAACCATGTCGGGATCGAAATTCCAAACCCCGCACTCTTGAGACATTTGTGGTTGATCGTTTGCGGGATTATTTTTGACAACAACACAATGCTTCGTCAAATGACTTCTTAAAGTAGAATTAGATTCCGGTTTAAGAAAAGTACCGCAACCTTTGCACCGTGCCTTATCGACACCGTTCGACATTTCGCATAAGTCGAAATGTTGAAATAGCTCTTTGTTCCTCGTTGTAGTTTTTATTCTAACAACGGTTGGTTCGTTAGAAGTGGATGAACCAACACCAACGGAACTATGAGCACTTCGTGAGCTTGCCATGGATGAAATAAAGATTGAATTAGAATTACGAACGTAATAGAAGAAGAGATTGAATCGAGAAGAAGTAGGAGATCGTTTTTTGAGTGTATTTGATCGTTTTCAAGCGTTTAAAAAGAAGAGATGTTGTAAGATGTTGTGTGATCAAACCAAAACAATCCACATCTATTTATACTAACATTTAGGGGCAAAATGGTCCAAAAAATTGTAAAAAACGGCTAGAAACGGCTAGTTTTTTTATTTTGCTCGATCGGTTAACCGGTGTCAACGGCTAGTTTTTTGTCTCCAACGGCTAGTAACGGCTAGATTTTTGAAATATAACCGGTTAACCGGTTTCTACCCGGTCAAAAAAACCGGTTTTGCTTTAACCGGTTCTAAACCGGTTTCGCCCAAAAATCTCTCAATCGGTCTCTAACCGCCGGTTTTTCCACGTAGCACAAACCGGAACCAATAACCGGTTCCCAAACCGGTTTCTAACCGGTCCCAAAACCGGTTCGGTTCGGGTAACCGGTTTTTTTGTGCACCACTAGTTGTGAGTGAGGAGTGAGTGATGGTTACAAATGTGTATATGATTTGTAAATAATGAGAATATTTATTTATGAGTCGACTATACGTCGCCTACATGAAATACAGAGGAAGTAAGGGGACTAGGAGTCATCCCAAACCTCCCCACTTTTCCCCGTTGCCACATCAGCGCCACATCAGCTTTCCTCACTTTTCCCCACTTTTCCCCATTTTGCATGGTGTCGTCCCACTTTTCCCCACTTTTCCCCATTTTCAAATCTTATTTTTAATTAATTATTTTAACAATAAATAATAATAATAATAATAATATTAATAAAATAAAAAAAGATTCATTAAATTTAAAATTAAAAAAAGAATACAACCAAAAAAAAAAGAATACAACCAAAAAAAAAGAGTACAACCTAAAAAATTAAATTAAAAACCTAGAAAGGGCAATGCCATCTCCAACGAGCAGCAATTTCTCGTTTACGATCGAGAATCAGTTGTAGCATTGGTTCTTGATAAATTGTGTGGTCTTTCATCATAAACTCTAAATCTACAGCCTTTTGTTGTTCGTCTAAAGCTTGTTGGCGCATTAATGCAACATGTGCGTCTTTCTCCTCTTGCAAAACACGGAGTTTTTCTTCTCGATGGCGGAATCTTTGTTGGGATTCCTCTTTGTTGAACGAGTTGAATTCCGCCATTTGTTGAATTAACTCGTCATGCGACGAGGAGGACGCGGCCGATCTTTTGCCCTTTCTTATTGGCCTATCCGATTCATAGTAAATGCGTGGGCCATCACGATCAAGGTTGATGTTGATGTCTTCGTCATCATCAAGGTTGATGTCGATGTGGGCGTTCGCACTACCCATTGACTCGTTTGGCTTCGGCCTTTTTGTTGTAGATTGTGACTCACAACCTACTGGTGGAATGTCGCACCATAAAGGGTTATCGCGGACCATCTCCCACGCTTGGATGTGAGCGAATCCCTTTGACTTGACCAACATTCTGTAGTTTTTCATGGCCGTTTTCAAAACTTGTTCATCCCCTTCACCGCTTTTGCGATTCATTGAACACTGTTGGTAAAAACCATTCCATTTCTTCATGGAGGCGTTCATATCGTTCCATTTGGAATAAATTTGATCAACAGTCCTCGACCTATCCTTCACGAGATGGTGAAAATGTTCGGTTACCTACATATAAACAACATAAATTTAAGCATCAACCGTGACTTTTTTTGTTAACTTAAACAATGTTAAAAAATACCTTTTTATAAAAACCATCCCGTTTTTGCGCATTACCAACATCGGGATTTTCAGAATTAGTTAGCCAAGCTCTGGCCAACGCAACCTCCTCTTCATCGGACCAACGCTTGGCCGGTGCTTTCTTTCCAATTGGTTTCTTTCCCGTTCGCCTAACCGGTTCTTCTTCTTCTTCTTCTTCTTCCGACTCGACTTGAACACTTTTATTATGTTCGCTTGAATCCGAGTCGTCTTGATTATGGTCACGATAGTCTAAACATAAAAATAAACGTATAAAAATACACGTAAAAAATAAACTTATAAAATAAACAAAAAAATAGACGTAAAAAATAAACTTATAAAAATAAACAAAAAAATAGACGTAAAAAAATAAATGTATAAAAATAAACATAAAAAAAATAAAATATAAAAATAAACGTATAAAAAATACCTTGAAATGGAGATTGTTGTTGAAAAGTTTGTTGATCGAATTGTTGGTAACTTTGTTGATCTTGTTGATATGATTGCTCCCACCGATTGAATTGTTGTTGAGTGCCCGGTGAATATTGCAAATATGGAGGCGGATTCATTGGATCGTAGTAAAATGTTGGTTGATTCGGAGATGACATTTGTGGATGATACCCGGGTGTGTTGAACGGGTTCATTTGAGGCGTTTGAACATTTTTTTGTCGTGGTTTTCTAAATTTCTTGGTTGACGACCCACCACGTGATGAACCTCCTTCCATTTTAGTTGAAAATTTTATAAATTTAGTGTATAAATTGTAGAAGATGAGAGAAAAAAGTGTGAGATTTTGGTTGTTTAAATAGGAAAAAAATTGGATTTTTTTTTTTTTTTAAAACCAACCGTTGTTACAACGGATAGATTTTACCTCCCCACGCTCGGGCATATTCGGTGCCATCTCCCCGATTTACCCCACCACCTTTCCGGGGGCCCGGTATTCCCGGCCGGCCCCGGATTCTCCCGCCTCTTCCCGCCTCTCTCCCGGCTCCCACTCCGACCCCCCTAATAGTTAGACATAGCCTAAGGGTGTTCCTAGGGTACCTCTCGTGTGACCTTAGATTTGTTAGTGCTAGAAAAATGACTTCCTTTCCCGTTAAATGTAGTTATATTATAATCAAAAATCCATTGAAGTTAATGAAAATAAAATGAAACACGAAAAAAGGACAACACCATACGACCGAGGCTTACTGTAAACTAATTAAGACGATGATCCATTGAAGCCATCATGGACATAAAATAATTTAATGATTTGACCCCCAATATATATAGAAGTTTTTGTAAAAAATTAAAACAAATAAATAAAGTGTAATCACTGGTTGACTTAGCTCCCTTTTTGCACAAGATCCTGAGAAGGGTCCGTGTGGCCTTACTCTGCACATACCCAAAAATTAATGTGAATTTTTTGTAGTAGACGTGTATTTATTTATTACATGTTTATAATAACACAAATATAAGGGTCGGTTTATCCTAAAAAATGATTTTGTATGAAAAATGTAAGAACCAAATTGTATTTTATATTTTAAATATATTATTATATATCTTTTAAAGATTTGATACCATGTTTATCAAAAATAAAAAAAGAATAAAAAAAAAAACACCAACACCATGCCTATAACACGTACATAACACATAACTTATCGTATCACCTCACCTTAATTCCCACTCCTCCAATTACACTATATCAAGTCTTGATCGATCTGTCCCAATCCTAAATGCAAAACGCCATACTCTCGTACTGCTCATACATTTCTAATCAACTTTTGTTGATAAACATACTAGGTTTACAACTACTTAAAAAAGTTGTTTCGAGGAAAAAAAAAAAACTATATTGGTATTAAAGACATCTATCTCATATATCTCATGATTGGTTTATTTACTAATTAAATGTATTGATAACTGAATGCTTGTTTACACGGTTATGTGTTTTATACATTATATTGGTATTAAAGACATTTATCTCATTACTAGTACTCTAATTGATCTTAATTGCCTAATGATGGCATTCACCGTTTTTTTAGTTGATCTTAATAGGCATTTCCATGTTTAGTACATTGTCTTAGTTTACATAAAACTGAAATAATGCCTTAACAAATATAGAATGGCCTTGCCATGTGTATTATTGTTAAAAAATCAAACAAGTTTTTGCACGAAATTATAATTTTTGGGAACGACAGATGTTACACCACAAAATCCAGGCGTGCGACTTGTTGGGTTTACATATCACACAATGAAAGATGGTTAAATTTAATCAAAATTTGAACTTAAAACTTGCGATATAAAATCAGTGTTTTAAAACTAAAACTACGATGTCCTAAATCATTAGAATTGCTTGAAGAGCTCCAGCCTAATTGGTACTAAAACTCACCTAAAACACCTACTAAATGTCTAAATTTGTCCACTTTTGATGGTAAGTTTAAAAATGTTCAAACTGCAAAATTTTCAAAACATTTGTAGCTTTCATATAATTCTTTCACAAACGTTTATTAGTTTAAAACAACTTATTTTACTCAATCAAACATACAACACATTACATAACTCATGCGAACATTCATACATGTTTTCGTTTACCCCAACCTAGGATGTTATTATCATTTACCAAGTGCTAGGTTGGTGGGTCAAGGTTGCTGATGGTTGGTTGGGTTGGATTTTGCAACCTGAAACCCTCAAAACCAACCCATATATTTGTTTTTGTCAAAATTTTCAACCCTAGCCTGAATAGACATAAATTCGGGTTAACCTGAGCATAACTCCTTTATCTAAATTAATCAAACGAATTTACAGGCTGTGTTAGTTGTTGGTTTGAAAGCATGTCAATAATAGCTTGTTTAATATATGATTATGTGTTTGTGAATGACAAATAGTTAATATAGTGTTTTAACAAAAAAAATAATATTACTAGAACTAATCATATACAAAGAAACATAAATACGTAGTAAAGTCTCACTAATCCGTATGGTCCAAACTAAAACTAATCATATAATTACGTAAATTAAAATCATAAAGGACAAAATCTAAAATAATATTCATCGATCTGTATAGCAAATGAAAAAGAAATTAAATTTATCTTTAATTGTAAATGAAAAAATAAAACTTTTATTAATCGATCAATTAAATTATGGTTAATAATCATAAGAAAATCAAAAAAATATGTTTTTTCAGAAAGAAAAAAAAAATTGAAACCTTAAACAGGTTACGGATCAACCCATTTTTAATTGAATTGACTTGAACCTAACCCATTTTTTAAACAGTTTATACATGTCAACCCAAAATCTGATTATTTTTATGTCATGTTGAGTCATATTATGTGTTCGTGTCAGATTTGGGCACCTATAGATGTTGGTCGGGTCATTACGACACCCTCCATATAGTTTTCCTTGTAGGACATGTATACCTAGCATCATTTTATATGTTTGAAATTATCTCCGTGTGGTTTTGGTCTTCTATTAATTATCGTTAGCCTCTAGCGTCTCTACTTGTGTTATCACCTACTTTTCAAAGAATGTAAATATGATCTCTTGTCAATCAGATTATCCACAGCTTATTGTACACCATCTATATTAGGCTTGAATATTAAGTGGGGTTTTAACATAAGACTATCAAGCCTTTAAATCATGTCATGTAGAGGTTTAAGTGTTTAACCATCAAATGAATAAAACAAGTGATTATAAACACCTATTTAACCATAACACAAATACCAATCATGATTTCTTTTCTTTTGTTTTTAAATTTCTAAACCAGTAAAAAAGTACTCACTTCACCATTCGCATTTTCATTCACTATATCTCTGTTACAGACATTTTTTTTACCATATGTGGCAGTTGGTTAAGTTTTTCACAAAAGACCATTACGTATAATAGTCTTCTGATATTTCCCTTGGACGTATATCTATACTTAGTTTAAAGGCCTTCCACTCGCGTGAACCAGATTTCGTTAAAGGTTGCGCCGATCGCCTTAGGAACAGATGACTAGAAGGATACATGAGGTCGACAGTGGGCCTACTCACATAGACGAGGAGACCATGCATAACGGGGCAACAATGCAACATTATATAATCGGTATTATCATTATATAAACGGGTATTTTTTGTTGGATTAATCTTGATGGGTCGGGTTACGGATCGACAGAGTTTTCAATTTAATCATATGTTTGAAATGTTTAATTAGATCCATGGGTAAGTTTATATTTTGTAGGAGTAATGGGTTAAGAATGTGGGAACATGGTTCCTCACATTATGCATGTTTCTAGGTTGTGTTTATGTTTCTTATATGTGTAACTATGTAAGTATGAGTATGAATGAAAGTGAGTGAGTTTTTTTGTGTGTGATTTGGGGCCTGATCCTACATTTTCGCAGGGGTGAGATTGTGGTTTTTGTATTTACAGATAAAATCGGCATTAGGCCCACTTTATACTGATTTGCATATTTTATTATTGAGTACGAAATGTTTCCAGTTTTAATTCTCATTTAAGCCCACCCACCACGGATTGACATTCAAGCATCTATTCGAAGCATGAGATCTAGGGAACAAACAAAATGAGCCATTAAGTATGGGCCGAAAAGTGGGCCGATAGTTAAGGTTATTAGGAATCAATGGTAGGGTATGGGACATTAGGGCCGAGGACTTTCCACTTAAAGTCTTAAAGCATCAAACTTTGGACAATATAAATAGTAAACGATTTTTTTTTTCTAAATTATTTTAAACTAAATTATATTTTTACGTATGTTTGAACCCGCGAAATCTTATATAAGAGGCAAAAATTCTCTACCTAAACTCACGTTGATATATAAATAGTAAAAAAAAATTACTTTGATATTTTCAGTGCATAGTCATTGCAAAAACGAGAACACAAGTAACCAACTCTACTCCCATCCTTGTATACATGCAGGGGCGGATGCAATTTATTGGGACCGTAATCACGGGACTGTAATGATTAGGCTTGTAAATGAACTGAACGTTCAGTAAACTGTTCGTTGATCGTTTAGTCTAAAGTTCGTTTATGTTTGTTTATTTATTAAATAAACGAACATAAACAAATTTTTGTGTTCATTTAACTAAACGAAAGAACATGAACACACGTCTCGTTCATTCATTTACGTTCGTGAACTTCATTTATGTTCATCTATCTTTGTTCATTTGGGTTTGTTTATGTTCGTTCATTTATTTTTATTTATAAATCAATTTATTTATTTTAATAAATAAATTATATATATATCCGTCTTCTTTATAAATTAACATGATTGTGACATTTTTGTTTTATCCAAATTTTAATGAATTTATTAACTGAAATAGACTTATATCAATACAAGTTTAGAAACCACGTGTTCGTTATTGTATGTTTAACTACATGTGTAAAATTATGTATGTTTTTGTTTCTTTAATTATATTCGTTTATATTTGTTCAGCTAGGTTCATTTATGTTTGTTTACTTATGTTCCTTTATGTTCATGAGCTGTTCGTTTATACTATTAACGATCGAACACGAACACGCTAAGTTTCTTAACGAACGAACATGAACAAGAAACCGCCGTTCGTTTAATATTTGTGTTCGGTCGTTTGTTTTGTTAAAGTTAAATAAACGAACACGAACATGCCATGTTCGTGTTCGTTCGATTCATTTACAAGCCCAGTAATGATTTTTTAACATATATGGATATTAATAACGGTATTTTCAAGTGATATAATCGGTTTTTAGACTAATGATAGCATTGGTATCAAAAGGATGGTGGAAAGAAGAAAACAAGTTGGTCTTCCGTTCACAAGTTTTATTAATTTTATCGGTTGCAACGGCTAGTATTGAAAGATTTTTTTCTTTAATAAAACACGTGAAGATGAAATTGCGTAATAAGATGGGAAATTGATACATGAATGTTTCTTGCATTTGTTATATTGCATTTGTTATATTGAAAAAAAGTTATATCGAATTTATATCATGTGTATTTTTTATTTTTATTTACGGTTTTTATTGTATCGTTTTTGTTATGTGATGAGCATTACCCGACCCAAACGATATAACCAACCTGAAAAATTAATGTACAGTAGTATTAAATAAAACATACAAATACAGTGACATCATTGAAAAAAAATCATGTATCCGTAAATGTGGTGAGATTATATCCGTCAGCTGAGCGAAAATCGAATAAATTAGTAAACCATTTCACCTGCAAATGATTGAACCTTTGACCTTATTGAAGTGCAGTTTCTCCTCTTCGACGTCTTCGTTACAATACTCCTATACTAGAACGATTTGATGATAGTTAAGAAGCTAAAAGAAAAACTAGAAATAAATGAGTTAAATAATTATAAATCAAAAAAATTCTGTACAGCAAGTGATAACTAGCAAGATAAATATAATTCATTTCTTTGTATATATTTTTTATTCGTTCAATTACTCCAATACAACAAAAACACTGAAAGAGAAATAATCAAACAGCATAAATGAGTTGTCTATTAGCAGTCTTCTACTGTTCTTCCATTTACCTGTTTCATTCATTGTCTTCTTGCTGTTTTTCCATTTGTTTTGAGGATTTTTTGTTTGTTCAAATTTGTGAATAATAATAAAATTACTTTTTTATTAATTTCTTTATATATTTTATTAAATATTTAATTTTCATTTTTATTATAATTTATTAAAACATTCTTTTATTAGCAATTAGAAATGAATCGAAAAATATAGTACCGCTCGTCACCTCTCTCGCTATTGGTATATGCAAAATGCAACTAAAAAAATATGAATATCTATATTGCGTTGGATTAATCGGTTTGTTCGTGGGTCATGCAGGTCACGTTGGATTATGGATTAAGAATTGGTCTTTAGTTGACAGAGGTTCAAGGCAGGGTTCAAGGTAGTGAACGTAAGAGATCATGGGCTTCAATTTCTATTTTATTTCCTATGGTCTTTGATCTATCTTCACCTCTACGTCGACAGTTCGTTATAGTTAATGTACAAACTGTTTTGAAGATATAATAGATTTACTTAAATTGTTCTTATGTAATAGGTTTTACATTAATAGGGTGGAGGGGTGCAACCCTCTACAATCTTAAACTTTTTTATCCTAAGCTAATAAAAATGTCATTTGTCATTATTATTGTTATTGTTTTGTTGTCGCATTTGTTATTGTTGCTGTTAATATTATTATTGATGTTTGATGTAGAAAATAACAGTCAGTGTTGAGTTGTGTAGGTTCTAAATTTAGTTTTTGTTAGATCGTTTTATAAATCATATAGAATCACTTTCAGATTAAAGTATTATATGTGTAAAAAGTTAATATTCGGATGAGACAAAATGAATTGTAAAAGAACAAGAATTAATATTTCGGTAAGAAAAATATATGTATTCAACGGACCAAAACAAAATTCTTGTATATAACGTTGAACCATTATAAACTATTGTAACACTATGAACGAGTAATGAAGTGTTACATATGTAAGAAAACATTTTGGAGGAACTCTTTTAACCAGTAAGGACTAAGGACTATATTACATTTGCTAACCAGCTACTACTAATGCAACTAATAGGTCAATAATATTGATCTTAGTTACTGGAAGTGTGTAAAACTCAGTCTAGGTAGTTGAATACTCTCTACTTTGACCAAGTTGATTTTCTTCAACTTGATCAACATTACTCATAATCAGTCAAACTTGGAACATGTCAGATGTTCACTATTTTTGCCCCATTTTTTGTTTTATTTTACTAGTTTTCGTTGTTTTCACATATTATTGTTTGATTTTTATTAATTTACATGGAGATACCTTGAAAGACAAGAATTACATAAATATTATGCAAAAATACCAATTTTTGAAATATTTTATGATTCGAACATGTATCTTTTTTATTTGTATTGATTTCAGTTTAACTGTTATAAATATTACTAAACTTATGATATATATAATTTCCTAAAAAATATTTTATATATCATTACCATATCTGAGTACTCACTGAGCACTCCCAACTCCCTTGTCGACCGACCTAGTAACGTCTATCGACTTTTTCAACCATGGTTACTAGTAAACTTACTAGTGATAATCATGTGTTAATCCAATAATCAATTTCTGAATAATGTTTCTTGATTAATTAGCTTGATCTTAAGCAAACTTCGATCAATCAATTGGTACTTTAACAAGACAAATTCACGCATAGTCTCTTGAATCATATCAATTGGACCCTCTCATGGTTTAGACATTTCGTCCCTAATATCCTTGAGCTTCCATAATGCATGAAATCAGAACATATGTAAACAAATGTGTAATTTAAACCTCCGATCCTAACTCATATTAATTTTATTGTTGTTTTTCGTTAGATTTTAATTAAATTTAGTTATTGTAAACTTACGTACCTTGAGACATCAATACCATGATAATATATAGGTAAGCTAGGCATCTTTTTACATAAAATCTACCCCTAAATTAAATATCATTCTTATTTTTAATTGCAAAAATAAAGTCACTTGTACTTAATAAGAAAACTCTTTCTGGTAGAAAAAAATAGATAAATAAAAATCATTGATCCCTGTAAAAGGTGATGTCCTTTCTTTGATTTATAAGGAAACAAAATTAAAGAAATATCATTATATGTTCTAAATAAAAATAAGATTTAGTTATGCAGGAGGTGGGGACATCATATAAATTATCCCTCTACGAGGCTACGTTTTGTAGTTAATAATTAACAAAGATGTTTGAAGATTTTATTACGTACGAAAGTACTAAAAATAGATTATTTGTGACAATTATAAAATTATAAAGAACTCATAAACTAATAGGTTATATTTATATGTTAAATATCAATGTGGTTAGGGTTGTAATCGAGTCGGGCTGAGCCGAGCCAGGCCTGGCTCTATTGTGGGAATTTATCACGTGGTAGTTGTTCGTGATATTTAAGTGCAATTGCGTGATTTTCTATGTTCTTGGTCCGAAACACAGTTAGTTTGAATGTATTTATGATTTTCAGGTGTTAAAAGGCTAAGGATGTGTTTGAGAGTTGATTGGGTGATTAAAAGAGAAGTCAAGGGGGTCAAAAGGGTAAATACATGAAGTTCTAATAGCGAAGGCATATATTGGGCTTGGAGAGGAGTTACAAGGCACATTATGTATGAAAATCATGTTTCTCGACGAGACGAATCTGTTGGTCAAATCTGGGCAGGCATATCATACGACCAGCGAATAAAACACCCAATTTTGGGTGTTGGCAGAAAGTCTTGGGCGTACCACTTGCACCATACCCAGGGTACGACACACCGGCGGCCAGAAGACTTGAAATTTTAGCTTATCTCATCCATATTTAAACCCAAATCTTAGGGTTTCGAAGGAGGCTGTTTTTGGGACCTGTTCTTGGGACGAGTTCTGGGCGAAAAAGCAAGGATTTTGAGCCTTCCAAGTCTTCTGAATTCATCCAATTTCATAGGATCATCATCCGAATCAAGAATCAACACGTGTTAATGACAATGAGTGACCAAATTTTCTTTTGTAATTGCTTCCTGGCAATTGGGTTAGTGGAAGAACTTTGATTTAATATATAAACTTAGGTTTTCGTTTGTTTTCGTTTTGATAACTCAAATTCAATTGTGATTTGGTTGATTTAAACGATTTATTTATGTTTAAGTATATGTGCTTTGCTATTAGTGATTCGGTTTGCTTGCATCGTTTTCTCATTGGTATTTGTATATATTGCTTTGCATATCTAAATTGGTAATGGTGTGAACGAACAAATCTTAAACGTTTGTTCCATTTTTGTCACTTTGACCAAACCAATTAACAAAATCACATCTATGTGATTTCAACTAAGTTCAATTAAAATCATTATGAATCTATTAGACTAAACCTGGAAGTGATTACCTTTTTATTAATTGTTTTTAAAATTATAAATTATAATCGTTGCTTTGAACGTTTTCTAAATTCAATTCCATTCTAAGTTTACGTTTTTCTTCGTTTAATCAAGTGATTAAATAAAGATTAGCACTTTCCAAAAATTCTCTGAGGAGACGACCTTACTTAACCTTACTATAGTCATAGGTAGCTAAGTCCCTTGATTTTACATTATTTTTGATTGACTTACGATACCTCGATCAGGGATGCACTAAAAATCAGACATGTTGGAGTACTTATGGATAAATGAGATACCAATTAGACATGTTGGAGTACGATCATTACCACATCTATATCAATTTTTTGAAATTTATTTGTTGGTTCATCTGTTCTTGATCAAAATCTTGTCAACGCTTTTTTTTTTTTTTTTTTTTGTATTGGGTATAGGCTGTCTTTTCTTTTTGGGATTTTTAACAACTAATTTGGAGTACTTATGGATAACTGAGATACCTATAAATTGTAATGTCTTATATCCTACTACTAAAATGCTGCTAGAATGTAATGTTTTTGGCAATCTATAAGACCATGTGTAGTGGTCACCCCACTGAAATTCTTTTCCACTGAAAATTTTCTGTCACGCCATCATCTCATTGAAAATCTTAAAACCTCATAGTGGTCGCCCTACTGAAAAACATTCCCTACTGTGTCACATCATCACCCCATTTTTTAAAACCAACCAATGGGTGAAGAGAAAGCCACACAAGGGGCGAGATCCGTGAGGGCATCAAATTGGAGGCTGCCGGGATTAGGGGTGGGCAAACCAAATTTTTTTTGAAACCGGTTCCGGTCAACAAAGTCAACAACCGGTTCCGGTTTCGGTTCCTGTTTTATGAGAATCCGGAACCGCACGTACCCACCGGTTCGGTTACAACCGGTTTCGGTTCCAAAACCATGTTTTTTGCCCACCTCTAGCCGAGATATAGGGGCGGTGTGCCCGCTCACCTCTGCCAAGCTTCTTCTCCCCACCTGTCTAGCGGGTTACCTATTAAACACAATCTAATGTTTACTTAAAAAGGACTTAACCGCATGTTATTTTTTTTAACAGCCATAATGTCAAAAGATATAACACTTATCTTTCTTTATCAAATATTTGTTGTGAAGTTGTTCTAACTTACTTTGTTTGTTGTGATTCTTTTTGTTGCATGTTAATAAATGAGCTGGAGTCTGTTATGAAATTTGGGCTTGTAGCTAGGCTTTGTAGCAGCAGCAGTTGGCTTGGAATGCTAGGAGTTGGGCGGTGGCTTGGCTTCCGGTGGATGTCAGCCATATATAAAAGAAGAGAGAAAGTGAGAGAGAGTTAAGAAGTCTTATTTTTTACTTCTCTCTCACTTGAAGTCGTCTGTTGCTCTCTCTCACATTTCTGTTTTTAGGGTTTTATTCTTAGATAGATCTCAGAGTTCTTCTTCTTGATTTCGGTTAGATCTGAACATCAAAGTGATGATACATATAAGATCAAGAGAAGAAAGTTGAGTGTGAGAGTTGTTTTGTTCTTGAGTGAGAGTTTTCTTTGTTTCAGTTGTGTAATCGATTTTTATTAATCACAGATTCATAAGGGAATCTGTAAGTTGGTGATATCATTGTTCATATTCTGACATGGTATCAGAGCTCAGTTGAGCTCTTGATATTCTGTTGCAAAAGACTCAGATCGTTGGTGAAATTAGGGTTTCCATCGAAACCTTCCAGTAGCAATAGTGATCGTTGATCAATTACCAAGAACGCTTAAGGAAGCCAGAAATCAATCTCAAGAAGGTCAAACTACCCAGATCTGCCACAATAGTGGTGTGAAAACCTGGTTCTGATCGTGGTCGTTTAAGTGTGCACGCTTGTGTGAATCTTAATCTGTGATATAATGTCTGAGTTGATCCCAAAGACTCTTGTTAGTAAGTTAGACCCCAATAACCCCTTGTATCTTCATGCTAGCGACTCTGGAAATTTGACCCTGATAAACATTAAACTGAAAGGAACAGAGAATTATACCGTACGGTCAAATGCCATGAAATTGGCGCTAGAGGTGAAGAACAAAGTGGGATTTATAGATGGGACACGCACTAAACCTACTGACAATGAAGTCCTAAGTCGACAATGGGATAGATGTAATGCAATGGTCATGACCCGGATTTTAAATTCAGTGTCTGATGAACTGTATGTGGGACAAGTTCAGTGGCGGAGCTTAACCGAAACTTCAGAGGGGGCGAAATAAAATTTTTTTTCCAGGGGGCGAAATAAAGGTTTTTATAAAATTTTACACTACGTATCGGAAAATATACACTACTACACGAAAAAACAGGGGGGCCGGTCGCCCCCTTGCCCTCATTAAGATGCGCCCATGGACAAGTTTATTCGAAGCTTGCTCAGGAAGTGTGGAAGGATTTGAAAGATACATATGATAAAATTGACGGATCTGTATTTTTTGGACTATACCAGAAAATGAACTCACTAACTCAAGATGGTAAACCAGTTTCTGAGTATTATCACAAACTTAACACCATGTGGAAACATCTTGATCAAATCCTTCAACTTCCTACTTGTAGTTGCATGGCTGCAAAGGAATTTAACGATTTTGACCTTCTTATCAAGCTCATGCAATTCTTAATGGGCTTAGATAACGTGTATCAACCAGTGAGAACAAACCTCCTAATTAAAAACCCCCTCCCTATAGTCAAGGAGGCCTTCTCTATCATATCTAGGGAAGAGTCTCACAGATCCTGTTCTTCTTCCTCAAATAAAACACAAGCAGCCAGTTTTGTTTCTAAAACTGGCCAATTTTCTGAAAACAAGAGGATATTGAACAGGGGGCCAAACCCCAATTTAAAATGTTCTCACTGTAGTAAAATAGGACATAATGTGGAAAGATGTTTTGAAATAGTGGACTACCCTCCAGGGTTTAAGCTTAGAACTGGGCAGGGTAATAAACCTGCTGTGTCGAATGCCTCAAGTGGAACCAAATCTGATCAGTCACCATCTGATGTGATTAACTCTTTAAGCATTGATCAATTGGAAAAGCTTCTAAGCCTACTAAGTGATGGTAAAAGTGATGCACTGCAAGGGCCAAATGTGGTAGGTAATGCAGTGAATTTATTTTGCTGCAATTTGTACAATGATAATACACCATACTACTCATTTGATGTTAATAATAAAAGGGAGTATGGCTGGGTAGTAGAATTAGGGGCAAATCATCATATGATTAATGATGAAAATGCTTTGATAAATAAAACTGATGTATCAGAGTTGACTATTAAAGTGAAACATCCTAATGGCACTAGTGCCATAGTGTCAAAGATAGGGAATGTAAAATTAAGTGATGATGTGACATTATATGATGTGTTTTATGTGCCTGATTATTGCATGAATTTAATATCAGTTCATAAGCTTGCTCAAGATAGCAATGTAGTGGTATCATTTGATAAATATAAGTGTTATGTTGAGGATTCTCTTACAAAGAAGTCCCTAGCGACTGGTAATCAAGTAGATGGTCTATATTTCTATGGTGCTCCATCTGATGTATTAAAGGTGGGAATTAGCATGAGTGCTAGTACTAATTTGTGGCATGCTAGGTTAGGACACCCATCAACTCAGGTTATGCATGTGTTAAAAAACAGTTTAAATATCAAAACGATATCTGATGACAGTTCATGTGACGTGTGTCATAGAGCAAAGCAACATAGGGTGTCACACCCCGAGCCGGCGGGACGGATCGACTTTCCCGTTGGGCGGAAGGTTCTCGGGGCGCGATATCGTGAGTGATAATCGTGATGATCAGATTGTTTATATAGCATCAATGTTAAGAATAACTAAAGCACAATATAGCATTAAACTAGGATTACAAAGTTAAATTACAAATGTCAAGGTTTAGTAATTTAACTAAGTAAACCTATGAAAAGAATCAAATGTTACTATCTTGTATCTGTACAAGATATCCAAAAATGACTCGCATCAATAACAAAGTATGTGATTTCCAAAGTCTACTAGGTCCGCTATCTGGCATCCTAGTATGCAATCCTGAGCTTTAGCTTAATGCTGTGCTTTACCTGAGAAAGCATGTAAGAAAACAAAGTCAACACAATGGTTGGTGAGTTCATATAGTTTTAGTATTTGAAAAATAGTTTTGCAACCTCTTCGGTAAAACCTTAACCTCATTAACATCACCTGTATCATCTAGCTCGGTATGCTTATATATAGGGCATACCCCTGAGTCGAGCCTACAACCCGCCCAGACGCCGTCCCACCACATACTAAGCCACATAGGACATTGTTGTTAATGATAGTTAAGCATTTTACCTACCATTCAATCCCATCATAGTTTCAAGCATCATGTTTAGAAGTTTAAGTTATCTACCCGATAGCATTCCCAAATCCCTTCGGTAACAACCTTAATCTCATTAACATCACCTGTATCATCCAACTTGGTATGCTTATATATAGGGCATACCCCTGAGTCGAGCCTACAACCCGCCCAGACGTCGTCCCACCACATACTAAGCCACATAGGACATTGCTGTTAATGATAATTAAGCGTCTTACCTACCATCCATTTCATTCATAGCTTTAGCATCCCGTTAAGTTTGCGACATGAGTGGAAAATGAGGAATCACTGTATGGCAAGCACTGAGAGGCCATCAGTCTACTCCTCAGAATCCTGACTATGGAGAACACCCTTTTGGCAAGCACTGAGAGGCCAAACGGTCTGATCTACAATAGGAAGCTACAAAGAACACCCCCTGGCAAGCACTAAGAGGCCAGTTGGTCCATTCTAAAATAGCCAATAGCTTTAGCATTATGTTTAAGTTTACAACATGAGTGGACATGGATGAATCACTGTATAGCAAGCACTGAGAGACCAACAATCTACTCCACCAAGTCCTGACTATGAAGGTCACCCTATGGCAAGCACTGAGAGGCCGACGGTCTGTTCCTTCAAGTCCCAACTATGAAGAACACCCCATGGCAAGCACTGAAAGGCCAATTTGGTATGTTCTATCATAGTCGATAGTTTTAGCATACGAGTTTATAGCATTCAGATAGCATAGCATTTATGTATCTTGTACACAAGTACTAGCTTCACAACCGGTAGGGCAAGCACTGAGAGGCCCATCCGTTGCTTTAGCATGGCAAGCATAATAAGCATATATAGTTTCAAACATTCTGAGCATTTCAAGCATTTCGAGCATAGTGAGCATGTAGTATTAGCATTGTAGCATTAGCACTTAGCACTAGCATGTAGCATTAGCATATAGTATTAGCATGTGGCATTTGTGTTTAGCCTTGGCATGTAGCATTAGCATATAGTATTAGTGTCAATCGGGCGACATCATCTGACTCAAACCGTGGCCTCTTACATGCACGAAACCTAGGTGGCATACGATATGAAGACTCCTCGGTGGAATCCTCCATAGGTGCTTTCTCTGGGTCTCTCTGTGGCTCCTCCTGTGGGTCATCCTCAGGATCCTCCTCTGGATCGTCCTCCTCCGGGTCCTCGTCCGGGTCCTCTACGGGATCCTCCTCCGGATCATCCTCATGATCCTGAAATGCTGGAGCTATCGGCTCCTCGTCATCTAGTACGATCACGTGTGGTGGTGACGGTGCTGCCATATCTGTTACATAAGACCATATGTAAATACCAGGCAAAACAATTGTGTGAACAAGTGTCTAATGTCTAATAGTTATAGTCTAAGTCTACTAATGCAAACCTAGTTCGCTATAACCAATGCTCTGATACCAATCTGTCACACCCCCAATTTTCAACTAACGGAATCTTACTGTTTGGGACGTGACAAACCAGGATCTCAGATCATTAGACATAACGAAGACCTCTATATGATTTTTAAAACATACTTTGGTCTAAAACTGTAATATCAAAGTTCTAGCGTTGCGGAAGCGTTTTTAAGACATAAACAACCATAACGGTTTGAAAACTGTAAATTACAATGCAAAGTTTCAAATGTTCAAATCCAAATATCTGAAATGTAAAATATGCATGCGACTCGATCTCCGAGTCCATGCTTGCTTGCTTGTGTACCTTAGCGTCCTGAGAAAACATGTAAATCAAGTCAACACAAAGGTTGGTGCATACACAGGTTTAAGTATTCACAAATGTTTGAAACAACTGTTTGAACAAAATGTTGCAGATAACATAATCACAAATGCATAGTCATGATAGCTAGTCATTTATACTATTTAAATAAGTGGTCGACACAGAAACTGACTGTTGCATGTTTTGCCTTGTCACTATTGTCTAGCACAAACAATAGTAATGTGAATTGGCTAGTCAAACACTTGCGTAGATCCCATCTATCAAGTGAGGTTTGTCAAACCTAATAGATGTTGATTCTCTTTTCGGAGAGCCATGATCTCCTCATCACGCTCACGCGACCTACTTGCCTCATGAGCAGTCCGAGCAACATGGGCTGCAAAAGCCCGCTCGAGTGACACTTCAAGTGACGGTAGTCGGTGTGCTCGGTTATCATCTGTCCGTACTCGCTGTAAGGGTACTCTCTCCTCGATGATCCAGTCCCACACAGTATGTGAGTACCAAGTCCACGACCTGGCGCGCTTGGCAATGCGTGCCCTTTCTGCCTCCTCAAAGTCCTCTGAGAACATGATGTCCCTAACTCGCTGACGACTCTCCTCTGTCAGCTCATACTCGGCAGGTCGCTTCCCTGGGTTACGCCCCATGTACCCATTGTCATCAGTCATCCTTTAAGTCCCAAATCAGTCAGTAATAGTTCACAATGGTAATAATACTATAAGTGTGAAATCTCTAAGTGTAGTATCTAATGTAGAGCAGTGGCTATAGTCTAAGTTCACTACATGCAAACCTAGTTCTCTATAACCAAGGCTCTGATACCAGTCTGTCACACCCCCAAATTCCCACCCGAGGTGTCAGTCCACGTGGGTGTGACATGGCCAGGATCACAGCTCATGGTCATATAGAATGACTCTATATGAGTTACACAATCACACAGATTTGTAAAATAAACATGTTTTCAAAATAAAGCAGCGGAAATGTTTTCATATCATAAATAAACAAAGTTTGCAACGGAACGCAATTGTATCAGACGCTACATAGTTCAAAGTGTTTTAAAACAAAACAAATGCACACAACAGCCTAGGACACGAGTCTATATGCCAATCAGACTTCTTAAGGCTTCCTTGAGTGCGTCCTAGCGTGTGCTCCATTAGTTACCTGAGAATACATGCGAAAAGTGTCAACTAAAAAGTTGGTGAGTTCACAGGTTTAGACAGACTGAAAAGTAAACAGACATATACTGGGTATGTTAAGTTTAGTTGTTGGATACTACGATCCGTGGAGTGTGTCAGTTCATCTTACCGAAACTAGACTAATCCCGTTTGCCTCCGCAGGTCATCGCTGAACCCGCATTCCCATCGAAATTACACTCGTTATGACCTCCAGTCAACATTGGTTCCGAGTGGGGTTAGTCAAACCCAGTAGTACTACGTAATAACGACTCGTTTGTGATACAACTAACGGTAAGGATAAGTGAGGACTTTAAGCGATAATAGTTACACTCGAAAATAGTTTTCACAACATACCAGTACTATATCTAAAACAGTTGCATAGTATTCTCACCCCAAAGTTAAGTAAAAAAGTTGAATAGTAAAACTGGGGCTGTAAACTCACCTGAGTTAAGTAATGCGTTTGCTCAAAAGAGATAGTGTAGCTCGCCGGCTAGTAGTCACCTATATCACATAGGTACCATGACTTTGTGTTTGCATACGTGTGTGCCTCACAGGACCGTGTTCGTGCTTAACAACATCCAAGTTGTTATGTGGGTCGAGTTGACCGTGTTTGACCTAACGACCCGTTGGTGACGGTTTGGATCAAGCGATCGTGTAACGTGCAATTTCGTGTCGTGTGAAGTGTGCGGATACCAATAATCACTTCCGTGAGGAAACTTACTATTTATAGTAAGTTTCTATTTCAGGAAGGTTTCCATATTTGGCAAGTCATGCACTAAATCATATTCCGATTATTCTAACATGCATATTTATCCTAAATGAGCATGTTATCACGTAGCACATAGTTACACATAGCCGGTTTAGCAGAGTTTGCGCGGAAAAGTTTCTATAATTAGAAAGTTTGCACAAACAAACGTATTTCATCATGTTTATCAACTAATATCATCTAGCATCACTATTTTAATCCTAAATAGCCAATCAATCATAATCGTTACGTCTAGCATGCTCCTATTCTCGGATTTGCAAAATAAAGTTACTATTTATAGTAACTTTAGACAAATGCGCATATCTCGTTCAACTAAGTTGTAAAATCACATATTATCATCATAACCACTTCAACTAAGCATATCAAACATACAATCCTTAATAAATTCATCATTTCTAGCAATTTCATAACAAAAAGTTGCTATATTTAGTAACATTCCTAAATATCATACTTTTAGCAATTCTAACCATTCCAACATATCTAATAATAACCATCTAACTTCTAAACATCATTTTAAGCATAAATTATAGATCTAAACATGCAAATGTGGTTATTTCATCAAGAACACATATTTTGTAACATTAAAGTTACTAAAATTAGCTATAATCACCAAATGATCAAATCTTGACATAATCAATCATTTTAATCATATAGAACACCCTAAATATCATTTGTAATAACATTTCATCATCAACATCAATCCAATATACTTAGATTATTCATGCATGTACTTAAAAGTACCCATTTTATGATAAAATCAACAACATGTAGATTGACATTATCATGGATCGTCACAAAACTTAATCTAAATATCATAGATCATCAAATATCATGTAAACATCATCAAACCCAGAACTAAAATTCGTATATGTGCATCAAGGGTGCTTGCATGTGTGTTTAAAGTCATGCATGTGAGTGTAAAAGTGAAGAAAGAGTGTTTTGGGTATAGAACTACCTTCTAATGTGTCAAGAACTCCTGAGAGAGTGATCTCTTGGCCTCAAAAGCTTCTGAATAGCAGGTTCTTTCAAGAATGAGATGGTTGTGATGGTGGTTTTAAGCTCCAATGGGTCTTCAAGCTCTTAATTTTCAAACCTTCAAGCTTGGAGCTTCAATGGAGGTCTTCAATGGCTTCCCAAGGGTCAAATCAAAGTGTTTCAGAGAGGAATAGTCGAGAGTTGGTGTGTAGAACAGGAGAAATGATGAGGGTAGTGTTAATAGGCATGGTGGTCTTGATTTTATAAAGATTTGTCGTCAGGACTCCGTAGCGTACCGCGGTGGATGGCTAAAAGAAGCTTCGTGTACCGCGACGGATTTCGGGAGTCAAACCCCCGCGATGCCTGTCGCGTACCGCAATAAATCCTCCTGTTGGTCCCTCGCGTACCGCGACGGGTCCTAGAGAAGCCCAATAAGCCTAATTTTGTTGTTTCGAACTGATTTTCGCGTATTTTTCGATTACGATCGTTGTTTCGAGACATATGAACATCATTTCTCCTATCTTAGGTTCCCTAGTACCTAAGTGTTGTGCAAATGGACTGTGGTCTGTGTAATTCACCAACGTTCGTTATTCAAGACACGTGCGTTGCGTTTTGCGATATTTCCATGAATTATCGGTGCGTTTGGTCTGTTGTGTCACGTGTCACACTAAATAGTAATTATTCTAGTGCCACGCATGCAATAGTAATATATTATTAATTTAAAAAAAAAAATTGCTGACCTGGAAATTTCGAGGTGTCACATATATGTTTAGTGCACTTGTTGTCACCATGAGACTCGTAATGGTTTGTTGTATCATAATTGTAGAAGTTATAGATTTAATCATTGTTTCTAAATTCTTCCACTATCTTGATGGTAATCACTATGAGTTCTCTTGCATGTTATTCAAAATCATATAGATAAAGTGTTAGTTTAGATACGTAAGCATATGGGCCGAATGTTGGGTTTGCCTAACAATTGGGACATGGGCCGAAACAACTATATGGGCCTAGGCCAATTTATTTGGCCTTGGGTTGGACAAAGTGAATATGGTCCAATTAAAACATGTATAGGCCGACATGTTATTGGGTCAAATGGTTGGGCCGAATTGACTATAGACCAAATGTTGGTTCATGGGCCGAATACTTTGGGCCGATTAGCTATGGTGACCGAATAATCCTTTAGGCTAGATGTAACTTACGTGGGCCGACTCAGCCAATCGTGAGAAAGGTGAGGTTCGCCAAGGGGAAAGGTTCGCCACCCCTATCTGGGTTCGGCCAGCCTTCGTCCCAGCCAATCAGGTTCGTTCGCTTGTGTGCACCGCGAACCCTGCATCTCATCTTCATCATCGAGCTGTTGCAACGGTTCCAGGGCTTCCTAGCACTTCTACTGGTCCGCCCCAAGCCGAAGAGTCTTCGAAAAACGTCTTAGGGTCAAGGTGGTCACGGTTTTAAGGTGGATTAACAAGGTGGTCGAACTAAAGTATAAAACCCTACGGTTTATGGTAGAGAATGATGAGAGCTTCGCGTGGACACCAAGAACGTCCGATTCCGTCAAGAAACGAGCAAGTTATCACGATTTGAAGAGTGGTTATTCTAGTGAGAGAGAGATGGCAGGAAATTTGGTGTAGAGAGAGAATGGGAGATGTTGAAATGAAAGAAATGGCCTCATTTTTTGTTTAAATATCCCGAGGGTATTCGGGTTCGTTTCGGTTGCTCGGTTCTCGTTTTCGTCATATTTTCGACACGTTACGCGCGTGTTTTATAAATTAAATAAAAAGTGTTTATTTTAATTTTTCGGAAGGTGGTTATTTCTAGTAAGTATTTTAATATCATTTTCCTTGAATTATTTATCGAAATTTATTATTTTTACGCGTTTCGTTATTTCTTTCGTGAATTTTACGTATTTTATTTAAAAGAGTTTCTTTTCAATTTATTTCTGATGAGTTTCAAAATTGTAAAACAGAAAATATTATACTTTCTTAAATTTATTATCTTTCGTATCGTTTTCGTTTCGTCAGAAAACGTCACTTACGTGCGTTTTCGTACAGAGCGCTAACTGTACGAACACGATCGTACGTTTCACTTTCTGATTTTTGTTTTCTACTTTTCTGTCATCATTTCAGATCGTTGAACTTTCAGATTTATTCGTACAGATCGTCACCTATACGAATAGTTCGTCGGTTTAGCAGTCTGTAACAACAATTGTTATGGTTTTTTTCTGTTTATCCTCGCATACGTTTATACATGATAGCATAAAATCAAGCCTGTGTGTATCTGTTCAGTGTTGTCTGATGTGTTTCTGACTTTTAAACCTTAAGGTTTAAATTAGATTGAGACAATCGCAAAATAGTTTAGTGTTAAGCATCATGTGTCAATAGTGTCTACCTAGCTCACGTAGTTTGTACTTGAGTTACTGTGCACTTTACTGTGCAAATTACTGTTCCGGTCACGATTCAGGCACAGATGTTACAGTCTCCCCTTGTTAAAGAAATTTCGTCCCAAAATTTAAAAGTTATTATCGGGTACGACTTCTTTATAAACAAGTGAGGGAAAACTTTGTTTGGCCAAATGAACTCTGAGTCGCGTTTGGAATTTCCACTGAGTCTTATTAGTTTGGAACACGATTTCGTTCAGTGTTTGACTTCACAATTCCGTAGTTGCACTGAGCCCTTTATGTTGACTTATTCATCATGAATTAGATGTATCTTGTTTTCGTCTCTCTGCGTCATTGCCTTCAGTATGATTCCTCAAGTATTGTTGCAGAGTTTTGCTCGCCTTATTGTTCGCAGTTGTCTTACTGCTATGCTATGCTTAATCTTTGCATAACTCTAAAACCTTACTATTTTTCAAAACTAATTGATGCTATGAGCATCAATTGTTACACCACCTTAGTGTTAGCTGTGGTTTCCTAAGTATGTCGTATACATTAACTAAGGATTCCTTCATTGTTTCTACTTTAATAAGGAATTTCTAAGTTTTCATAGAATATCTATGTGGTTATACTAATAGGAACAAGATAAATTTCTTATGCATACTAGTATCAAAATGAAACAAGCACTTATAGGTTAAAGGATATCACATGCCAGTACCCGTCTTTGGCATACCTTCGTCTAGTATTCGCGACTGATTCTCCGGGTCTACTTATCTAGTTTAACTATGATTCCAACATATTTCCCACATTCATCCTTTCTTAATATCCTAGAACCAAAGTTCTCTAATTTAAGTAATTCGAGTTCTATGAGGTCTTGGTAGAAAGTGAAAGTTTACACGCTAGCTTTGGCATTTTGAATTCCCATGGCTTTTAGTGTTCTAATTAGATAAGGTCATATTCCTAATTATAGTAACTAGACTGTAATTAGAAATCACCCTAGCTTTATCCATTTTCTTAACGCTTATTTGACCTAAGGCTTCCTTAGGTTACTATTCCGATTTTCTTATTGGCACTGAGTTGCTTACGGTTACCTTAGATTTATTGTTTCTAACACCACAACAGAATATGCATCTTTAATTAGCATACCAATAAGTGATTTAGCGTAACTTGATGAAATTTGCAAACCTATGTATCACACCCCCAAATTCCCACTCGTGGTGTCAGTCCACGTGGGTGTTACGTGGCCAGGATCACAGCTCATGGTCATATAGAACGACTCTACATGAGTTACACAATCACACAGATTTGTAAAATAATGCAACTTTTCATTAATACGCAGCGGAAAGTAAATTGTTCAAGACACTACATAGTTTGAAATTTTTCAAAAGAAATCAATGCACATAAAGCCTAGGACAAGAGTCTAATGCATGCGACTCTTCTTGAATTCCTCCTATGTGTCCTAGCGTGTGCTCCATTTAGTTACCTGAGAATACATGCGAAAAGTGTCAACTAAAAAGTTGGTGAGTTCACAGGTTTAGACAGACTGAAAAGTAAACAGATATATACTGGGCATGTTAAGTTTAGTTGTGGATCTACGATCCGTTGAGTGTCTCATGTCATCTTACCGAAACTCGACTGTTTTCGTTTGCCTCCGCGGGTCATCGTTGAACCCGACATCAACATCGATATTACACTCGTTATGACCTCCAGTCAACGTTGTTGCCGAGTGGGGCTAGTCAAACCCAGTAGTACTACGTAATAACGACTCGTTTGTCATACAATTGACGGTAAGGATAAGTGAGGACTTTATGTGATAAAAGTTACACTCGAAAATAGTTTTACAACATACCAGTCATATATCTAAAACAGTTGCATAGTAATCTCACCCCAATAGTTTAACAAAGCAGTTAAAGAGTAAAAGTGGGGCTGTAAACCCACCTGAGTTTGTATAAAGCGTATTCTTACGAGAACGGTGTAGCTCGCTGGCTAGTAGTCACCTATATCATATAGGTGTTGTAAGTTTGTGTTCACATATGTGGGTCTCACAGGACCGTATTTGTGTTTAACAACCCCAAGTTGTTATGTGAGTCGTGTTGACCGTGTTTGACCATTTGACCGTGTTTGACCTAACGACCCGTTGGTGACGGTTTTGGATCAAGTGATCGTGTAACGTGCAGTTTGGTGTCGTGTGAAGTGTGCGGATACCAATAATCACTTCCGTGAGGAAACTTACTATCTATAGTATGTTACTATTTCAGGAAAGTTTCCAATTTAGGCAAGTCATGTAAGAAATCATAATCCGATTATTCTAACATGTATATTTATCCTAAGTGAGCATGTTATCACATAACACATAGTTACACATAGCCGGTTTAGCATGTTTTGCGCGTAAAAGTTTCTATAGTTAGAAAGTTACAAAAATATGCATATATTACAAAGTCTAGATACCAATCTCATCATAATATCACCATCTTAGTCCTAAATACCCATTTAATCATATCCGTTGCAACAAGCATGTTATCAATTATAGACCTTGTAAAACAAAGTTACTATTTATGGTAATAATCATAAAATCATACCTTTTAACAATTCCAAACATTCTAGTAAATCCAATACCATTATACTAGTTTCTAAACATCATTATAAACTTAACTTATAGATCTACGCATACAAAGAAAGTCATTTCATCAAAAATACACACTTTGTAACATTAAAGTTACTATTTTTAGTAATAATCACCAAATAACCATTTCTTGACATAACCAATCATACTAACTATGTAGAGCATCCCAAATATCATTTATAACAACAAATTATCATCAATAATCATGTAAATCAACCTAGATCATACATGCATGTTGCTAAGAATACCCATTTGTGACCAAATCATCAACATGCACATTGACATTGTCATGGATCGTCATAAAAACTCATTATGTCATCATAGATCATCAATAAACATAGAAACATCATCAAACCCAGATTCAAACAAAGAAAAATACGTGCATGTGAAGTGTTAGTGATTGCATGTGAGTGATTCACAATGCATGTGTGTTTAGAGGTGATTTCAAGCTACATGGGTCATAGATCTACCTTCTTGGAGCTCTAAATCAAAGAGATATGGCCTGTAGCAGGTTGTAGATCCCCTGAAGGTGATTGATGAGCATCTTGAAAGTGTTGATGAAGATGATATGCTCCCCCAATGGCTTCTTTGAGTTTCTAGATCTTAACTTCTTCAAATGAAAGCTCTCCAATGGTGTCAATGGCTTCCAAGGTTGGGTAGAGGAGGGTTTGCAGGTTATAATGACGAGTTTAGGGGCTGGGATGGGTTAGGATAAGAGTAGGGTGGTTAATAGGAATGATTAGTCTTGGTTTAATCAAAGATCTTGCGTGCTGGAGTCGTCGCGTACCGCGGCAAGGGTCTCCGAAAGTCTCCGCGTACCGCGATGGATTTTGGCATTCAAATAGCCCACCCATCCATCGCGTAGCACGATACTCCTTCTTGTGGGCGTTCGCGTACCGCGATGGGGCCCGGAGGAGCCCATTAAGCCTAATTTTGTTGTTTCGTACCGATTTTCGCGAATTTCTTGATTACGATCATCGTTTCATGACACATAAGCGGTATCCTACTAACTTAGGTTCCCCGGAACCTAGCGTGCAGTAAAAGTGTACTGTGGTTTGTGTAATTCACCAACGTTCGTTATTCAAGACACGTGCAAGTGTTGTGCGATAATTTCTCGAATTATCGGTGCGTTTGAACTGTTGTGCCACGTGTCACACTAAACATTCATAACTCTAGTGCCACGTATGCAATAATAATACATATTATTATTTAAAATAAGGTAATGCTGACCTGGAAATTGCGAGGTGTCACACTATGGGGTCATCGGACTCCGAGCGATCTCCAAGAGCTGGTGAAGCAAGAAATTCCACAGTGACTGCGGGGTCTGCTGGAGGCATCCTCCTAGGGCAATCCCTTGCGAAATGTCCGAGCATTCCGCATATGTAGCAGTTGTTGTTATGTTGAAAGGAAGTAGAGGTGCTTGCTTTAGGTCCCTGCTTCCCAGTTAGAATAGTCCGACACTCTTGAATCCAGTGTCCGTATCTCCTACAGTTCAGACAGTGTTTACAAGGTTTCCTTTCACTATGGTGATATCCACATACGTCACATTCAGGGTGCTTACCGACATATTGAGGGGGAATGTAGGCTACAGATGACCTATACTGTTGCGCCCAGTGACCCGTCTTCCCGCAGTGTCTGCACTGCACACATGGGAGTTCAGCTCAATGATAATTACGACAAACTGGGCAGTGAGGGATTTCTCCCTCGTATTGAACACTCACTCTCGTAGTCTGACCAGGCAGGATTTGACTGATGGGTGTAGCGTCAGTGTAGTTCACAGTTCTCTCTCGCCTTTTTGCAGCGCGACGTTCAGGTTTGCTGCTGGTTTCTCCTGCCTTCGGTTCCATCTTCTTTTCAGAAAGCAGTGGGAATTTCCTAGTAAACTCCTCACTGTTCCTGATTCGGTTGATGATTCCATGGAGAAATACTACCAACTCTTCAGTGATCAGAGTTGCGAGAGCATCAACTGCTGAGCCCATCTCCTGTGAAGGAGAAGGCGGTGATGGTTGTCTTCTGGGTGACATTCTGCTTATACCCGAAAGAAAATCTGTTAACGTAATAATCGAATACAGAAGACACAATGCAAGCTTAAATCCTGCGTTCTCTATATGAGGGTCCCTAAGTTATAGTCTAGGCCAAACCAATTTAAGTAAATGACCTATTATTCTCTATAACCTTGAGCTCTGATACCAATCTGTCACACCCCGAGCCGGCGGGACGAATCGACTTTCCCGTCGGGCGGAAGGTTCTCGGGGCGCGATATCGTGAGTGATAATCGTGATGATCAGATTGTTTATATAGCATCAATGTTAAGAATAACTAAAGCACAATATAGCATTAAACTAGGATTACAAAGTTAAATTACAAATGTCAAGGTTTAGTAATTTAACTAAGTAAACCTATCAAAAGAATCAAATGTTACTATCTTGTATCTGTACAAGATATCCAAAAATGACTCGCATCAATAACAAAGTATGTGCTTTCCAAAAGTCTACTAGGTCCGCTATCTGGCATCCTAGTATGCAATCCTGAGCTTTAGCTTAATCCTGTGCATTACCTGAGAAAGCATGTAAGAAAACAAAGTCAACACAATGGTTGGTGAGTTCATATAGTTTTAGTATTTGAAAAATAGTTTTGCAACCTCTTCGGTAAAACCTTAACCTCATTAACATCACATGTATCATCCAGCTCGGTATGCTTATATATAGGGCATACCCCGGAGTCGAGCCTACAACCCGCCCAGACGCCGTCCCACCACATAGTAAGCCACATAGGACATTCTCGTTAATGATAGTTAAGCATTTTACCTACCATTCAATCCCATCATAGTTTCAAGCATCATGTTTAGAAGTTTAAGTTATCTACTAGATAGCATTCCCAAATCCCTTCGGTAACAACCTTAATCTCATTAGCATCACCAGTATCATCTAGCTCGATATGCTTATATATAGGGCATACCCCTGAGTCGAGCCTACAACCCGCCTAGACGCCGTCCCACCACATACTAAGCCACATAAGACATTGTTGTTAATGATAATTAAGCATCTTACCTACCATCCATTTCATTCATAGCTTTAGCATCCCGTTAAGTTTGCGACATGAGTGGAAAATGAGGAATCACTGTAGCTGACGCCTTGAGCCGGAAGGAACGAGTCAAACCCTTGCGCGTCAGAGCAATGGGAATGACTGTGCAGACAAGCTTACACAACAACATCATACAAGCACAACAGGAGGTTATTGAACGTGAAAACTTGAAGAAAGAACTTGATTGCGGTGTGGAGAAACAGTTGGAAACAAAACTCGATGGACTTGTTTACTTCAAGTATCGTATCTGGATTCCTGCAGTAGATGAGTTAAGGAGACTTATTTTTGATGAGGCACACAAAACCAAGTACTCGATGCATCCCGGTGCTGATAAGATGTATCAAGACTTACGGGCGTTTTATTGGTGGCCGGGTATGAAGAAGGACATAGCTGAGTATGTTGGTAGATGTCTTACGTGTGCTAAGGTGAAGGCAGAACACCAGAAACCATCTGGTTTACTGGAACAGCCTGAAATTCCACTTTGGAAGTGGGAACAGATAGCTATGGACTTTGTTACTAAGCTGCCCCGCACTTCTAGTGGACATGATACTATTTGGGTTATCGTTGATCGATTAACCAAGTCTGCTCATTTCTTGCCTATGCGAGAAACTTACTCGATGGATAAACTAGCAAAGCTTTACATCAACAAGATAGTGGTACGCCATGGTGTGCCATTGTCTATCATATCCGATCGTGATAGCAGATTTACATCAAGGTTCTTGCAATCGTTGCAGAAATCTCGGCCAAAGGTTCGCACCAGCAGTTCGAAGGTTCGCTTGATAGTGTTAGGTTCGACTAGGGTTCGGTGTTGATCTGAAAAGGGTTCGGTACTTATGCCAAGGTTCGGCTGGAAATGGTTAGTGCCTTTTAGCACCCCACAGGTTCGAAAAACTAGGGTTCGTGAGAAAGGTGAGGTTCGCCAAGGGGAAAGGTTCGCCACCCCTATCTGGGTTCGGCCAGCCTTCGTCCCAGCCAATCAGGTTCATTCGCTTGTGTGCACCACGAACCCTGCATCTCACCTTCATCATCGAGCTGTTGCAATGGATCCAGGGCTTCCTAGCACTTCTACTGGTTCGCCCCAAGACGAAGAGTCTTCGAATAACGTCTTAGGGTCAAGGTGGTCACGGTTTTAAGGTGGGTTAACAAGGTGGTCGAACTAAAGTATAAAACCCTAGTTTTCTGAATATTAGAGCTTCAATACCTCAAGATCAGCCGGCCAAATCCACATATCGGTTGTACTTTATGGTAGAGAATGATGAGAACTTCGCGTGGACACCAAGAACGTCCGATTCCGTCAAGAAACGAGCAAGTTATCACGATTTGAAGAGTGGTTATTCTAGTGAGAGAGAGAGACGGCAGGAAATTTGGTGTAGAGAGAGAATGGGAGGTGGTGAAATGAAAGAAATGGCCTCATTTGTTTTTTATATATCCCGAGGGTATTCGGGTTCGTTTCGGTTGCTCGGTTCTCGTTTTCGTCATATTTCCGACACGTTACGCGCATGTTTTATAAATTAAATAAAAAGTGTTTATTTTAATTGTTAGGAAGGTGGTTATTTCTAGTAAGTATTTTAATATCATTTTCCTTGAATTATTTATCGAAATTTATTATTTTTACGCGTTTCGTTATTTATTTCGCGAATTTTACGTATTTTATTTAAAAGAGTTTCTTTTCAATTTATTTCTGATGAGTTTCAAAATTGTAAAACAGAAAATATTATACTTTCTTAAATTTATTATCTTTCGTATCGTTTTCGTTTCGTTTCGTCAGAAAACGTCACTTACGCGCGTTTTCGTACAGAGCGCTAACTGTACGAAGACGATCGTACGTTTCACTTTCTGATTTTTGTTTTCTACTTTTCAGTCATCATTTCAGATCGTTGAACTTTCAGATTTATTCGTACAGATCGTCACCTATACGAATAGTTCGTCGGTTTAGCAGTCTGTAACAACTGTTATGGTTTTGTTCTGTTTATCCTCGCATACGTTTATACATGATAGCATCAAATCAAGCCTGTGTGTATCTGTTCAGTGTTGTCTGATGTGTTTCTGACTGTTAAACCATAAGGTTTAAATCAGATTTCAGACAATCGCAAAATAGTTTAGTGTTAAGCATCATGTGTCAATAGTATCTACCTAGATCACGTAGTTTGTACTTGAGTTACTGTGCACTTTACTGTGCAAATTACTGTTCCGGTAACGATTCCGACACAGATGTTACATTGGGAACCTTTTCCTTTAAGTGATCATAAATCACTGAAACTTGGGGAACTGGTACACCTGGATATTTGGGGACCTATAGGGTACCAAGTTTAGATGGTTACAAGTATTTTCTTACCATCGTGGATGACTACTTGAGAGCTGTATGGGTGTATCTACTAAAATATAAGGATGAAGTGTTTTCATACATAAAAACTTTCATGACTTTAATAAAAAATCAATTTGGAAAACATATTAAAGTGTTTAGAAGTGACAACAGGACATAATTTGTAAACAAGCAATTCAGTCACTTCTGTTCAGAAAATGGCATTTTACATCAAACTACTTGTTCATACACCCCACAGCAAAACAAGATAGTTGAAAGAAAACATAGGCATCTACTTAATGTTGCAAGATCTTTATTATTTCAAGGAGGAATTCCTTTGAATTTATAGACTGAGTGTGTACTAACTGCCACATATTTAATCAATAGGACACCATCTTCTGTGTTAAATGGTAAAACGCCATATGAACTAGTGTATGGGTTTAAACCTGTTCTTAGTCATCTTCGTGTATTCGGATGTCTTTGCTTTAGTACCGTACTTAACAACACCAACAAGTTTTCTAGTCATGCAGAAAAGTGTGTTTTAATTGGATATTCCAACCTGAAAAAGGTTTACAAGCTGTGGAGCCTGGATCAAAAATCTATCATTTTTTCAAGGGATGTCAAGTTTTACGAATCAGTCTTTCCTTTAAGGAACGCAAAAATTTTTTACAATCTGACATTAGTACTGACAGTGCATTAAATCATGAAATTTTTTTTAATTTTTCTGATCTTGGAGATGACTCAAAGCCCGATGATGATGATAAACTTAATGGTGAAACTGATCATCGGGTTCTACAGCCAGCTAGTAGCACTAGAGTCACCGAACGGATGACTGGTAACCAGTTACCCAACGATTTCAGTATTGGGCCCGATACTGGAATCGTTGATAGGATGACTGGAAAGCAGATACCAAGTGAGTCCAGCAGCTGTCCTAGTAGGGCAGAAGGTGATCTCAGTAATGTTCAGGAAATAAACAATTCTGAGGGGAACAATTCCGGAATGGAAACTATTTCTTTGAGAAAATCTTCAAGAAATTCAACTTTTCCAACAAAATTTCAAGAGTATATAATAGAGGGAAAAGTAAAATATGGTTTAGAGAAAGTAATAAATTATTCAAATCCAAAGAAGCGATTTTTGATCCAAATTGGATTACAGCTATGAACTCAGAAATAGAAGCATTACATAGAAACCATACATAGGAACTAGTTGATCTACCAGCCAATAGGAAACCTATAGGATGCAAATGGGTTTTTAAGATTAAATATAAGTCAACAGGAGAAATAGAAAGGTATAAGGCTAGACTAGTTGCAAAAGGGTTTAGTCAATGATATCGACGGAGCCGTTCGCTGTAGATCCAACACTACCTAGGCATAAATCATACACACGCTCAACAAAGGATCTATCGATAATGGAAACTATGTGATACCGGGATCTTAGAAAACTAAACTCAAAGGAAACCTAGAGCACCCTCGACCCTTCTCAAGGATTATCAACTGAGAGTCCTAAAAGCCGTTAAGCCACCGGTTGATTGGACTTCCCTCACAGGTCATCCAATTATACTCAAAATGCATCCGCTAGACAATCTACCTCACAGCGCGAAAGTCTCAGACACCTAAGTGAAAGGGATAACTTGGATTTTCCTATTGTATTCGGTAAACACGGATGTAAAACGAACTAGCAAGATCTTCTCACAAAGTCTCTGAACTAGCAATTCTAACACCCTAGACAAACCGACAATCTCTCACCTCACGGCTATCAAGATTGGTTGCACATCTAATATATTTATATCAAGATAATCACTCCTATGGTAAACTCGTACGTAGTAAACCACCTATTAATCAAAAACACACAGTAGTTGATCTAGCATGCACCTATTACATGAAAGCCATTCAACTAGGCACACGAGGAATAAATCACCAATCCATAAACAATCATAGACACACATAAACATCCAATAATCCAACCAAAGTTTGTTACATCATGAGTTCATCACATAAACATAATCCAAAACCGATAGAAACGAATGTCAAACATGTGCAATCATCAAAACCTAGGTAGTTCTAGAAGTTTAGCCAAGAAACATCATATGAAAACAACCCATAATCTGTTTAAAGTAAAGGAGAAACATGAAAATCAAATAGAAACAAAGAAACCAAGTAAACCGAATGATGAACACCCGATATTGTTGATCCTAGGCTTTGATTCTTCGATCCTATGCTTTCCCAAACTTTGATTCACCTTAGAATAGCCTTTCGTCGTCCTCCTAGTCGCCTCTAGCCGTCCAAAATCGTATGATATCGAGAGTAACCCTAAAAATCCCGTCTCCAGCCGTTTTGATGAAAAGAAATCGATTTTCTGAATTTTTCAACTCGTCGCGTATCGCGACAACACCTTGAAAACCCCTCGCGATACGCGAGGCTTCTCGCTACCCGACATCATTAAAAAGGGCAGAAATGTAATTTCCACCTGTCGCGCTACGCGACAAGGTTTCAGAAGACCTTCGCGGTACGCGACGGAACCAAATTTCCAGATTTTTCTTCTTTTGTTCTTGGGTTTGTTCTCGTCCACCCGGTAGCTCGTTTTCTTGATCTTTTGTGCCAAAATGATATGTTTATTACCTGCAAGCATCAAAGTATGAAAATGTGAAGAACCAGCATAAATCGACTCTAAAAACGAATAAAACTGTATAAAAACTCAATAGAAACATATGGAAAAACAGATGTGTTTTGCAACACATCACATCCCCACACTTATCTCTTTTTCGTCCCTGAAAAAGGCTTATGCAAAAAAATCCGGGATCATAGCTAAGTAAAATGGTTTCTACACAATTAAACTCATTAATTCAAAATTAAATGCTTTGGAAAAGATTGCAGGTATTGTTATCCTGTTAAACCCATACTGATTATTCAAATCCCTTTTTATCATGGTTCTGTTATGTTTGTGTTCTACATTTCATCTCATTAGACCCACATTTAGGAAATTTAAAACCAAATCAATCCTGGATTCTAGTTTTTCAAGTCATCTTCACAAATAAACAAACCAGAAATTTCTCAAACCAGATTTTTATAAATGAAACAAATGGAAGCGTGAGCATTTTACTTTTATTTTTCAATCCATTGAATTTTACTTAGTGGTGTTTCAACCAGGCTGCAACCCGGCGTGTGACACATAAGTTTTTAATCCAACTTCTTTTCTTTTATTTTTTTTTTACTCAGCTTGTTTGGTGAAATGGAGGTGCCATAAGACTCAAATTTATTATCATAAAAAGAGTACTTATGTGCCAAACAAAAAAAAACAGATTTTCAAAAACTCTTGTTTGTTATTATGCAAAGGTTCTTTTAATAACCAGAAAACAGTTTCATTAATTCCAAATTTCCAAGATGTTTCCCATGAAAATCATGCATTTAAGTAAAATTTAAACCAATCCTACGGGACAAAAACAACCAGTTGAGCCTACCTACACATCCCATAACCAAAGCATAAAACCCAAACCAGCAAGTTAACCATGACTGAAACCACAAAACCCAACTTTCCTATCATTTCCCATCATACTTTTGCAACCAACTTAAACAAGGACAAGAAAGATTTAAGCTAAAGATGTAGAAACAAAAATAAAAACAAAAATTTTCAAAAATTTTGACAAAATCTTAAGTAAACTAAAACTAAAATTCAAAAACTAACTACTGAAACAAATTTAAACTAAGTTTCCCATCCCCACACTTAAACTTTACATTGTCCCCAATGTAGAGAAAAAGGAAACCCAAAAGAAAAACTAAAAACTAAAAACTAAAAACTGAAAATGACTTAGCTGGTTAAAGTGAAGACTGTCGAGTGCCAGCCTGTCCAAGAAAACTCCACAATCTACCATTTTGCTCCACAGGCTACAAACATACACATAAGATCTACAAAAAGACAAAGATCACATAAGCATCATGTAACGACCCGTTTTTAATAAAATGAATACGTTTGAAATAATCATACGTTTGAGATAATCATTAATAAAATGATTGTGATTATTACAAATTGGAAATATGTGAGAAATGATGAACGTGGGAGAAAACCGAGCGCGAAACGGAGTTCCGGATTGTCCGGAATCGCGAAATGAAGATAAAATCGAAAATGGAAGAAAAATGGCCTAGGGCGGTACGCCCCGAGCCACACGCCAACCCTAGGCGGTACGCGCGGAAGGGGGAGAAAAGATCTGAGATTTTAGTCCCGCGCGGTACGCGTGAGACCATCTCTCCACGCGGGGCGATGCGCCTGGCGTCTATGGTGGCTGCAAATTGTTTATCTTCGAAGGAATTCGCCAGAGAACATATTTTTTTTCTTCTTTTCTAGAGTTCTTCACCATAAACACACACATATACGAATTTTTAGCACCCAACATCAATCTTGAAGCTATCAAGACGTTTGGGTTGAACCGTGGATCGTTTCTACACGTCCAGATCGTTGTATTTCATTCAGAAATCCGTTTGGAGGGTAACTATTCGTTTTATCTCATTTATTTTGATAATATATGAATTAAATATAGTTTTGAGTAGGATAACTAGTGATATGATTAAATCATGTTTAGGGTGGTTTTAGATCATCCTTTGGAAGGGTAACCCCAATTCCAAGGTTGGTTAAATGTTGAAATATGAGGCTGTGATAATTTAATTATGACTAATAAAGTGTAGATTAATCTCTACACATGGGTTATTGATAAAATCCTCAATGAGGTTTTGATTGAAAATAAAGAGTGAAACAGGTCAAACGAATTAGATTACAAAAATAACACAAGTTGTGTGTTCATGTTATTAAATCCTGTTATATGTGAATATATAGTAGGAAGGGGAGTTGAATCTAGTTCTAGAAGGCCTGGGAAAAAATTGGAGATTGTTGATAACTCTCCAAGTTGAGGTAATTTATCTAATTGATTGAACTTATAGTTAAAGGACTGGGTGAGTCCACACTACAAGTAATTGTGCTTTTAGCATGTATACATGATTCGTTGAGTTGGTTGATATGAATATAAATGATTGTGGTTATTGTTGTTGCATGATTCACAAGGTGTGTGAACATAAGACTTGCAATTCCAATGTAATTGATTCATAAGGTGTGTGAACAAACGGTGGATTGGTAATGTGCATGTTTTGATTCACAAGGTGTGTGAACATAAGACTTGCAATTCCAATGTAATTGATTCACAAGGTGTGTGAACAAACGGTGGATTGGTAATGTGCATGTTTTGATTGACTTGCAATTCCAATGTAATTGATTCACAAGGTGTGTGAACAAACGGTGGATTGGTAATGTGCATGTTTTGATTCACAAGGTGTGTGAACATAAGACTTGCAATTCCAATGTAATTGATTCACAAGGTGTGTGAACAATAGATGACCTATAAGGGGGTAGACATTTGAAATTCAAGTGTCAAATTGTATATTGTGATTTTTTTGTGAAATATGATGCACAATTGGAGTTTTGTGTGTTTATATATGTGTTATATTAAATTATAATGATTGTGCATGAATGGGAGATATAAAGAGGTTTCGGTTGAAAACGAACCGTTAGTAAATCGTTTTGTATGTGGTCGACTATTGTTGACAAATTTTATTTGGAACCTCATTAGTGTATCCATATGGTGTTATGGAATACACTGGGTGAATTAGTGAGGTAATCTTACTTAGTTTTAACGAACTAATGGTGAATTTAAATGTGGTGTTTACAGGTACAAAGGAGTAGGGTGAGCGGTGATGGTGATCGGGAATCGAACATGGAGGCTCGTATGGTGGTTTAATATTTAAATAATCGAACTTGTGTGAAACTTTTGTATAATAAATGTTTTGTGAAGTCTGTAAACATACTTAAACTTGTTTTAACAGGTGTTGGTAAATAGTATGTTTAATGGTGTGTAAGGCACAAAAGTTGTTTTTTTTTACTGGGACCTAAACGTAATTATTAAATTTTGGTGTAAATGTCCGGAGGGGACATGAAAGTGACAGGGGTGTCACACATCAACCCATCCAAAACATAATAATAATGATAACCATGATTAAGTCCAACCACAAACCAACCCGGATTCCCGAAACCAACAAATCAAAATTTACAAAATGCAAATTTCTAATCAGCATAACCATGAATGAATAAACCACAGGAACCAAAAGCCTCCCCACACTTAGCCTTCATCATCACCATCTCCTCTCATCTCGGGTGGCGACCGTGTATGAGAATGGAGGGCCGATGGAGTAAAAGAGAAGAAATGGGGCTAAAAATCTGATCTCTAAGGCTTGGAAATCTTTTAACTGATCTGGGAAGGCGTTGCGTACCGCGACAATATGTGAAGAAACCCTCGCGATACGCGAGGGAACGTTGACCCGCGACGTTGACCACATCCTCGCGTAGCGCGACAAATTGCCATGTAGGTGTCGCGTGACGCGACGATGCTCTTTTTCCAGAGAGTTTCCAGATTTCCATGCCTTAGCCAAATTTTCAACCCCAAAACTCACTAAACCATCCACAAATGTTTTAAAGCAAGAAATACATACCTGGTGGTTCCAATTCATCATTATGGTATCAAATTGATTAAAAACCTGCAAAACAAATTAAAACGCACAAAACGAAAACGAACAACGAAAAACAATCACGAAAAATGAAAAAAACACCAACGACACTAGGAACTAATAACTTACATACTCTACACTTGGGAGTTTAACCCAAGAGCTTCCTCAAACCCAACTCAAATGGGGGAATCAAGGGAAACCTCCTCCCTTGCAATCAAATCATGACTACGATCACCAACATTCCATGGTCCCTTTCCCATGACCTCATTCACACCTACATCATCACTCACCGAATCCACACCCTCAACTTTATGGACTAACTCACCACCGGCGTTCACATAATTTGATATCTTCAGACAAACGCTCTCGCCACCCACTCTAAAAGTGAGCTTACCCTCATACACATCTATGATAGCCTTGGCAGTCCGCAAAAATGGGCGCCCAAGAATGATGGGAACCGCCGTGTCCACCTTCATATCCATCACCACAAAATCCACGGGGAACACAAACCTATCCACTTTAACTAACACATTCTTCAAAATTCCCCGTGGACATTTAACCGATCGGTCGGCCAACGACAGTGTCATGTGCGTGGGGGACAATTCGCCGAGAGCTAGCTTCTCATAAAGAGAATATGGCATCAGATTGATGCTAGCCCCTGAGTCCGCCAAGGCATGTCTCTTGACATCATCTCCAAATAAACACGGGATTGTAAACATCCCCGGATCTGCAAGCTTCTCAGGCAGCTTGTTTAAAATCACCGCAGAACACCCCGCGCTCACAGGGGTGTTTCCAACCTCTCCCAACCGATCCTTACTCTTCAACAACTCTTTGAGATACTTGACATATTTTGGTATATGCTGAAGGGCTTCAATAAACGGGAGATTGATCTTGAGTTGTTTAAACATGTCAAGAAAGTGCCCGTATTCCTTAGCGTGTTTTTGATTCGTTAAACGCGCAGGGTAAGGAACACGGGAAAGATCAATCCCCGAGGTGGGTCTAAACATGACCGGCTTACCAACTACCAGATTCTCAACGAGAGACTCACTGTTAGGTGCGGTACTTGCTGGGACTAGCCTCACGGGCACCCTCCCAGGAGTCTCCATCTCAATTTCTTCATCTACCGGTTCCTCCTCATCTAAATCAACCGGTGGGACCACTCTCTCACTCTCATCAACTTCCACGAGCACCGGTGGTATAAATCTCTCTCCTCCACCTCCTCCAGAACGGGTGGTGACCGCCTTAACGTGGGCGTTTGGGTTGGTTTGGGTCGGACCCGGGAACTGGCCTTGGGGCCGTTCATCCAACCGTTTGGCTATGTCACCAACCGTTCGCTGTAGATCCAACACTACCTAGGCATAAATCATACACACGCTCAACAAAGGATCTATCGGTAATGGAAACTATGTGATACCGGGATCTTAGAAAACTAAACTCAAAGGAAACCTTGAGCACCCTCGACCCTTCTCAAGGATTATCAACTGAGAGTCCTAAAAGCCGTTAAGCCACCGATTGATTGGACTTCCCTCACAGGTCATCCAATTATACTCAAAATGTATCCGCTAGACAATCTACCTCACAGCGCGAAAGTCTCAGACACCTAAGTGAAAGGGATAACTTGGATTTTCCTATTGTATTCGGTAAACACGGATGTAAAACGAACTAGCAAGATCTTCTCACAAAGTCTCTGAACTAGCAATTCTAACACCCTAGACAAACCGACAATCTCTCACCTCACGGCTATCAAGATTGGTTGCACATCTAATATATTTATATCAAGATAATCACTCCTATGGTAAACTCGTACGTAGTAAACCACCTATTAATCAAAAACACACAGTAGTTGATCTAGCATGCACCTATTACATGAAAGCCATTCAACTAGGCACACGAGGAATAAATCACCAATCCATAAACAATCATAGACACACATAAACATCCAATAATCCAACCAAAGTTTGTTACATCATGAGTTCATCACATAAACATAATCCAAAACCGATAGAAACGAATGTCAAACATGTGCAATCATCAAAACCTAGGTAGTTCTAGAAGTTTAGCCAAGAAACATCATATGAAAACAACCCATAATCTGTTTAAAGTAAAGGAGAAACATGAAAATCAAATAGAAACAAAGAAACCAAGTAAACCGAATGATGAACACCCGATATTGTTGATCCTAGGCTTTGATTCTTCGATCCTATGCTTTCCCAAACTTTGATTCACCTTAGAATAGCCTTTCGTCGTCCTCCTAGTCGCCTCTAGCCGTCCAAAATCGTATGATATCGAGAGTAACCCTAAAAATCCCGTCTCCAGCCGTTTTGATGAAAAGAAATCGATTTTCTGAATTTTTCAACTCGTCGCGTATCGCGACAACACCTTGAAAACCCCTCGCGATACGCGAGGCTTCTCGCTACCCGACATCATTAAAAAGGGCAGAAATGTAATTTCCACCTGTCGCGCTACGCGACAAGGTTTCAGAAGACCTTCGCGGTACGCGACGGAACCAAATTTCCAGATTTTTCTTCTTTTGTTCTTGGGTTTGTTCTCGTCCACCCGGTAGCTCGTTTTCTTGATCTTTTGTGCCAAAATGATATGTTTATTACCTGCAAGCATCAAAGTATGAAAATGTGAAGAACCAGCATAAATCGACTCTAAAAACGAATAAAACTGTATAAAAACTCAATAGAAACATATGGAAAAACAGATGTGTTTTGCAACACATCACATCCCCACACTTATCTCTTTTTCGTCCCTGAAAAAGGCTTATGCAAAAAAATCCGGGATCATAGCTAAGTAAAATGGTTTCTACACAATTAAACTCATTAATTCAAAATTAAATGCTTTGGAAAAGATTGCAGGTATTGTTATCCTGTTAAACCCATACTGATTATTCAAATCCCTTTTTATCATGGTTCTGTTATGTTTGTGTTCTACATTTCATCTCATTAGACCCACATTTAGGAAATTTAAAACCAAATCAATCCTGGATTCTAGTTTTTCAAGTCATCTTCACAAATAAACAAACCAGAAATTTCTCAAACCAGATTTTTATAAATGAAACAAATGGAAGCGTGAGCATTTTACTTTTATTTTTCAATCCATTGAATTTTACTTAGTGGTGTTTCAACCAGGCTGCAACCCGGCGTGTGACACATAAGTTTTTAATCCAACTTCTTTTCTTTTATTTTTTTTACTCAGCTTGTTTGGTGAAATGGAGGTGCCATAAGACTCAAATTTATTATCATAAAAAGAGTACTTATGTGCCAAACAAAAAAAAACAGATTTTCAAAAACTCTTGTTTGTTATTATGCAAAGGTTCTTTTAATAACCAGAAAACAGTTTCATTAATTCCAAATTTCCAAGATGTTTCCCATGAAAATCATGCATTTAAGTAAAATTTAAACCAATCCTACGGGACAAAAACAACCAGTTGAGCCTACCTACACATCCCATAACCAAAGCATAAAACCCAAACCAGCAAGTTAACCATGACTGAAACCACAAAACCCAACTTTCCTATCATTTCCCATCATACTTTTGCAACCAACTTAAACAAGGACAAGAAAGATTTAAGCTAAAGATGTAGAAACAAAAATAAAAACAAAAATTTTCAAAAATTTTGACAAAATCTTAAGTAAACTAAAACTAAAATTCAAAAACTAACTACTGAAACAAATTTAAACTAAGTTTCCCATCCCCACACTTAAACTTTACATTGTCCCCAATGTAGAGAAAAAGGAAACCCAAAAGAAAAACTAAAAACTAAAAACTAAAAACTGAAAATGACTTAGCTGGTTAAAGTGAAGACTGTCGAGTGCCAGCCTGTCCAAGAAAACTCCACAATCTACCATTTTGCTCCACAGGCTACAAACATACACATAAGATCTACAAAAAGACAAAGATCACATAAGCATCATGTAACGACCCGTTTTTAATAAAATGAATACGTTTGAAATAATCATACGTTTGAGATAATCATTAATAAAATGATTGTGATTATTACAAATTGGAAATATGTGAGAAATGATGAACGTGGGAGAAAACCGAGCGCGAAACGGAGTTCCGGATTGTCCGGAATCGCGAAATGAAGATAAAATCGAAAATGGAAGAAAAATGGCCTAGGGCGGTACGCCCCGAGCCACACGCCAACCCTAGGCGGTACGCGCGGAAGGGGGAGAAAAGATCTGAGATTTTAGTCCCGCGCGGTACGCGTGAGACCATCTCTCCACGCGGGGCGATGCGCCTGGCGTCTATGGTGGCTGCAAATTGTTTATCTTCGAAGGAATTCGCCAGAGAACATATTTTTTTTCTTCTTTTCTAGAGTTCTTCACCATAAACACACACATATACGAATTTTTAGCACCCAACATCAATCTTGAAGCTATCAAGACGTTTGGGTTGAACCGTGGATCGTTTCTACACGTCCAGATCGTTGTATTTCATTCAGAAATCCGTTTGGAGGGTAACTATTCGTTTTATCTCATTTATTTTGATAATATATGAATTAAATATAGTTTTGAGTAGGATAACTAGTGATATGATTAAATCATGTTTAGGGTGGTTTTAGATCATCCTTTGGAAGGGTAACCCCAATTCCAAGGTTGGTTAAATGTTGAAATATGAGGCTGTGATAATTTAATTATGACTAATAAAGTGTAGATTAATCTCTACACATGGGTTATTGATAAAATCCTCAATGAGGTTTTGATTGAAAATAAAGAGTGAAACAGGTCAAACGAATTAGATTACAAAAATAACACAAGTTGTGTGTTCATGTTATTAAATCCTGTTATATGTGAATATATAGTAGGAAGGGGAGTTGAATCTAGTTCTAGAAGGCCTGGGAAAAAATTGGAGATTGTTGATAACTCTCCAAGTTGAGGTAATTTATCTAATTGATTGAACTTATAGTTAAAGGACTGGGTGAGTCCACACTACAAGTAATTGTGCTTTTAGCATGTATACATGATTCGTTGAGTTGGTTGATATGAATATAAATGATTGTGGTTATTGTTGTTGCATGATTCACAAGGTGTGTGAACATAAGACTTGCAATTCCAATGTAATTGATTCATAAGGTGTGTGAACAAACGGTGGATTGGTAATGTGCATGTTTTGATTCACAAGGTGTGTGAACATAAGACTTGCAATTCCAATGTAATTGATTCACAAGGTGTGTGAACAAACGGTGGATTGGTAATGTGCATGTTTTGATTGACTTGCAATTCCAATGTAATTGATTCACAAGGTGTGTGAACAAACGGTGGATTGGTAATGTGCATGTTTTGATTCACAAGGTGTGTGAACATAAGACTTGCAATTCCAATGTAATTGATTCACAAGGTGTGTGAACAATAGATGACCTATAAGGGGGTAGACATTTGAAATTCAAGTGTCAAATTGTATATTGTGATTTTTTTGTGAAATATGATGCACAATTGGAGTTTTGTGTGTTTATATATGTGTTATATTAAATTATAATGATTGTGCATGAATGGGAGATATAAAGAGGTTTCGGTTGAAAACGAACCGTTAGTAAATCGTTTTGTATGTGGTCGACTATTGTTGACAAATTTTATTTGGAACCTCATTAGTGTATCCATATGGTGTTATGGAATACACTGGGTGAATTAGTGAGGTAATCTTACTTAGTTTTAACGAACTAATGGTGAATTTAAATGTGGTGTTTACAGGTACAAAGGAGTAGGGTGAGCGGTGATGGTGATCGGGAATCGAACATGGAGGCTCGTATGGTGGTTTAATATTTAAATAATCGAACTTGTGTGAAACTTTTGTATAATAAATGTTTTGTGAAGTCTGTAAACATACTTAAACTTGTTTTAACAGGTGTTGGTAAATAGTATGTTTAATGGTGTGTAAGGCACAAAAGTTGTTTTTTTTTACTGGGACCTAAACGTAATTATTAAATTTTGGTGTAAATGTCCGGAGGGGACATGAAAGTGACAGGGGTGTCACACATCAACCCATCCAAAACATAATAATAATGATAACCATGATTAAGTCCAACCACAAACCAACCCGGATTCCCGAAACCAACAAATCAAAATTTACAAAATGCAAATTTCTAATCAGCATAACCATGAATGAATAAACCACAGGAACCAAAAGCCTCCCCACACTTAGCCTTCATCATCACCATCTCCTCTCATCTCGGGTGGCGACCGTGTATGAGAATGGAGGGCCGATGGAGTAAAAGAGAAGAAATGGGGCTAAAAATCTGATCTCTAAGGCTTGGAAATCTTTTAACTGATCTGGGAAGGCGTTGCGTACCGCGACAATATGTGAAGAAACCCTCGCGATACGCGAGGGAACGTTGACCCGCGACGTTGACCACATCCTCGCGTAGCGCGACAAATTGCCATGTAGGTGTCGCGTGACGCGACGATGCTCTTTTTCCAGAGAGTTTCCAGATTTCCATGCCTTAGCCAAATTTTCAACCCCAAAACTCACTAAACCATCCACAAATGTTTTAAAGCAAGAAATACATACCTGGTGGTTCCAATTCATCATTATGGTATCAAATTGATTAAAAACCTGCAAAACAAATTAAAACGCACAAAACGAAAACGAACAACGAAAAACAATCACGAGAAATGAAAAAAACACCAACGACACTAGGAACTAATAACTTACATACTCTACACTTGGGAGTTTAACCCAAGAGCTTCCTCAAACCCAACTCAAATGGGGGAATCAAGGGAAACCTCCTCCCTTGCAATCAAATCATGACTACGATCACCAACATTCCATGGTCTCTTTCCCATGACCTCATTCACACCTACATCATCACTCACCGAATCCACACCCTCAACTTTATGGACTAACTCACCACCGGCGTTCACATAATTTGATATCTTCAGACAAACGCTCTCGCCACCCACTCTAAAAGTGAGCTTACCCTCATACACATCTATGATAGCCTTGGCAGTCCGCAAAAATGGGCGCCCAAGAATGATGGGAACCGCCGTGTCCACCTTCATATCCATCACCACAAAATCCACGGGGAACACAAACCTATCCACTTTAACTAACACATTCTTCAAAATTCCCCGTGGACATTTAACCGATCGGTCGGCCAACGACAGTGTCATGTGCGTGGGGGACAATTCGCCGAGAGCTAGCTTCTCATAAAGAGAATATGGCATCAGATTGATGCTAGCCCCTGAGTCCGCCAAGGCATGTCTCTTGACATCATCTCCAAATAAACACGGGATTGTAAACATCCCCGGATCTGCAAGCTTCTCAGGCAGCTTGTTTAAAATCACCGCAGAACACCCCGCGCTCACAGGGGTGTTTCCAACCTCTCCCAACCGATCCTTACTCTTCAACAACTCTTTGAGATACTTGACATATTTTGGTATATGCTGAAGGGCTTCAATAAACGGGAGATTGATCTTGAGTTGTTTAAACATGTCAAGAAAGTGCCCGTATTCCTTAGCGTGTTTTTGATTAGTTAAACGCGCAGGGTAAGGAACACGGGAAAGATCAATCCCCGAGGTGGGTCTAAACATGACCGGCTTACCAACTACCGGATTCTCAACGAGAGACTCACTGTTAGGTGCGGTACTTGCTGGGACTAGCCTCACGGGCACCCTCCCAGGAGTCTCCATCTCAATTTCTTCATCTATCGTTTCCTCCTCATCTAAATCAACCGGTGGGACCACTCTCTCACTCTCATCAACTTCCACGAGCACCGGTGGTATAAATCTCTCTCCTCCACCTCCTCCAGAACGGGTGGTGACCGCCTTAACGTGGGCGTTTGGGTTGGTTTGGGGCTGACCCGGGAACTGGCCTTGGGGCCGTTCATCCAACCGTTTGGCTATGTCACCAACCGTTCGCTGTAGATCCAACACTACCTAGGCATAAATCATACACACGCTCAACAAAGGATCTATCGATAATGGAAACTATGTGATACCGGGATCTTAGAAAACTAAACTCAAAGGAAACCTAGAGCACCCTCGACCCTTCTCAAGGATTATCAACTGAGAGTCCTAAAAGCCGTTAAGCCACCGGTTGATTGGACTTCCCTCACAGGTCATCCAATTATACTCAAAATGTATCCGCTAGACAATCTACCTCACAGCGCGAAAGTCTCAGACACCTAAGTGAAAGGGATAACTTGGATTTTCCTATTGTATTCGGTAAACACGGATGTAAAACGAACTAGCAAGATCTTCTCACAAAGTCTCTGAACTAGCAATTCTAACACCCTAGACAAACCGACAATCTCTCACCTCACGGCTATCAAGATTGGTTGCACATCTAATATATTTATATCAAGATAATCACTCCTATGGTAAACTCGTACGTAGTAAACCATTTATTAATCAAAAACACACAGTAGTTGATCTAGCATGCACCTATTACATGAAAGACATTCAACTAGGCACACGAGGAATAAATCACCAATCCATAAACAATCATAGACACACATAAACATCCAATAATCCAACCAAAGTTTGTTACATCATGAGTTCATCACATAAACATAATCCAAAACCGATAGAAACGAATGTCAAACATGTGCAATCATCAAAACCTAGGTAGTTCTAGAAGTTTAGCCAAGAAACATCATATGAAAACAACCCATAATCTGTTTAAAGTAAAGGAGAAACATGAAAATCAAATAGAAACAAAGAAACCAAGTAAACCGAATGATGAACACCCGATATTGTTGATCCTAGGCTTTGATTCTTCGATCCTATGCTTTCCCAAACTTTGATTCACCTTAGAATAGCCTTTCGTCGTCCTCCTAGTCGCCTCTAGCCGTCCAAAATCGTATGATATCGAGAGTAACCCTAAAAATCCCGTCTCCAGCCGTTTTGATGAAAAGAAATCGATTTTCTGAATTTTTCAACTCGTCGCGTATCGCGACAACACCTTGAAAACCCCTCGCGATACGCGAGGCTTCTCGCTACCCGACATCATTAAAAAGGGCAGAAATGTAATTTCCACCTGTCGCGCTACGCGACAAGGTTTCAGAAGACCTTCGCGGTACGCGACGGAACCAAATTTCCAGATTTTTCTTCTTTTGTTCTTGGGTTTGTTCTCGTCCACCCGGTAGCTCGTTTTCTTGATCTTTTGTGCCAAAATGATATGTTTATTACCTGCAAGCATCAAAGTATGAAAATGTGAAGAACCAGCATAAATCGACTCTAAAAACGAATAAAACTGTATAAAAACTCAATAGAAACAAATTGAAGAACTGATGTGTTTTGCAACACATCAGTCAACAAGAAGGGGTTGACTTTAATGAAACTTTTTCACCTGTGGTGAAAATGATAACAATTATGTGTGTGATCAGTCTGGCATTTGAAAAGGGCTGGACATTATATCATTTGGATATAAATAATGCGTTCTTATATGGTGATTTAAAAGAGGAAGTCTATATGACTTTACTTGAGGGTTTTTACTCTAAAGATGAAACAAAGGTATGTAGGTTGTTGAAGTCCTTATATGGTCTTAAACAAGCTCCTAGAATGTGGAACCAAAAGCTTGTAAGTGTATTGTTAAGTTTTGGTTTTGTGCAAAGTCAATGTGACTATTCAATGTTTGTGTTTAAAAATAAGTCTGTATTTCTGATTTTGTTAGTTTATGTTGATGATATAGTCGTAACTGGAAATTCATTGGCTGAAATAGAAAATGTGAAGGGATTGCTCAAATCTGAGTTTTTTTTATCAAAGATCTGGGTATATTAAAGTACGTTTTGGGAATTGAAGTTATCTGATCTGATAAAGGTATAAGTTTGTCTCAAAGGAAATACTGTGTTGAGCTCTTAAAGTAGACAAGATAATGATGTATTAAATAATATCACTGTTTATCAAAAACTTGTGGGAAAATTAATTTATTTATCTCATACTAGGCCTGATATTGCGTATACTGTTCGTTATCTTAGTCAGTTAATGCATCAGCCTCTAGTATTACATTTTAAGATAGCTATGCGATTGCTTCGTTATCGAAAAGGCTCGCCAGGTAAAGGCATTTGTTTTAAAAAAGGGTCTGATTTTGAACTTGTTGCTTACTCAGACTCAGATTGGGCTAAAGTGTATTGATACTAGACGCTCTGTTACTAGTTTCTGTATCTTTCTAGGAGGATCGTTGATTTATTGGAAAAGTAAGAAACAAAGTACTATTTCTCGATCATCAACAGAGGCTGAGTATCGAGCAATGTGTGCTACTGCTTATGAAATAATGTGGCTTTTAAATATGTTTAAAGAATTGCAGATTGATGTGGATCTTCCAGTTAGCTTGTATTGTAATAATACCGCTGCAATCTCTATTGCTGGAAATCCGTAATGCATGAACAAACAAAACATTTTGAGGTAGATTTATTTTTTCTCAGGGAAAAAATTGCTGCTGGAATTAATAAACCTGTATCGGTAAGAACTGAAAATCAGTTGGCTGATGTGTTTACTAAAGGTTTGTTGCCTAAAGAACACACTGTAATAAACTTGGATTAAATGATGAGTTTGGAAATAAAAGTAAGGGGGGTGTTAAAAGATATAACACTTTTCCTTCTTTATCAAATATTTGTTGTGAAGTTGTTCTAACTTACTTTGTTTGTTGTGATTCTTATTGTTGCAAGTTAATAAATGAGCTGGAGTCTATTATGAAATTTGGGCTTGTAGCTGGGCTTTGTAACAGCAGCAGTGGGCTTGGAATGCTAGGAGTTGGGCGGTGCATTGGCTTTCGGTGGATGTCAGCCATATATAAAAGAAGAGAGAAAGTGAGAGAGAGTTAAGAAGTCTTATTTTTTTACTTCTCTCTCACTTGAAGTCATCTATTGCTCTCTCTCACATTTATGTTTTTAGGGTTTTATTCTTAGATAGATCTGATAGTTCTTCTTCTTGATTTCGGTTAGATCCGATCATCAAAGTGATGATACAAATAAGATCAAGAGAAGAAAGTTGAGTGTGAGAGTTGTTTTGTTCTTGAATGAGAGTTTTCTTTGTTTCAGTTGTGTAATCGATTGTTTTGGTTTATTAATCGCAAATTCGAAAGGGAATCTGTAAGTTGGTGATATCATTGTTCATATTCTGACACATAACAAGTGATAGGAAAAATCTGTGCAATAAAGGCTAATCATCAAACAAGTGAAGGAAAAAATGAATAATGATTCAAATTATTATAAATTGATAGTATCTAATATAAAAGAATTAAAAATGGTCTACAACTTCATCAAGTAATTATGACCATTTATATTCTGATCACACTACCCATATAATGTTAATTTAGATAATCATATAGTGATCAAACCTCATTAAACATAAATTTAAAGATTAAAAAAAAAAGTTCAATTCATTTATTTTATATATGTATATTTGTAAACTCAGAAAATACATTATACATACATAAATGCAAAAACTTTATTCCCTTAACATGGAAATTATAGGTTATGTGATGGTATTTGCATGGATGCAATGACATTGAGATCAGGAGAAACTGTAGTAGTATTTGCTTGATTTAGTGTTAAATATTTAAATGCAAGTGCTTGTTGTATTATACTCTTTTTGTGTTTTGTTTTTGTCCTTGCTATGTTCCATCATACTCTTTTTCTTTTTCTTTCTTTTTCTTTAAGGAAGAGACCACACACCCTATGAATGACCTCACGTCTATATTTGTACTACTATCCATGCATTTTCCCTTGGGACTTGCTACTCCCCAGTTTTATTTATTATTATTCTAATAAAAATATCATGACTCATTACTTTTCAAGAATATGCTTAAAAAATTTCAAGACAAATTAGTTTCAAGAAAACTTATATTAAAAAAATTGAAAAATAATGCGAAGAAGAGTAATTTAATTTTTTTTATTTTTTATTAAATCAGAAAGATAATAAATTAAATGAAAAAACTTTTTCAGATTCATGTATAAAGAAAATCAAAAACCGTATTTAAAATTTTTTTATCCTTGCTTTAATTTTTATGGCGATTTGTTGTTTGTACCGACCCCTATATTTTCTTTCCTTATGCCATTTTATTTCTTAAACCATCTCTAATTTAAAAGACCAAGTTAACCATGCTTCTATCTTTCCAACATCTATTTTTAAAATAAAAATAACGAAAAAAAAAAACCCTTATTTAAATACAAAACCCTGAAAGATTAAATTAACCTGATTTATATAATATACAAAACCCTTCATTTTCTAGACTTGTTCGTCTTCTTGTGAAATAATATAATGAAGAGTGCCTATATAGTTAAATTAACCTGATTTATTTAATATATAACACATACTTAGCATCATAGACGTGAGTAAAAATGTCTCATAACAATCGTTTTACAACCATAAACTCATGATGGTTACTTCTCTTCTCAAATACTTAAACATATTGTTTTCATCGTCGTAATCGGTTTTACGGTAACGTTTAGAGAATTGTTAGGAAATTTTTAAACACCCTTTTATCATGTTCATATCAACGTATGAATGTATCGCAATAATAATAATAATTCTTAACAAATTCATAGAAACCAGTTTAAGATCTCTGGCTTACTAGCTACTATTATACGGTGGATAATTGCTGTTCAAAAAAAAAAAAATTATGCTGTTCAAAAAAAAATACGGTAGATAACAAAATGACGTCATGTTTGCATTAATGCGACATTTAGACCCAAAAGTATAGATTTTAATATTATCTGGAATGTAAGTATTTACAACACCTACTAATCAATCACCCACACGTGTTGGATTCCATAATAATTGACCCCTCTGAGCTCTGATCTACTCTCTCTCAACACGATTTTGATCTCACAATTCATAAAACCATCAAAAACACACACAAACACACACACACAACACCCTATTCAAACCAGACTTCAATCCACTTATTAAATCCTTCAGTTAACACACAGCATCATCACATTACACTCTATCCAGAAATGGGTTGTGGTTACAACCCCAAATTACTCCACCTGCATTTAACCATTTCTCTTCTCTTTCTTCTGGTTCCACTCACAACCCAACTCAGATCTTTAGCTCAAGGCAACTCGGTCTCACTCACTTCCTCTCAAGCTAACTCAGTTTCCTCATCAGTAACATATCCTCAGGTACCCCTTTTAACCTCTCAGAAAGTTGTTAACTTTGCAAAGCTTTTATGGTTCCAATCTTATCAAGATTTATGGTTAAATATTCTTGTGCAGGTGGAGGTGAGGAAGATGATACTTCGAGGTCAAATCGGATCACGACCACCAAGATGTGAACGAAGGTGTGGTTCTTGTGGTCACTGTGAAGCCATTCAAGTGCCCACAACCCCTCAAATTAAGGCTGCGATCAATGCAGTCAAGAATCCGACAGTTGAATATGCACGTGGTGATTATAGCTCAAACTACAAGCCCATGAGTTGGAAGTGCAAATGTGGGAGCTTTATCTTCAACCCATGATCAAACAGTGGCGGGTTCAAGAATTTTTATGTGGTTTGAGAAACTTTTATGATGTCTATCACTCAATTTTAGATTTTCGGATCGTGTCGGGTAAAAAGGATCAAATCCATTAAATATTTGGATATGATCGAATTATTAGTATTTTAATTATATATTATTAATTGGTTTTTATAGTTAATTAGTAAGTGTATATAGAGACTAGTTCTGCAGGATCAAATATTTTTGAGCTTCTTTGTACTGGTTTTGAATTCCTCTGGATCAGTTTAATTAATTTGTCATAAATATTTGATGAAAGCCGTAAAAGGATTTGGTTATCAATGTTGTTTGCTGACAAAACATTATCTTAATTTATTTGTATTTTTTTTGAACTGGCGACGAATACAATTTTTTAAGTTCGGTTACCCGGGTAAACTCAATGACAAAAGGTCTTCTGCTCACGAAACATAGACTGCGTTGGTGACCCGACTCCCCCATCTATAGTAAACATTTGATACACCTTTATATATATTTTAAGTGAAACTCCAACTCATACCTTCACATTGAAAATTACGATGTTGTTTCATTTCTAATTGTTTGTGTTTATCTTTCTAGAAATATACACGAAAACTAAAAATATAAAATGAAAATCAATTTTAGTTTTCCTAGAAGCAAATAAAGGTATTAAAAAAGTATTTAGGTTATAATTCTAGCGTAGCAGTATTATGATAAAGGAGGGTTGCACCTCATTGAGATTAGGAGTTTAACCCTAAGAATGGGAGAGGGTTTATAAATTTATTTGGTTTCCGCTTATCTGGTGGGTAGAGGGGTGACGACTGGACCTGTTATTGGATGTGTATCCGTTTGGGCTTACATCGGTCGTTAAGCCTGAAGCCGTTCAAAAAAAAATCTAAATTTTTAAATAATTAGTTTTTTATTAAATATTTCAATAACATAATCTCGTATATTAATATCAACATAACACTAATTAAGCATTTATGGTTCTGGGTGTTCGTCCCTAAATTTATTTTTTAAATACCATAACTTAAAATTGTTTTATTTTGTTAAATGTAATATAAAAATGTAAGCCGTTTTATATTTGTACTTAATAATTACAGATGAAAAAGAAACAGTTGGGTGAAAGAGTTGGTGGTAAATTAAAAGAGGGTCACATGTTAATGATAAAATAAAAGAGGGTAGCGTGTAAGAATAGGAATGATGATATATCACACCGTTACATCAGTGCTCAATGTAAATATCAATTTATTTTTCTTTTTTTAATTTAATTTTTATTAACCAACGTTTATCTTTTTATTTTTATAAATTACGAAATTAATTATTTCTTATTTAGTTATACATTTTTTGGTAATTTCATGTTAATAATGAATACATGATACATTGTCATGAGATATACCAATTTTTAGTCATCTATCTACCCTTACTCATCCGGTGATTCATAGACAAAATTCCTTTCCACGTAGATAATATTAGTTTAACTTAATAAAAAGGCAAATTAGCCCAAACTATGGGTATTGTTTGAGTTTTTTTATTAGGTTTCGGGTTGTTTGGATTGGGTTATTCCAGTTTTTTATTGTCTCATACATGTTTGGTTATTTATCTACCCAAATAGGATTCAGGTTTCTAACTACATGTTACAATGTCTGCTTACAATTTAATTTAACATTTTTTATTTAATATTATGCAAAAAAAATGTTGAATAAAAAACTCATAATAGAATTTTTTGTTCAAATAAATGCAAGAAACACATATATTGATATTAGTACAGAACAAACCATATTAATCAATCGTATAAGCAAAAAAAGTTAAATTATATCAATCAAACTAAATAAACAACGAAAATATCACGTTCAAAACAAAACAACACACTTACGGAGGAAATTAATTTTTTGTTTATAATGTATATATATGTATAATAATTAATAAGCACTTTATTATGTATTTATATGTATAATTAATTCAATTACCGAACCAAATACTACCTTTGAGCTTAGTTCTATCTTTAATGAGTTCGGCTTATTTGGGACGTTCTATCTTAATCAGGTTTAAATTATTTTGGTTGGTTCAATGTTCGGTATAAATGACCCCATATTCCAAATTATAACCCATTGGCTCATAATATACTATATATGCACGTGTGTGTATGTGTGTCTATACATATATATCATAAACTGTTATGCATAAACAATTATTTACAATTAATTAGTTAACAAAATGGTCGTTTAGGCTCGCGAGCCAGATTAATCTCGATATATTAATTATTACAAGTTAGCTTGGTTTGTTTACACTGTTATAAGTAAATGTAAAATGTTTATTTTTAAAATATTGTTACAAATTGTTTAAATATAATAATTGCTAGTTTTTTAAGTCACATGTTATATTAAGTTTAAGTTGGCCATGATATTTCATAATTTTTAAGGTGCATAAGAAATTTTTTTAAAAAGTGAAGGAAAAACATCTAGTTTCATCAATGTTTTTAAAAATCATGTTTTGGTTAACATTTTTCTACCATCATTTGAGAAAAAAAAAAAAAAGAAAAAACTCTTAATTTCATTGTATAAAAATTGTAACTTTGTTTACGTGATCTTATCTTTGTTTTAACATCAATTCTATTTTACTTGAACTTTTAAACTAATTCAGACTAAATTACATTTTGTTCGGATTTAAATACACATGACCTTATCGTTTACGGTATAGAAGACAACTTATAATATTAAATAGATTAATACAAATTGACTTATATGATGTTACAAATTGACTTATGTGATGTTACGTAGACCGTTGTTTCAGAAGGATTAGGTTATTTTTGTTTACTTGTCTTGGAAGTCATTCGATCTTCTGGGGATTGGATGAATAAGCTTTACTATTTCCTATTCCACCTTTTTCCTGCTTTTTATCCTTTCCAATCATACTTTCTAATCGGACTCGCTTAAACATTTACTTTAGTGAAGTTGAATCCTGAAGGATTTTCAAATCCTTTTCTTATTATTATTCCTCATTATTAAATTATACAGAAAAACAAATAAATTTCTTTGTTTTCACGGTAATATGTTACATAAATTCTATATCAAACGTGATCATGAAAAATGCAATGTATATAAATAATAATATGTTTCAAATACTTTGACACATTTAAGTATATTAGTTGTAGATGACAGAAGATGGGAACTCTTAAACTGTGCTTGACTGAGAATAATTTAGAAATAAGTGATCTCGTGCTCAAAGGTTTTCATTCAAGTAGACAAAAACAAAGTTTTGAGCTTCTTATGAGAAGTGGAAAATATTAGTAATATGATAAATTAGAGATTAGATAGGCATTAAAGCTACTTTTGTGTCTTTTTTAGGATGGGGAGACAAATCTCGTCTAGGATGAGTTTTTGATTTATGAGGCAAAACTCTTTGAGTACGACGGGTTTATAAAGAGGGTGATTGTTACACTTTAAACAAATTTCACATAGAATGTGAATAGTAGCGGATTCAGAAATTCTTTTTATTGGGAAAGGGGTGTAATTTTTATAGAGTCGTTTGAGAATTAAATATCATCCTATAATATTTTTTTCTCTTATGTTCAGGTTGAATTGGATCAGATCGGGTTAGGTCCTCTTAATTAGAGTCATGAACACGACAAATTCCATGTGTTGGAATTGGATCAAAGCCTCCATCTACTCACCTCCTTCAGTCCTTCTGCAGTCTACTTGACTGCAGGTAAACAAAGCAAATACCACGATTGGGCCTATGTCGTCTGGACTTCAGGTCCTCTGCTCAAATATTGGTTAGTAGTTTACTTATTAAAATAATGTTGGTTGGTAGTTTACTTATTGAACTACATTTAAAGCCATAACCATTATCAATTTTAATAAGCGAATATTTATCTATTATTTGATTTATGTTTTTATCTTTTCGTGCTATATGGTCGTTGTTTCCTTCTGCAGTCTACTTGACTGCAGGTGAACAAAGGAAATACCACGATTGGACCTCTGCCGTCTGGACTTCAGGTCATCTGCTCAAATACTGGTTAGTAGTTTACTTATTAAAATAATGTTGGTTGGCAGTTTACTTATTGAACTTCATTTAAAGTCATGACCATTATCAATTTTAATAAGCGAATATTTATCTATTATTTGATTTATATTTTTATCTTTTCATGCTATCTGGTCGTTGTTTGTCGTGTATTAGATTTTTTTTTTTATTTTGTCATTGTATTTTACAAGTTTAATGGTGCTATTATACCAATGTGCTTTTCAAAACTTATTATTTTAGAGGAAAAAATATATTCAAGCAGTGGCGTAGGTTAGTTCAGACTGGGGGGCGACCGCCCCCCTGTTTTTTTGTGCAGTAGTGTATATTTCCTGATACGTAGTGTAAAATTTTTTAAAAACCTTTATTTCACCCCCTAGATTACCTGTCAAGCTCCGCCACTATATTCAAGTCATTGTATTATATGTATTCATTATAGGATGTCATCTTTTAAATTATTTTGTGTTGTTGTGTCATAGGTTTGAAGTGTTAAATAAATTTATTACTTTTTTATCATTGTGTTTTGGATATTAAAAATATATAATTATGTTATTTTAACATTCTGTTTTCAATACTCATTATTTTAAATAAACATGAAAGAACAATGACATGCAAAAAATATATAATGATGCACTAATTAAAACACATAAAAGGTCAAATAATGTAATTTATTTTATATAGTGACATAGTGTATACATACACACTATACTTATTTTCAAGATAAAAAAATATGTTATTATATTATAAATTTTTAAGAAAATATCAATATAAAAGTTAGTTATAAACATTTAACATATCTTTTAGCCTAAATCCTGAATACTCTTTTTTTAATAAGTCAAATATATAATTTCACTTTAACTCGCATGAGCAAGTTATCTTTAGTCATAGTATACATATTATTACAAATCTATAATATTTTAACTTGGTCAATGTTTACCTATTTATTGTAAACTACATCTTACCTGACCTATATTAATTGATTAGCCATTGGATAAGAACTCGTTTAGATGTGTTAGGAGATTGTCCAACACATGTCAATTGTCTTTCACTTGTTTTCTTGTCACTTTTTTCCCTTCCCTTTTACGAGATTTTAAGGTTAATACAAAGATAAGCTAGGTTTAGCTGGTAAACTACGAGTCCATACGTACTACAAAGACGTAGCTTCGAATCCTACGCTCAACATTGTGTTTCATAACAATTGTTTTTACAACCACAAAACTTGTGTTTTTATTTATGTACTTGATCACATTGTGTTCCCCGTGTAACCAGGTCCACATCAACATTTTTAGATTGTATAAAGTTTGTCAAGCCACTCTATATCATGTTAATGTTATCGTGTGACAACATTGCTAAAATTGGGTAAAAGTTATTTGTTATTCTAAAGTTGTTTTCCATCCCGGCATCTTTATGGCCCGCAAAATTGAATCTTTTCGTAAATTCAAAATGTTATTTTCTGTGATGAAGGGTTCAAAATGAATATAAATTTAGTGATGATAAAAAAAATTATATTTAGAAACAAAAGTTAGAACAAAAATCTTATGTAAAACTAATATGATAAATCAAGCTTAAATCTATCTATTCTAATAAATCAAAATAATTGTGGACACTTGTCACAATTCTATATCACTTATATTTTGGTTTTCCCGCTTCTCTTTCCAATTTAATTATCTATATTTACTATTTAGTTAGGAATTAGGAATTAAGGATTATAATAATTAATATACTATGAATTAATTATATTTAAAATGAAATCAATTATGATGTTTGTAAGTGAACTATATTTTTCTTTAACAACTTTAGTTTTTTAAATGTTATCGAATTCAAATGATATTTCTTAAAATATTTATAAATATAACAATAATGTTACTAATTTTTTTATAATTGCTTTTCAAAATTTTTAAACATTTAATATGATTGGATTATTTGAATGATAAAAATATATTATATTGAAATATAAAAAGTAAGTAATTTTTAAATATCCAAGTTATATATATTAATATAAATTTTAGTTAAAGTTAATTTAATGTGTTAAAAAGAGAATAAATATACTTTAATTAAATTATTTATAAATTACATTACATAAAATATTAACACATTGTTAAAAAAAATTAAAACATAATTTATAATTATTACATCAAATATTTTAAACATTTTTTGAAGACTTCATGCATTAACAAATATCATATTTTATTCAACATTTGTAAATATGAGTTTTAGTAAAACTTTGCAATGTACATGTTTTTTAATTACATAACTTTTTGTCAATAGATTTGTATAAATAACATTTTTTTTTCAACCTAGTTATTTAATAAATAAAAGTCAAACTTCTTACTATAATTTTTTTACTTTGATATGCATAAGAGACCGAAATAAGACTAGTTTTATTATACGACTTTTATTGAAATGAAACCCTTGTTTCTATAACTTATGCTCATTCAACTTTAAGATGATTTAGATTAGGAAGTCAACTGGTAGATCTAAAAATAATAATGGATTTATTATGTATGTAATTCTTTCTCAAATCCTATATTCAACATTTAGATTTAACTTTAAACAAATCTAAAAGTATTGGCTTAAAGTAGCTCAAAACTCGTTACCAATTGAGAAGAGAATCAAAGTTGAGATTAGGTCTAGAAACATCAAACAAGTGGAGTTGAGTTGAAGCAAAGGTGGCTCGGCTTGTTTAAAACCAAGCTTAGCCGAATTGTTTATTTTAGTGACCCGGAAATATTGATCACAAGCTTGGCTCGTTAAAACTGAGTTGACTCAACTCACGAACTAGCTTCTTAAGTTTTTATAATTTTTTTTTTACTATTTAAACATGTTCATATAAAAGATAATATACTTTTATTTTTATTAACTCAAACCAACATTACAATGAAAATAATCCATGACTTTTCATGTACTTAAAATGATCTATTTTATTAGAAAATATCAAAATAACAATAAGAATTTAAGATATATTTGTTTATTGGGTTCATAGTTAAAGTATTAGAAAATATAAAATGAAAATACGATCTATTTGAAATACTAGGTTAGCTCCCATGTATTACACGGATTAAATAAAAAAATATAATAAATAATTATCAATGAAAATTTAGAAAATAAGATGATTGTTAAAATAAACAAGATTACAATTTGGTATTAATTAATATTTTAAGTAGTATAATAATATTATTATTTATTTAAACAACTTTTTTATAGTTCATTTTTTCTTAAACGTTGTGTTCAAATAATTGTTTTTAAAATGTTATAATTTATCATATTTTTTATTAAAAAAGTGTGTTTTTAATATTAATATATTTTCATGTTTTAAAAAATCTTTTTTATTTTAAAAATGCTTAAAAAATATATTTAATATTTGATATTATTTAATGTTAGATGTATTTAATATGAGAGAGAAGAGAGAAATAAATGTTAAGATACTCTAAAATAATACTATGTGGCACTAAAAACATTTATTTATTAGTATAGGTAGATTAGGTTGACAGTAAAACTAAATTTGGATAATATATTATAATTATGAGTTATAACTAATAATAACTATAATTTAGGCTTTAATATTTAAATGAGCTAAACGAGTTAACCAATGAGGTAACTAACGAATGAGCTGAGCTTGCATTGTTCGAACTCTATTTATTTACATTTCAAACTGAACCAACTCAACTCATTTATAAACAAGCTCAAGTGAAGTTTTAAAAAGCATTTTGAGAAGTCAGGAGCTGCAATGTTTTTTTAAGCATTTAAGACGGAGTTTATGAACATTTAAAAAACTGTTAATACTAGCCAAAATCATTTATCACATATATATATATATACCCAAGTAAAAACGTCAATTATATATATATATATATATGGACTTATTCTAATAAGAACCAACAAATTATATATATATATATATATATATAAATGATAATTTATTTTTCAAATAAACTAGGCAATTACATATTTCTCTCCCAAGAGGAAATATGCAATTGATTTTAAGAATTGGTTAAATATTTAATAAAGGTTTTTAGTAGGAGTATATATGTAAAAACTCCTTTATCTATTTATGAACATTTAGGAGTCGGTTAAACTTCACTCGGGTTAAAGACATCATTTAATCTCCATGCTTTTTTTTTTCTTTGTCTAAAAGCAAATACATTATATTTCTAAACTAACCCAAACTAAATTATACAATTGATGAAATTAAACTAGTAATCTTTCATTTGAAGAACCAAAACCATGTATCAAGTAAGCTAATCTCACATTGGCTAAAGCTGCATACTACTCACAAGTTTGTTTGTTTTTTCAAAGGTTAGAAACACAAACAATATCCAAGATTAAATTTCAATCGTTCGTCCACTTGCATTTTAAGCTATGGGCATACGTTAGAGCTCACAACAGGAGGAATTCTATAACTTATTAAACCACTAAAACCTCCTTGCCTTTCCTTGTTTCAACAATACGGCTCTTCACATATACGAACTCAATATCTCGTATAGAGAAGCAAAGATGTAACCACTAATCTAGAAATCAATAGTTACTCAACTTTTCACAGCTGATGAATATATGTTGTTGCTCTTCCATTCGTCTTCAAGAATAACGCAATATTTTAGCAATTCTGAAGTTGTCTCTTCTGCAGATGATATGCTTCTTCTTGTGAAATCGTAATATTAAATCTATAAGAGTAAGTTGTTGACATGGTTCATGTGGCTTTCTAGTATTTTACTTTTGGTACATACGTTTTGTTAATTACTCATATAGTCCCAAATTAGAATCGTATACCGCCAGTCCGCCAAACTCTCTCTCACTCAATTTAGCGTTTCGGTAAATTTGTGATAACAAATGTATCGTTACTTAAAAATATTCAGAAATTATGCATCATAAACAATTATTCGGTAGTTAAATATTAACAAAGAAAAAATAAATGAAGATATGAGAAAGTCACAAGTTATTGATATGTATAAGTTTACGAATAAAATGTCTATTGAAGAACAAGAGCATGTTCAAGTGGCATGATTACATCTACAGAAACAAGTTTTTCTATCTTAAATTTATTAACTACTTACTTACGTTCAACAATGTTCGAATAAATATTTAGTGGATTGACATTGATAGATATCAAGAGAGAAATCTTATAGAGTATAAACTGTAAAAATTTGATCACCCAATTTTTTATGAAGAATGCAAGCAAAGCTTTACGAATAATCGGTTAAATATTATGATATGTATATCTAATACAATGATTTTGTTATGTTTATAATTTAATCATATAACATTACTTGAATATAATACATTTATTTCTCATATATTTTATGGTTTATGACAAAAATTATTATAAAAATAAACACTTTACAATGTGAAACTAGTTTATTTCATGCATGATTTACCTCCTACAATAAAAAGCCACAAGTTCTAACAAAAAAAGTAGTGTACTTTTCAATAATTTAAAAGTAGAAATAAATATATATGTTTAAAAATAATAATAATTGTAAGCTTGGAATGAATTTATTTGAATCTCCAATTTTAGAAAGAGAAGAAATGTTGTGTGGACAAAAATAGGGACGGAGGAGTAAGATGGATGGGATCTTTCATCGACAACCCCTCCTCACATTTTGTCTTTTTATGTCATTTCTCTTTCAATCTCTATTATATGATTTCTATCTACACATCTTTCATCACAACCTCTCCTCTTTAATTGACAACTTATTATTATCAAAAAATTATTATTTTTTGCCGTTCAAAAAAAAAATTATTATTATTATTATTATTATTATTATTATTATTATTATTATTATTATTATTATTATTGCTACTACTATTATCGTGTCCGTTACACTGCCACCACCACCAGGATTGCTGGCACTGCTACTACTCTTACTACTCTTTAATTTCTTCACTTGAGAGATAGGCCAACCAAGGTACAAAATATAAACTAAGAATTTTCAAAACCTATATCTTTTGAACTATAATTTCAACACCTAGCGCACTCACCTCCTATACACCTATTCTATTGCAACTATCAATCGCTTTTGCAAGTTCTAACCACACGATGTACCAAGAAGACATAACTTGCACTCAGTTTCCAAGTTTATTAAAGTAGAGAACAGAAAGGAAATGAAAAGAAAGGGTAAACCGTGGGTGAAGGTACCCAAGTCCCTCCCCCCTCCCCAATAGCCTACTAAACGGAGGAAACGGGTAAACCGCAAACGCAAGCATCTGGGTCGGTGACCTTGTAAAGAAAATGTCACCCCCATGATTACGAAAACAACAATAAAATAGGTTGTGTCTCAAGAAACATCATCTCATTTCTATGCCTTCATATCATCCATCATTTATCATAGTCCTCAATTGTGTCCCATCCTACCAATGAACGAGATTTTATGGACACAAATTTAAACTAAAGCAGCTAGTAATAATATATAAAAAAAACATGGTGTAAACCTCAAAACACCAAAGAGGTGATCCAGAAACTCGAATTATTTCTCGCACAATCGATATAAACTTAAATGAACATCCACCCTTTTATTATCGTGTTCAACACAAGTTGGTAATTTATGAAACAATATTTTCACACAAACGCATCCACTATTTTTACGACACAATAATTCCATGTAGTCTTTGTAGCTTCATTTGAAAGAAAATATACATCTTTATACTAATAAAATAATATAAATAAAGACACATGTTATTATTACTTCTTAGACCCAGCGGTTTGTCGAGTGACTGGGCGTGAAAGGGCGTGGAACACCGCCCCCTCCGGGGTGTGGGCGGGCGTGGGGGGCTGGGCGTGAGTGGGGCAACGGCTAAAATGACCGTTGGAAGCTCAATTTGACTGTTAACAACATTAAAAAAAAACAAAACAAAAAATTTACCTATTTAAACCACATTTAACAAAAAAAATCTCCTACTCTCAAAATTTCAAATTACTTCTACTTTCTTAACAAAAAAAATATTTTCCATGGATCCCAACCAAACACCAAATCAATAATACAACCCAAGCATCCCACCTAACCGAAACCCAAATACCCCACCACCGAATTGGTTCTTTAACCGTTCTCCAATGAATCCTTTTTTTGATTCAAATTGTTATCGACCACATTTTGAATTGAGTCCACAACAAGGGTTTTACATCTTCGCAGAATATGGTTTGAGTCAACAAATGCACGGGTTTGCTCAACTATCTCAAGATGAAGTTATACCCGAGACTCAACCCTCTACCGATGCCGGTCCAAGCACGCAACCAACACAAAGGCGTAAACACACAAAAAAACAAGTTGGGGATACCAACCCCGTTGTGGTAGCTCCAACCCGGATCGAAAAATGGACAACGGAGGAGGAGTTTGCACTTTCAAAAGATTGGATCGATGTGTCGGAAGGCCCAATTGTTGGTAATTACTTTCTTTTTATTTTTTTAAATATTGTTAATTTATTTGTTTAAAATTGTTAATATTTTTTTATATATTGTTTATAGGTCGTAACAAAAAAGGACCGGACTTCTGGAGTAAAGTCCGAAGTCATTTTTTCCAAGCCATGAGTCGTGGGGAGTATCGTACAAACGATATGATCTCTAGCAAATGGCGGGACATTAACCAAAAGGTTAAAAGGTTCGGATTTATTCCCAAAAACGGCAAACTCGCCGGAGCGGCCAAAGCGACGTAATGATTGAGAGTGAAGCGGTCGATCAATTCCGGCAAGAGTTTAACGCCCCCTTCACGCCTAAACGGAGTTGGGAGATTATGAGGAAATGTCCTAAATGGGTTAGAATCCCGACTGTTCAACCGTCGGCCTCAAAACGATCAAAAACGTCGTCTACCGATAGCCCCGGCTCGTCGGATGCTCGAGTTCAAATAATTCTAAACGAGCTCGATGAAGAAGAAGACGACGACGAGATAGAGGATTTGACCCGTCCGATTGGGAGGGATCGTGCAAATGCCGACCGAGCAAGGGCGAGACGGGCTCTTCATCTCAAACGACCCTGGATTATAACCAAGGAAGGGAAAACTTATCTCAACGAATCGGTGACTTTAATGAATTAAAACGGGAACGTCAACGGTTGGTAGAGTTACAACTTCTATTCACCAACACCGACCACTTAACCGGGGTCGACTTTGAAATTGCCGAGCGGGAGAAGGAAAAAATTCTAAATAAATATAGAGATAATTAGCTTTTTTTTATTAATTTGTAATTTTTATTTATAATTTTATGTAATTTTTTTAATTTATGATTAATTATATCTACTTATTTAATTTACAAAAAAGATGACGTGGAGTGGTTGGATCAAGGGGCATTTTCACCACTTTTGATGGAGTGGGTGGTTGTGATGAGTGTCTACGTGGCGCATATGTGAATTGGTTGGACCAAGAGGCGCATACCCTATGGTCTTACAAAAATTCCCCAACCCCCTCCCTCTAAATCATTGATGAAACTTTATTTTCATTTTCATGTGAATCTAAAACCAATCTATTATTGTTGTCCAAATCTCTTTGTTTTCTAAACTTTTAATATGATCTTTATCAGTCATTGTCTTACTAAGTTGATTTCTATAAAATATCAGGAGCAAATATACAAAGAAAAAGAGTAACCAAAATATACCCTTATCTACCCAACAATCTTTCTAAAACTATGAACAATTTCCATTCTCAATCCTCATTTATAGATAAAAGTAGTGGTGGATCTAAAAAATTTTTTATTGGGGCGAAAAATTTTTATGGTCATTTGAGTATCGTTATATAATAAAAAAAAATTTCTCTTTATTTAGATCGGGTTAGGTTGAATCGGGTCGGACCATGTTAAAAAACAAACAAACTTAATTTCATATATAAAAACATAATAAATATATCTAAAGTTGCTCTTATTCCTGATAAAATAGAAGGGTTTGGTTGTGTTAGGTAGCGAGTCAGAATGGGTGCGTGCAAGGATGTGTGTAGGTTATGATGAGTTTTAAGAAAAACCCGTTTGTGTTTAAAATGATCATTTTAAAAAACTTCAATTTTGTTTAAGTTAAAATGAATTGTAACTAAACAAATATTTAATTAAATAATTTTTAGTGATTTTCTAATCAAATATAATACTGATCAAATTTGTTTAATTAAATAATTTTTAGTGATTTTTTAATCAAATATAATACTGATCATTCTTATCCGTTTGAATTTATTATATTCACATAATTTTTAAGTTATCCATCTTAACACGCGTTGTGTTAAGGTGCTAGTTATCTCAACACATTTGAAGTTATTATTGTATATTAATTTCAACCCAAAATACAATAATTGTTTACCCATACTTCGCATTTATCTTGTTATTAGTTAGATTGTCAGCCATAATTGTTCTCTACTGAGTTTTATTTTTAAAAGTATATCCAAAACAACATCTATGGAGACTTTTTTAAGTATTTTTTTCCTAAAAAACACGTATAATTATCACTTAAATTCTTAACATAAGTCCAATTATTCAAAGTTAAGAAGCAATTGCAAAATATTAAGAGAGTCTATTAGAATATTAACATATATATATATATATATATATATATATATACTACTGAAAAAAAAATCAGAAATGACGGTTGCCCCCCAAAGCTAGAGGCGGGTACGCCACTGGATAAAAGAAAGGGATAACGTACTCCTTTGTTGTTTAATTTAACAAATAACAAGCTTATTGACTCCGTGTATTACACGGGCTGAATCATGAAATTATATTAAACAATACGAATTAGCAATTAAGAAATAAAAATTGTAAAATGATTTTTTGTGATAACCTTCTGTTTTTAAATTTGTAGAATGAAGTTAATTAAAAATAAATATTAATTATAAAATGATGATAGATTTAAGAATCATAAAAAGTTGAAATAATTTATAAATTATAATTATCATCATTATTCTTTCTTTTTTAATTAGAATTTAAAATTTGTATATCAAATATCTTGATAATTTAATTTGAAAATTTTTTGAATTTCAAAATTATTAATCAAAAATAGAAAGTTGGATAGGATTAGATTTTAGAGTAAATTACTGATTATGTCCTTTAAAAATATAACAATTTGCTGGTTTCGTCCTTTGACTTCGAAAATTCTTAAGGGTGTCCTTATTTTGAAAATTTTTCACGGGTTACGTCCTTCGTCACTAACCCCGTTAACTTATTCCGTTAAAACCCCCATGTGCCAGTCACATGAGGGGTAAAATAGTCATTTCATCCCCTTCTTCTTCTATGTTCACGCAGGTCACCCTCTCGCCGGAATCCGGCGAACCTCAACCTCCGACGACACGATTCCAACACGAAACTAACCCAAATCGGACCCCAATCGACCGGGTTTTTGTTGCTTCATGACCCAAACACGATTCTAAACGTTTTAAACTCATAAACATGCCATAAAAACAACGTTTTTCAGGCCACCCCTCGCCGGAATCCGGCGAACCTCAACCTCCGGCGACACGATTCCAACACGAAACCGACACAAATCGGACCCCAATCGACCGGGTTTTTGTTGCTTCATGACCCAAACACGATTCTAAACGTTTTAAACTCATAAACATGCCATAAAAACAATGTTTTTCAGCCACCCCCTTGCCGGAATCCGGCGAACCTCCGGCGACATGATTCCAACACGAAACCGACCAAAATCGGACCCAATCAACCGGGTTTTCATTGCTTCATGACCCAAACATGATTCTAAACGTTTTAAACTCATAAACATGCCGGCCCATAAAAACAACATGAATTTGGGATCTGAAATTAATCAGATTTTAAAACCCAAGGTGGGGAAGAAGAAGATGAGGATTTGACCATTTTACCCCTCATGTGACTGGCACATGGGGGTTTTAACGGAATAAGTTAACGGGGTTAGTGACAAAGGACAAAACCAGTGCAAAATTTTCAAAATAAGGACACCCCTAGTATTTTTCGAAGTCAAAGGACGAAACCAGCAAATTGCTATATTTTTAAAGGACATAATTAGTAATTTACTCTAGATTTTAATTGGTATTTAAAGAAAATAAATACCATTTTTTAAAATTAGGAAGTTTGACTTGATTACATTTATTAAATTAAATTTATTTTTAAAATATTAAGGATTAATATAATCATGACAAGTGTTATCAATTGCAATTTGTCCAATCATTTAATGACATGTGGCATGTGGTTTAACCAGAAAACGCCAAATAGCGGAGTGTTATTTTTTTTATTATATAGTATAAATTTCATAGTTCTACACCTGTTTTTCAGGTTTTTATCAATTTCTAATTAATTAATACTATTCGTATTTTCCTCCTCATGTGGCCTTAATTGTTTTTAAAACATGGGAAGGGCACAAAGTAACAAGGTCCAAAACTAAAAGCAACATGATTTTCAGGTGCGTAGTGCAAACTATTAATATATAATTTTAAATTAGTTTCATACAATATTTATTTTTAACAAAAAAATTAGATAGTTAACAGACGTAAACAGACGTATATTATTTAATCTATAAATGAACAATATTTACAACATAAAAACCTATATATACAAACTAAAGAACCAAAACTCTTGATGAAATAAGGGGAAAAAACAAATAAACATATATATTAATTAGGTTAAAATTGAGGAAAACAAACACATTAAAAAGCATCAAGGTTGAAATGTGTAACTTAATAAAAGAAGTGCAAGTTAAATTTGATAAAAACAAAAACATTAAGGATGATAATATTGTGTAACTTATAATAAAAAGGTTTTAGGTTAAAATTAAAACAAACAAGCTGTCAAATCTTTATGTTCCTGCTTCATGTCTCCATCTCCATTAGTTCTCCTCCATGCTTCCATATTCATCATGTTTGTTCAAAATCATCACAATTCATATGTAAGCTTTAATATCTTCATCTTCATCTTTATGTTTAACACAAAACTCTATTACATGTTCATATACATGAATTGTGTGCTTTGTTATTAAAATTTCGCTAGAAAAAATGACACAATCGCTTGTCTTTTGAGCATAGCTTGCCTTGTGTGACATAAAGTAATCCCCTTTCCACTTGAGGTCGTGTTGTGCTAATCGCGCCTGTGACATGATTTTTAAACCAAGCCCATGTCACAAAATATATATATATATAAATGAATTGTAGCTTTCCATTTCGAAAGCCACATATTGAACTTATTAATTTATCAACTTCAAACCTTGAACCTTAGCCATATTCACCCAACTCCAAATAAATACAAGGAATATTTTGTGGTTTACATTCCCTCATAAAAGCAACAGACTTCACCTTATTATAATCAAGTATCAACTCCCATACCAATAAGATTATATTTGTAAAGATTTATTCTATGTTGGTTGATGAGCTTTGTAACTAGTTTAATAATTAGCAAAAATTAATACATACATATATATATATATAGGGGAAGGTTCCATTGTTAACCCTCCCTTATAGCGTTAACCGCTTAACCCTAGCGTTTTTTGCCCGAATCTTAAATTTTTTTTTCATGGTTTTTATTTTGCAAAAATAAGGGGGGTTTCTTTTTTGTGTTTTTGCTAATTCATCACCGTTTAGAAGTTATTGTAAGTGTAAGTTACTTACACTTACTTACAAAACCGTATCTGATGCAGTAAATGTAAGTAAGTGTAAGTAACTTACACTTACAATAACTTTTAAACGGTGATGAATTAGCAAAAACACAAAAAAGAAACCCCCCCTATTTTTACATAATAAAAACCATGAAAAAAAAAAAATTAAGATTCGGGCAAAAAACGCTAGGGTTAAGCGGTTAACGCTATAAGGGAGGGTTAACATTTGAACCTCTCCCTATATATATATATATATATATATATATAGGGCAAGGGGGAAAAATAACCCTCATTTTTTGCTACAACTACATAACCCATTTCAACCAATCTTAAACTTACACATAAGCATTTCATTAAAATATTAAAAAGGGCATCATAGTCATTTTACCCCTTATAAGTTTTTCCCCCTCTTTTTTGAACATTAATAACTTTTTTATAATATATTATTTTTTTTAAAAAATTGCACCATTATATTCGTCTCATTTTTCTCTTTAATTCCATTATAGTCTCGACTAATTTTTTTACTTTTTTTAAATGCCCTATATTTACATCATTGTAACGAACTTAAATATAACAAATTTATTTGAAATTTTTTTAAAAATGATAAATTACAGTGATGTAATTTACATTAACGTAATTTATCGTGATGTAATTTATATTAACGTAAATTTCGGTTTCGGTTTTTTTCGGTGAATTTGGTTTAAATTACAGTAATGTAATTTACATTGACAACAAATTAGTTTAAATTTTTTTCGAACAATGATAAATTACATCACTATAATTATCATTGTGAAAGAAAAAAATCAAAATAATGTGTTCTATTACATCACAGTAATTTATCATTGTAATTATCATTGTTAGAGAAAAAAATAAAATAATGTGTTACGTCACCGTTAATTATGTCATTGTAAATTACTTCATTTTGTGTTTACATTACTTCATTTTTTGTTACATTACTGTAATTTACCATTGTTAGAAAAAATTTATAATTAATTTGTTATCTTTAAGCTCGTTACAATGATGTAAATACATGACATCAAAAAAATAAAAAAAAAACTAGTCGAAACTATAACGAAATTAAAGAGAAAAATGAGACGAGTATAATGGTGCAATTTTTTTAAAAAAATAATATAGTATAAAAAAGTTATGAATGTTTAAAAAAAATGGGGTAAACTTTACTTAAATAACAAATGTCTTAAATGCCCTTTATATTAAAAAAAAGAAAAAAAAGGAATCTGACACGTGTCACCATCCTATACACTTACATTTTTAAAGTAACCATTGGATGATGGTTAATGGGTTGTAGCAAAAGATGAGAGTTATCAAAAATTCCATGCCCTATATATATATATATATATATATATATATATATATATATATATATATATATATATATATATATAGTTATCAAATATTATATCCCCTATCTATATATATATATATATATATATATAGGGGATGGAATTTTTGATAACCCTCATCTTTTGGTACAACTCATTAACCATCATCCAATGGTTACTTTAAAAATGTAAGTGTATAGGATGGTGACACGTGTCAGATTTCTTTTTTTTCTTTTTTTTAATATAAAGGGCATTTAAGACATTTGTTATTTAAGTAAAGTTTACCCCATTTTTTTTAAACATTCATAACTTTTTTATACTATATTATTTTTTTAAAAAAATTGCACCATTATACTCGTCTCATTTTTCTCTTTAATTTCGTTATAGTCTCGACTAGTTTTTTTTTTTTTTTTGATGTCATGTATTTACATCATTGTAACGAGCTTAAAGATAGCAAATTAATTAGAAATTTTTTCTAACAATGGTAAATTACAGTAATGTAACAAAAAATGAAGTAATGTAACACAAAATGAAGTAATTTACAATGACATAATTAACGGTGACGTAACACATTATTTTTATTTTCTCTAACAATGATAATTACAATGATAAATTACAGTGATGTAAATAGAACACATTATTTTGATTTTTTTCTCTCACAATGATAATTATAGTGATGTAATTTATCATTGTTCGAAAAAAAATTTAAACTAATTTGTTGTCAATGTAAATTACATCACTGTAATTTAAACCAAATTCACCGAAAAAAACCGAAACCGAATTTTACGTCAATGATAATTACAATGATAAATTACAGTGATGTAATAGAACACATTATTTTGATTTTTTTCTCTCACAATGATAATTATAGTGATGTAATTTATCATTGTTCGAAAAAAATTTAAACTAATTTGTTGTCAATGTAAATTACATCACTGTAATTTAAACCAAATTCACCGAAAAAAACCGAAACCGAATTTTACGTCAATGTAAATTATATCACGATAAATTACGTCAATGTAAATTACATCACTGTAATTTATCATGTTTAAAAAAAATTCAAATAAATTTGTTATATTTAACCTCGTTACAATGATGTAAATATAGGGCATTTAAAAAAAGTAAAAAAAATTAGTCGAGACTATAACGGAATTAAAGAGAAAAATGAGACGAATATAATGGTGCAATTTTTTTTAAAAAATAATATATTATAAAAAAGTTATTAATGTTTAAAAAAGAGGGGGGAAAACTTATAAAGGGTAAAATGACTATGATGCCCTTTTTAATATTTTAATTTAATGCTTATGTGTAAGTTTATGATTGGTTTAAATGGGTTATGTAGTTGTAGCAAAAGATGAGGGTTATTTTTTATACTCTTCCCTATATATACATATATATATATATATATATACACTTACCTTTTTAAAGTAACAATTGGATGATGGTTATGTAGTTGTAGCAAAAGATAAGGGTTATCAAAAATTATATCCCCTATATATATATATATATATATCAAAAACTTGGTGTGAACTTTTAAAGTTAATTAGAAGTTTAGAACACAGAATTTTAACAACCTCATGTGTGAACTTTTATAAAAATTTATAACCTTTACATTCTTGTATTTTACCTTTTATTCTTTTTAAGTTCTAAAGAAATAAGTTTGAGTTAACGATTTTCTGCTTACTTTCATATCATATATTGACATATTAATTTTTACATTAGTTAGCTTGTTGGTACAACAGCGCATCAATAACAATGTTTTTTTAGGTTTTTAATGTTAAAAAATATGTGTAAGTGTAATGTATAAATGATTGAGGTGGTTTATGAATTTATGACATTTACATGAAGATCAACCTTAAACTATCAACAATAGCAACTAACTTCAACCCTTCGTTGATTTGTAAAAACGCATTCCACCCAGGGTTATTCCCTCAATGCAACCATGTGTAGGTACGCTGTCATATAGGACGCGAGTGGCTCAAGGGTACTCTCATTATAAATATTCTTGTAGTTATTTGTTTTTAATTTCTCAAATCAATATTTAATAGTTTAATAGTTAATAGTTATTATATACTCTATTTTAAATAAACTACTACACGAATTATGTAAAGACTTCTATATAACATTTTAGATGTGATAAAAAATGATTTTTATGCTATTTCTTTCTCTCTTCTACTAGGATTATTTTCTATGCGTTGTGTAGGAGTTACGTAGGAGTATTTATATTTCAATCGGATTTGGATTCGGATACCTATTTTTGAAAATTTTCGGATTGTTCGGATATCCGAAATAGTTTTTTCGGATATTCGAATATTTTTTTCGGGCAATTTTTCGGATATCCAGATGATTTCGGATATTTTTCGGATATCCGGATAATTTTCGGATATTTTTCGGATATCTGGATAATTTTTGGATATTCGGATATCCAAAATATATATATTTTTTAAATTTTTATTTTTTTTCTGATTTCGGGTATACGAAATATCCGAAGTTTGGATATCCGAAATTTCGGATTCAGATATTGAAAACCACCATCCGAAATTTTCGGATATTTGAAAATGAACACCCCGGCAAAGTCATATGTTCAAGGCGTAAAACATGGTAACAATGCATAAATCATGGTCAAATTGGCCGAACATCACCTAGATCCTGCGTGAGGTTTATGTATCAGGTTTGCCCTTTATCAAGTATTTATCCAATTTTATTTACATTAAATTAAACAAAAAGGAATAATAAATGTTTTTAAAATTTCTAAGATACAATAATACTATTGTATCAAGCTATAAATATTTTAAAACACTAATGTTTTTAACCAATTAAAATATAATTTATAAAATCGTTTGATATATAATATGTCGTGTTATATTCACACACAACCCTCAAACTTCACACTCTCCGCGTTATGATTGGCATCACGTGTTGTGTAGACATGTATGTCTCGTATATGTCCTATATGAAACGTATATGAGATCAATCATTATCGAAACAGTGAGTGTTAGATGAGATTATAAGTCTTGTATATGCCGATGTGAGGCGTATTGTGTTCGTGGATGTTAACATAAAAAAAAGGATGTGATAAAAACTAGTCCCTATGTTTATTTTTAAAAAATATATATTTATATTGTGCCATATTTTCACTTTAAAATACCTGAATTTATTCGTAGCCTGTAGTTTTAATGATTTTTTTTATACATTTTAAAGAAATTGTAACTCCTTGGTAGAATATAAGCAAATGGAATAAAATACGATAAGAAGTACAAATTGAGATGTAACAATCACATGGAATGATGTAGCACCATCACCCTCAAAATCCTAGAAACCAACAACTACCATAAGTCTCTTTCTTATCTTTCTATCAACTCCTCATGTAAGATTACTTCAACGTAATAAAAATAAATAAATAAATAATATTAAAAAAATAATTAAAAAACAAAAAGGAAAAAGAAAACCTCAACACTGAGAAAGTAAATGGTTTTTATGTGGAAATTTATATGTTATTTCTCATTTGAATATGTATATTATGAGCTCGCTTTAATTTTTAATGATGTTGAAAGAGTACGTAATACATGTAATTAAGTTTCTTATCCTGTAAATAGAAAATTATGTAAAACTTATATGAGATTTATATACTAAATATTCAAACACATATTTGAAACAATCACATTCTTTTATGTAACACGGATAAGTTACCTGATTATATAAAATTTCATATAAAATGGCATTTTTAATGTAAAAATTTCCCATATGTTTATAAATTATGCATATGTGTATATGAATATGTATATACTATATCAGGGCCGATTTTGAGGGGTGCTAGATGTGCGACCGCATCGAGCCCGATTTTTTAAGTGGCCCTAAATTCCAATTTTTTTATATATAAACTTATTTTTAAACAAAATATATTTTTGTTACACCTAATCATGTAAAAAACATAATTTTACGTACTATAATAATTTTATTTTATTTACATTGGCTTATTTTTTATATTAACTATCATCGTTTCATGATTTTTTTTCTATATGTATAAAGGTCTATTTTAGTACTCGCACATGTTACTCAAAATATCGGAGAGAGCTCTGTACTATATACACACATATATCTATATATAATAAAAATAATTAATATTAACGTGTAGGTATATAAATCCATCTGTTATACGATAACTCATTTAGCAATACCGGGATAGGATTTGGTTCAAATAAGAACCCACCATATTTGTGGTAACCTATTAACCCATTTAAGCCAATCAGATTCACCCACATCATAGATTCCCTTTTGCTTTAATAAGGGTATTATGGACTTTTTATTAACTCATTTAAGCCAATCAGATTCACCCACATCATAAAAATATATCTATTTTCCTTTTTTTAAATCAAAGTTTCCCCCTTGATTTTTATACACTTATAACTTTTTTATACTATGTTATTTTTTTATAAAAATTACATCATTAAACTCGTTATATTTTTCTCGTTAAATCCATAATAGTCATGCCAATTTTTTTTTGAATTTTTTTCGAGCATTCGTAATTTTCTCTCGTTTTTTCAAAATCTTTCAATCTTTAAAATGTTTTCGAGCGTTCGTAATTTTCTCTCATTTTTTCATTTAACATGTTTTCTCAAGCGTTCGTATTTTTCTCTCATTTTTTCGTTTAAAATGTTTCAAAATCTCGTTTAATATGTTTTTTTGAGCGTTCGTAATTTTCTCTCATTTTTCGAGCGTTTGCAATTACACCAACGTAAAATCTTTCCATCTTGTTACAAATTATTTTTTATTACAAAAATTAGTTCATTAATATTTAAAAAAATTAAGAACACTTTGAAAAAATCAAGATCCTTACATCAGTGTAATTACGAAAACTTTGTAAAAATTCAGCTCGTTAGATCATTGTGATTACATCAGTGTAAAAAATGCATTTCGTTACGTCAGTGTAAAACGCCGTTGCATCAGTGTAAAACGTCGCTGCATCAGTGCAAATTACGAAAATTTTAAAAAATTTGACAAAATTATACTTGAATTAAAGATAAAAAAGTGACAAATTTAATGGTGAAATTTTTATAAAAATATAATAATGTATATAAAAGTTATGAGAGTTTAAAAAATTGGGGGGTAAACTTTTTTAAAAAAAGAAATCAAGTACACCACACCAAATGTCAAATCAGTGTAAAAAAATGCATTTCGTTACGTCAGTGTAAAACGTCGTTGCATCAGTGTAAAATGTCGCTGCATCAGTACAAATTACGAAAATTTGAAAAAAATTTGAAAAAAATATACTTGAATTAAAGATAAAAAAGTGACAAATTTAATGGTGAAATTTTTATAAAAAAATAATAATGTATATAAAAGTTATGAGTGTTTAAAAAATTGGGGGTAAACTTTTTTTAAAAAAGGAATCAATTACACCCCACCAAATGTCAAAAATGCCCTTAAACAAATTTCATCCACATGTTTTTTTTGACTTTTTTCATATTGAATATGGACCACTCATTTAAAAAGGTTTTATTTTAACAACCAATAAAAATGAGTTAATAGGTTACCACACTTGGAGTGGGTTACCATTGGAACCTTTCCCTACCGGGATATATTGTTAAATACTTAAATATCAATTCTATTTTCTTGGCTTTCTAAAATCTTAGTTTTAATTTCATGGGTTTTAAATAAAATTCTTATCTTTTTTAATTAATTCATATTTTTATTACGTTTTATATTCATAACTAAATTTACACTCCGTACATTTCATTATGCCGTGCTTATTTTTATCCATGAGACATGTCAAATATAATACATGTTTCGGTTTAACACCGTCACTGCAATGGTCTTAAAATGATACGTGCTTATTTTTGATATATGGAATGGTATGCGTTCGAGTTGGTACATGTTTTGACATAATTTTTGTTCATATACAAACAAGTTAAGATAAATATAAAAAGTTTTGATTGGACATCGTCGTTGCTACACACAGATCTTAGTATATCAAAGTTTCTTTATTGGAAAGTTTGTTGATGTTTTTGACTTAATTTCTTTTTGCTTTGTTTTTTACAAGGTTACACAATCACGAGGGTTAACGAGCTACAACATATAAAGGTTTTAGCTTTTTTTCTAATTTTTGTCATTGTTTAACAAGTCATCACATTTGATTATATTCTTCCTTTGTATAATACTAGTAGTATACTACTATAGTTTATAACATATACATGTAATTTTGGTGAAACTATAAAACAATTTCTACATCTAACCTGTCTTCATTTAGGAGTCAAACTTCTAGTTAGTTCAATCAGTCAGTCAAATACAATTATTAGGCTTTATAGTCATATAGGCCTATCAGAGATTTGGGCTTTTGAATACAATTTTGGAAGCTATGGGCCACAACCCATAGGATCTTCCTCCAATATTCAGAACGCTTTTAATACAATTTAGGCCTTTTGATTACGGCAATCGGCCGACTTAGAGGTGGGCAAAAAAACCGGTTTGGGTTTACAAACCGGTTTTCAAACCGGTATTTTAACATTCTCAAACCGGTTCCATCCAAACTGGTTCCGTCGTTTTGGCATAGGTCCGAACTGCCGGTTTGGCATAGGTTTAACATCCTCATCACCCAAACTGGTTTCAACCCCTCCAAACCGGTTTCAAACATATCCAAACCGGTTCTATAGGTTTGACATCTTCATCTCTCCAAACCGGTTTCCAAACCGAACTGGTTTTCACCCAAACGGGTTTTGACCATCCGCTGACCAAACCGATTCGGTTCTCAAACCGAACCGGTTTGTGCATCCCTAGGCCGACTTCATTTTAGTTGATATTTTGGGAATTCTTTCATATTAGTTATAAAATTATTATTATGATTAAAAATAGGTAAAACATAAATTTATTATTCTGGATAAACAGGTCTGTTTTTATAACTAAGATATCTAATAGTCAAACCCGACGCAATTGCTTCTATAACAAATGTAATAAAGTTGATAATCAAAATGCAAAATATAATACTAGTTTAAGATGTTTATACTGAAAGTTTTCTAATCTTTGTTTAAAATTATTTAATTGTTTCCTTAAGTTTAGGGAGTTTGTTTTGGTTTATCTGCATTCGTAGGTCTATAAATATAAAATATTGTTTAGTTGTTTTTCAAGAGAGTCAATTGTAATTCTTATCAAGTAATAAAGAGTTTGAATTACATACCGATTGTTTTTCCTAACAATTGGCATCAGAGCAAGGCGATCTAAGGCTCTCGATATCGTGGGGTGAATAACCGCGATAAAAGCGAAATCGACGGGGTGATCAACCGGCGATCAGTTTGCTGCTGATAGATAAGAAGACGTGAAGAATCAAGACCATGGCAGAAGGAGTAATAGCACAAGCAGTTCCGCTCGCGCGAGAGACAAATGCTACGTCGCTTCAGTGTCCAAAGTTGTCAAAAACAAACTACAACTCTTGGATGGTGCTGATGGAATCAATCCTTGATGCACAAGGGTTATGGGAGGTAGTCACCGGAACCGTTATAGACGACAAGAAGAACAAGTTGGCTCGGGCGATCTTATATCAAGCACTCCCAGAAAACGTTTTGATGCAGGTCGCAACAAGTAAAAGTGCCAAACATATCTGGGATTCACTAAAGGTAAGGTATCTTGGGGCTGACCGAGTCCAACAAGCGCGGGTTTGTTCTTTGAAACGTGAACTGGAGCAACTAAAGATGGGAGAGAAGGAGGTTATTGAAGATTACGAAATTTCAACTAAATTCAATAGTCTTGGAATCGCAATCAAGGACGAGGAACTTGTTAAGAAACTTCTTGATAGTGTGCCGGACCGGTTTATTGCTATAGTCGCTACCATCGAACAGTGGGGTGACTTGACCTCTATGACTTTTGAGGATTGTATCGGTAGACTTAAAGCGTTCGAAGAACGGATTAAAGGCAAAGAAAGTTCAGCAGAGATGGGTGGACTCTTGTATGCCGTAATTGAAAAACAAGGAAAACGTAACCAAGATTCAGATCGCAAGGCACAACCAGGTCGTGGACGAGGTGGTGACTGGGGAGGCAGAGGAAGAGGTCGCGGTCGCGCGTATGGACGAGGAAGGGGCCGGGGCAATTACGATAACCAGCGAGAAAATAAACCAACTAATAACCAAGGAAGTCGGGACAAGGATAAAAGTAGCATCCGTAGCTATAATTGCAACACTCTTGGTCATTATGCGTGGGAATGCAACCGGCAATCGCAACAAGCACATCCGGAAGCAAACCTTAATCAAACAGAGCCCGAAGGCCCAGCCTTGATGATGGTGTCAACAAAACCTGATGAAGAACAGATTCTTCTAAATGAAGAAAAGGTGAACCCAACGATATTTGTGGAGGATTCGAACAACAAATCGGTGTGGTATCTCGATAATGGGGCCTCAAATCACATGACCGGGTGTGAAGATTTCTTTGTCAAACTCGATTACAAACTAACCGGGCTTGTCAAATTCGGTGATGGATCAAAAATAATGATTAAAGGAAGATGCTCTATAGTCTTTGATTGCAAAAACGGAGAGCAAGGGATCCTGAATGACGTTTACTATATACCCAATCTAAGGAGTAATATCCTTAGTGTCGGACAAATGGCAGAAACTGGTTGCAAAGTGTGGATTGCAAATGAGCATCTATGGTTGTATGAGAAAAATAACCAACTTCTCATGAAGGTACCCAAATGCGCGAACCGACTTTACAAGATAGCACTCAAGATTGGCACCCCAGTATGTCTACTCTCTTCGATTAATAATCAAGCCTGGTTGTGGCATGCTAGGCTATGCCACTAGAATTTTAAGTCCATAAATAACATGAAAGAAAAAGAAATGGTTTATGGAGACATACATGCAATGCATGGAAAAGCATTTTGTAATGCATGCATGTTGGGTAAACAAGCACGTAAACCCTTTCCAAAACAAACTTTTTTCAAGTCCTTCGCTCCACTTGAACTGGTCCATACAGACCTGTGTGGGCCCATTAATCCCCCCACACTTGGAGGAAATCGTTACTTCATGTTATTCGTGGATGACTACTCGCGTTATATGTGGGTTTACACTATCAAAAACAAAAACAATACCTTGGGAATCTTTAAGAAATTTAAACAGGAAGTTGAGTTGGAAACATCCTTAAAGGTTAAAAACTTGAGAAGTGACAGAGGCGTAGAGTTTCTAAATAGTCTTTTCTCTGACTATTGTGACCAAACAGGAGTAAAACAGATGTTCACCGCTCCCTACTCACCTCAACAAAATGGGGTTGTCGAGAGACGAAACCGTACCGTCCTTAATGCAACAAGGAGCATGATGAAAGCAATGAGCTTACCTAAGAAACTTTGGGGAGAGGCAGTAAGTTTATGTACTAAACCGTGTCGCAACAAAAGCTTTGAAGGATGTAACACCGTATGAAGCCTTAAAGGGCCGTAAACCAAACCTCGCGCACTTACGTGTGTTTGGTTGTCTAGCTCATATGAAGATTCCCAGGAATAACCTGATGAAACTTGATGACCGGAGCAAGGAGGTAGTTAACCTCGGTTCAGAACCTAGAACAAAAGCATACCGCCTGTTCGATCCCATTCAAAATAAACTCCTTGTGAGCCGAGATGTTGAATTTGAAGAAGATAAGAAGTTTCTTTGGGAGCCACAACCATCCAAAATAAATGATGGTTCTGATCACGAGTTGCTTGAATTTGAGATCCAAAATGACCATGAATTGACTTCTGACAACGTGGGGCATCCAAATAATTCCCATGTGAATGACAATAATGGAACTCAAGGAGAAAATAGTCCATAATGCATGGCCCAACTTAATCCAGAACAAGAAGAACATTACACTACTGTCCCTGACCCCGAACTACCCACATGCTCTGAATCAACTTAACGAGATGCCCAAGCTAATCAAGACAACCCTGGAACAGACCTCAGAAGATCAAATAGATCTGTGACAAAGCCTACTTGGCATAAAGACTATGTTCTACTTCATGAGGAAGAATGTCTTCTCCCTGACAACGAACCAGGAAGCTTCCAAGAGGCCAAGTAATATAATGAATGGAATGATGCGATGAAAAGTGAGCTAAGATCCATTGAAAAAAACCAAACTTGGGAGCTTTTCACATTGCCAACCGGGAGTAAAGCAATTGGTCTTAAACGGGTATTCAAAATTAAACGACATGCGGATGGGTCGGTGTCCAAGTACAAGGCGAGACTAGTTGCTAAGGGATATGTCCAAGAGCAAGGAGTAGATTTCGATGAAGTATTTGCCCCGGTGGCAAGGATGGAAACAATACGTCTAATCCTAGCATTGGCAGTTCGAAACCGATGGTTAGTTTACCACTTGGATGTCAAATCGGCATTCTTGAACGGTGACTTAAAGGAAGTAGTTTATGTAAAACAACCCGAAGGATTCCATGCTCCCGGAAAAGAACAGTATGTGTACAAGCTTCGAAAGGCCTTATACGGACTCCGTCAAGCGTCGCGCGCATGGAATGAAAAACTCGACAAAACACTTAAACATTTGGGTTTTGTCAAGTGCCCACGAGAATCAGCAGTATACAAAAAATATGGAAACAGTGAGTTGATCATAGTTGGAATATATGTAGATGATTTGATAATCACCGGTTCAAGTGTGAAAGAAATCAATGGCTTCAAGGAGAAAATGAAAGATGATTTTGAGATGCAAGACCTTGGTTTGCTTACTTACTATCTTGGTTTGGAAGTGGATCAGCAAGTGGGAAGCATAACTATAAAACAGGAGAGTTATGCTAGAAAGATTTTAATGATGGGAGGAATGTTTGAGTGCAACCCTTGCAAATTTCCAATGGAGTCTCGATTGCAACTTACAAAAGATGTTGAAAGTCAGGCTGTTAATCCAACTGAATATCGAAGATTAATTGGAAGCTTACGATACTTAACTCATACAAGACCGGATTTAAGTTATGCGGCTGGAATGATGAGTCGGTTTATGCAAGATCCACGTCAGTCACATATGATGGCACTAAAACATATCCTGCGATATGTAAAAGGAACATTGACTTATGGGTTACGATATGGTCAAGATGGAGGTCCAAATATAACTGGTTTTTGTGACAGCAATCATGCGACTAATATCATGGATGGTAGAAGCACAACGGGAATGGCTTTCTACTATGGAAATGCGTTGATCTCATGGAATTCACAAAAACAACAAACGGTAGCTCTTTCTTCGTGTGAATCGGAGTTCATGGCAGCCTCAACACCAGCATGTCAAGCCTTATGGTTACGGGGATTGTTAAGTGATTTAACAAATGAAAAGGAAAAAATGGTGCTATTATGAGTGGATAATAAATCGGCAATAACCTTGATGAAGAACCCTATATTTCATGGTCGTAGCAAACATATAAACACAAGATTTCACTTTATTAGAGAATGCATTGAAAGAGAAGAAATTTATGTGGAGCATGTTAAAAGTGATGAGCAAAGGGCTGATATACTTACCAAGGCATTACCACGTGTGAAGTTTGAAGAAATGAGAAAGTTGCTGGGTATTGTTGACCTACGAGGAACAAGAGACAAAGATTAGAGGGGTGAATGAAAGTTTTCTAATCTTTGTTTAAAATTATTTAATTGTTTCCTTAAGTTTAGGGAGTTTGTTTTGGTTTATCTGCATTTGTAGGTCTATAAATATAGAATATTGTTTAGTTGTTTTTCAAGAGAGTCAATTGTAATTCTTATCAAGTAATAAAGAGTTTGAATTACATACCGATTGTTTTTCCTAACATATACTCATTTTTTTTCATGATTTTAGAGGCAAACAAATTCTGTTTGGTGGTGAGATCAACTTCCCATATGTGTCCTCTTGCCACACTTTTGAGGAAATGAGAGATCACTTGTTGATCAATTGTGGGCTAACAGCAGATGAGTTTGAATAGTGGTTTCATGGTGCAAATGTCCTCGGCTAGCGGATTTACCTGTTCGTCAAGTGTAGAAAATAACATAGCTATATTTTTATAAGATCTTGAACACAAATACAACACTAGAATCACAAAATATGGCTTAAACAAGATCATAAGCCATAATAAAAACACTACTCAAATAGAACACAATCTAAAGAAGAAGAAATACAGACAGATCATCAAATTATGAATACATGAAGCTGAAGAAAACCTAAAATCACTCTCTGAAAGGAACCTTCGGAAACAAGAAAACTGATATATAGAAAAAACGAAAATACTCTATCTATGTTATGACGCTACATCTCACTAGAGGTGAACAAAAAAGCCGGTTTGGGTTCTGAAACCGGTTTCCAAACCGGTCCAGTCATGATCTCAAACCGGTTTCACCCAAACCGGTTTTCAAACCGCCGGTTTGTAATAGGTTTGACATCCTCATCTCCCAAACTGGTTTCCAAACCGGTTTCAAACAGGTTCAAACGGCCGGTTCTATAGGTTTGACATCCCTCATCTCCCAAACTGGTTTCCAAACCGAATCGGTTCACCCAAACCAGTTTTGACCATGCGTTGATCAAACTGAACCGTTTTGAGCAAAAAAAACCGGTTTGAGCACCTCTACATCTCACTTCTATATAAAATACCTGGACAAAAAATAAGTCCATCACATGAAAGCCCAGCAACAGCAAATCAGCAACTATCAACAAGCCCAACAGCTGATCCAAAATGCTACCATCCTCGCCATTATTCACATACATTCAAGAAATATAAAATGGATTATAAAATTGATTAATAATAATATCATATAATATTTTTAACATCAAGCTTAGTAACATGGCCTCTAAACTCGGAGCACAGAAATATAATGGAAAGCAAGAAATGAAAAGGCGTTTAACAATAGATCGATGTATGTATTGGATGTAATGGGAGAGATCAAATGGGCTTCTTTTTTATGGGTCAAGTGTATAGGTCTGCGCTCAAACATTTTATGGAACAACTTGTGTAACTTTACTTCATAGTAATATCATTTTTTGACATTTGCATCTAGCTCCTTGCTTCTTGTTTTTAAATAAAATGTTGTACAATCAAACTTCTATTTTTTCGTTAAGCATCTATAAACTTTTAATGCGTTATTATTTTTTTAAAAAAAATTGCACCATAAAATCATAAATCTTTTTACCTTTAATTTGAGTATAATATTGTTATATTAAAAAAATTAACATCTCACTATTTTATGATACATATGTAGTATGATGAATGCATATATGTAGTATGATATACTTACTATACTACATAATATTACAGATATTGCATATATGTAAAATCAGTTTGAAATGTTAATTTTATTTGGTACCATATGAACATTATTATTCATATATAGAAGGAAATAAAAAACTTTGTAATTTTATGGTGTAGTTTATTTTATGTACATGTTCACCTCGTTAAAAAAATGTTGTGCACCATACTTGTGTGTTCGCATGAACTTTTAAAGTATGATATATGTTTTAAACTCATAAACATTATGATACTAAATATAATAATTTTGTCACGTGTTTTATAAGGCCTTTTAGATATGTATTAAGCATAGATACACTCATACACACATTTAGCATACTTGCATAGCAATTTAAATATATTGATACACAACTTTAACGTTTGTTTTGCAGGTTTGTTTTTGGAATATTGATTTTCTAGATTTTGAGTTAGGTTTTATCATTTCATCAGAGAATATACAACAATTAATAAGATTGAAAATGGTTTGATTTATAAATAGAAAGGTGATTGGATGATGGGATTTGTGTATTGTGTATTTGTGTTTGTAGCTTTTATAAGAAAAGTAAAATTGATCTAACAACTATATATATTAAACAACATTCAATTTTAGGGATTTATATATGTTACATGTTTCAAATTTGAGATCTATTATTGTATTATTTTATGGTTAAGAATCGCTCTCAAAAACCTGTATAAATCACAATACCATATAAATCATTGATGTAATTTTTATTATATGTAACCTAAATAGAAGTGTCGTGGTCAATGAAAAGTTACTAAATCACTATTTTCTATATAAATGTGTTGTTTTCATGGGTTTTAACCAAATTGTATGTTGACAGGATTGGTTAATGGTTTGGGTTTTCAAACCTTTGTGCAAGTTCAAATCCTATTGGTGGTCTCTTTTTGTTTTTATTTTTTTAATTAGTCATTTTATTGTTTTAATATTAGGCTTTGTTTATGGCGTCACATGTTAGACATAATACTCTTTGTTGATTATAGCAAACCACAACAACTTATACATTTTTTGTTATATGTTAATGTTACTATCACATCACACATAACAAAGTTTGTAAACACATCATACTTGCTTAGTTACTATTATATACTTACCCATTTAGAATAACTGGTGGTTTTTACCACTTACCAAAGCCACCTCTCTCATTTTGAGAACTTTCAAAATTCACTCATCAATTTTGTAAATGATCACTTTGATATGATCTATTTTTTTTCATAAACTTTAGTTGTTCAGCCAAAAAATAAATGTATAATCGTTGGTTATATTAATTGGGTAACCTGTTGATATCGTTAAAATTGAAACTGACAACAATTAAAAAACATGTGTATATAATTAATTGTTTTTTATCTATATCTCAATCATCATAATCTAGTCGTTTTAAATTCATATGTTTCTTTTATGTAATAAACGAAGCTAATCATGCAAATATCATGCGATGTCCCTTTTGACTTTTTTGTACTTATTTATTTAATTACTTTCTAATATTTTTATACCGTAATGTTTGAATCATAATAGTTTTTTTAATATATGTATCAATCTCTATACCTGATATTTTCTTAATTGTGTTGTCGTCATGCTGCAATGCACATGTTTTAATTGTAACCAAGCTAATCATCGACATGTGATGTCGCTTTTGAGTTTTTTATATTTAGTTATTAATTTACTTTCTAAAATCTTTATACCTAGCATATAGGTCATAATGGTGTTTTTAATATATGTTTTAATATCAATAACTAATTCGTTATGATTTATATATTTTTTAATAATATCATCATAGTGCAATACAACAACTTATAATTTAGAATTGCCCTTTCTATTTAATCATTTTAGATATCCAAGAGTTTCATAAAAATACATTGTTTATTCATAATTTTTTGTATTTTAATAATTAGCCAATAACTAATTCGTTATGATTTTATATATTTTTTAATAATATCATCATGGGCAATACACAACTTTTAATTTAGAATTGCCCTTTCTTTTTAATCATTTATATCCAAGAGTTTCATAAAAACACATTGTTTATTAATATTTTTTTTATATTTTAATAATTAGCCAATTTTCTTTGACTCCTTTTCAAGTGGAGTTGAATCCGAAATAAAGTGGTGATATCTTTTTTCCCGTTATATTACCTAATTTCTTTTACTTTGACCGTCACAAATAATTTCCTTCCCTCTCTCAACTCCCAATCTTACCTAATTTCTTTTACGATGAAATTCAGTTATATTCCCACTAATTAGCACTCGTAACCACCAAAGAAAATCATATAAAGTTGTGTGATAACCTGTTTTGAATAAAATGTATGTGTGTGTATGTATGTATATATATATATATATATATATATATATATATATATATACGGCAAGGTTCGAATGTTAACACTTCCTTATTGCGTTAACCGAATAACTACATCTTATTACTTTTGGACTCATATTAAAGTTATTTAAAGGTTTAGGTTTTTCCTTATCACTATTTTGTCTAATAAGGCTAAAAGAGATTTTAAAACCTCGAAGACCGATCTAAATGAACTTTGATTGAACTCATTTCGATGGCGTTGGATTCGTCTCATCGAACCCCACAATATTAGCTTTTAAGTTTTAGCTTTAATAACTACTTTTAAAGTTTAGATTTTATGGCTTGTTTTTGGCTTTTTAGGTTTTTTCTTTAGGTTTATGGTTTGTTTTTAAAGTTTTGGTTTTAGTATTTGGGTTTATTGTTTACAATTTAATGTTTGTGTTTTAGGGTTTAACAAGTCGGTTCCAATGATGCAAAAATGAATTCAATCGGAGTTTGTTTGGGTCGGTTTCGTGTTTTTGAAAATTCTTCTTAGCCTTTTTAGGCAAAATATACTTTTTAGGGGAATCTTACGTTGTTGTAGAAACTAGTGATAAGGAAAATGAAAATATAAATAAAATAAATATGTGTGATATCTTACCCAACTAAGTTTAAAGAAATTTGTATTGAAACATAGATAAAAGTAAACACATTGCAACGATATGCTATGATAACGTTGTAAAAATGATAATCGAGAAAAACATATATGATTAAATAACACAAATTGGATTTTAATAACTAAAACTATAACCAAATGACTAATAATAATTCATGCAATCATTTTAACCAATAATAATCTCAACCTTTACTTTTGCTTAAAAACGCAATCTCTAAAATATAATAATCAAATATTTACACTTCATTTCATTTACATTGTTGATAGTGAAAAAAAATAGAAAAACATATATGTAAAATTTAGTTAAAATCAAGCGTAAAACTTTTGCGAAACGTAAAGAAAAACAAGAACATGTCTCATTAGAAGATAAAAATAATTATTAAATGGTACAAAAATTTCCTTCCCGTGAAAAGATTTTCTATGTCCGTCACTAATTTCGATTTTAAATATAGTGATATGAAAAAGAAAGTGACCTTAAAATAAGTACAGTAAAAATTAGGGGTGTTCATCGGATCGGATAACGGTTTATTCGGATTTGAAAATTTTAAGAACTTATCCGAAACCGACCCGATTTCAAAAATTTTCTATCCAATCCGAATCTATCTGAATAAACCGAAAAACCCGAATAAAACTTATTTTTCATCCGAATAATCCAAACAACCCGAATAAACTGAATAAACAGGGTTTATTCGGGTTATTCGGATTGAATTCGGATATTCGATCCGAATAAAGAGGATTTTGGATATCCGATATGCGATCCGATCCGAATTCAGAAAACAGATATGCGATCCTAATCTATCCGAATATCCGAATCTTTAATTCGGATCGGTTTTTTCGGGTTTCAGATACGATTCGGATCAGTTTTTTCGTGTTTCGGATACGATTCGGATTTCGGATTTTTTGAACACCCCTAGTAAAAATATACAATATATTACCTAACTTTAAATGAAATATGTATTAAAACATAAATGAAAATAAGAACATTGCACCAATATATTCTAATAATGTTTTAAAAAGTTGATTGATTATTTAGAAACCCTCTGTTTTTAATTTAACACTTCACCACAAAATATATTAGAGATCAATAATTAATAGTGAGAAATGATTACAAACAAGAAACTAAATTTTCATAATCAGAATTATAACTCTTTAACTTTTTTTTGAACGGCTAACGAATATATTTTAAGTCCGATCACTCGGGAAATCAAAATGACGAAAGATTACCCACACTCACAAAACACAGATATCGTTGATGGCCTAGTCCGCCCATCATAACAAAGAAAACCCACTATCCAAAGATCTAATGTAGAAAACATATTGTTTAAGTAAAACTCAAACTCATAACATTCACGACGACGCTCGTAATTCTTCGAAACCAATTGATAAACTAATATAATATGTTCCGTTAGAGTTGGAGATGGAGCGCGAGAAGAGTAGAGCCTCGATACACGTGGCTAAGAGATATTTGTCGGCGGAGTAAACAAGCTGAAAAGTTGATGGCGTTGACTCTAAGGTGTGGCGTTAAATACAACACTTTCATAGATCGGATCTAATTTAACACTCTGTGTGTGTGTTCTGTTGGGGGAGAATCAAAGGAGATCAAATATCCGTGTATTTCTAGGTCACAAGCCAGACTCATCTATCGATCTTCGAAAGTATCTTTCCTGCCATACGCATCTTCAATCTCAAGTTTCCTGTGAATTAACACGATCACGGTTCCAATCCTCGGCTTCTGCAAGTGTATATGTGGTGTGATTTCAGGAAGAAAAAGGTAAACTTCGCTTTTTTGCATCTTCAACACAAGCATTTGATTCTACGACTAAGTTAATGAGTACTCGTTTCTCGATTTAAATCTGTCAGTGGTTATTTTCATTTATGGCTGTTCGATCTGAACAGATTTGTGTTTCGCATTTCGATTCTATTGCTGATTTCGCTTAGAGAAACTGATTGAAACACTAGATTCAACTCCATTTTTGGTCGTTCCATATTCTAGGGTTTCGGTACTTGGACTGTTACGCACCTGTTCAAATTTGATTATTGGCTTTAATTCATTTGGTTTTGTTTCTCTGCTTGAAAATTGGATTCAGATCTGTACAACTAGATCAATATCAAGTTAGATCTACGATTTACTTCCGTAGATTGATAATGTTTCATGACATATTAGGCTTTGATTTAACATTTCATGTATGTCTGTGTTTAAATTGTTACAGATTTACCTCGTCTAGCATCTAAATTGAAGTTTCATAAGGGAATAAATCATGTTCAGGCAATCACCACGCAGAAATGGTAGAAGCAAAGGGTTGAAGATAAAGCATGCGTTGCAGATCTGTGTTTTGGTTGGTGTGTGTGTATGGTTGCTTTACCAGATCCAGCACACTGCTAATAAGAAACCAGCATCTGCAACAACCATATCTGATAGGTTACAGAATGATAATAATAATGAACTAATCAAATTAGGGAGAAAAGGGCTTAACCCCAAGGTAGAGGAAACAAATGATGACCATCATGAAGATGAAGATGTAGATGAAAACACTTCTGAAGAACTTACCCGGGATCATGACAATGACAGCAGTGAAGAGGATGAAAGCAACGAACAGGAGAAAACTGAAGAGGAAAATGTTGAAAATAAAGATGATGAAGACAACAAAGAAAAAGAAGATGGGATTGAGAAGATGAATGAGACTGAAAATGAGAGTGAAGAGATTCAAGAAACAGACAAGGAAGGTGAGGACGACACCAAGGAAGTAGAGAAGACTAATGAACACGGTGATAGTGATGAGGATAACCACAATGAACAAGATAATATCAAAGAAGTGGTGAATGATGGTGAGGGCCAAAATGACAATAGAAGTGATGGAAATGATCATAGTGTTATGGAGGAGAGTAGAAAAGGAGATGATGCATCAAGTGAAGTGGTTGATGGATCTCAAAAGACAACTGAAACAGATTCAAAGGAGCAAACTGTCTATACAGACTCAACAAACATAAGTTCTGACTCTAACTCAGCAGAAAGCGAGTCAACAGAGCATAAAGGTGTGGATTCTACCAACAATGAAGCAAGTTCAGATGCGAATGCAACACAAGGTGAATCAACACACGCAGAGACTGATGAGCAAAAAACTGAAAGCACAGATTCTAACTCCAATGAGGAAAGTTCAGCAGAGACAGAATCAAAGAAGGAAACTGAAAGTACCAACTCTACCAACAATGAAGCAAGTTCAGAGTCAAACTTGGCTCAAAATGAGTCAATGCAGACAGAGTCCAAGGAGCATGCTGAAGATAAAGAGACTACAAATAATGGAGCAAGTTCAGACGTACATTTAACACAAACAGAGCCCAAGGACCAAAGTGAAAGTACCAACAAAGAAACAAATTCCAACTCAGGCTCAGAACAAAATGAGTCGGCACACTCCGAGTCCAATACAGGAGAAGGTTCAGACTCAAACTCTGCACAGCCTGATTTTAAGGAGCAACTTGTGAGTAAAGAAGCTACCAATAATGATGTAGCAAATTCTGATTCAAACTCATCACAAAACGAGTCAATAAAGACAGAGTCTGAGGAGCAAAATGGGAGTACTGGCTCTTCCAGCAATGGAGAGAGTTCAGATGTGAATGCCACACAAAATGAGTCAACCCAGACAGGGTCTGTATGGCAAACTCAAACTGCAGACAACAACAATGGAGCAACTTCTGATTCAAACACAGCACATAATGAGTCGACCCAGGAGGAAACAGACTCTTCCAACAATGGTGCAAGTTCAGATTCAAACTCAGCAAAAAACGAGTCAGTCCAGACAGAGTCAAAGGAGGAAACTCAAACTACAAACTCCAACAACCCGGTACAAACTGAATCAACCCAGACAGGGTCCAATGAGCAAACTCAAAGCACAGACGCCAACAATGAAGCAAGTTCAGAATCAAATTCAGCACAAAATGAGTCAACCCAAAATGAACAAACTCAAATCACAAACACAAACAACAATGGATCAACAGAGCCTGAGAACACAAACTCAACTGGCAATGAGAACAATGGGATTGAAGAAAATAAAACCAACGAAGGAGAACAAGCTTCAAACGAAGGACAGAATGATGAGAGTGCATCAATACCACAAGAGGAGAAAGAGGCTCGCACAGACCTGGAAACATTGCCAGAGACTGGGAACGAAGGAAGCAGCAGCCATGATACTGCAGCTGCAGAATAGAATCTCCTACTAAAGGGTTTTCTCCTTTTTGCAATTTATAAAATCTATTAAAAGTTTTTATGTTCCATTCTTTTGTGTTGTACTGCAGAGCTAATGTAATGTATGTATTGGTGTTTCCTCTCTGGCACCAAAGTTTTAGACCGCGGTCAGCTGATTCAAATAATGGAGTCAGAATTTCTTATTATGTTTCACTTGTTTATTAATTTGATTCATAGGGGAGCTTTAAGTACAAAACCAACCACGGGTTCAAGAGAAACTCTAGTTATAAATCTGTTACCAAAATTTCAAAGATACAATGACAGGGCATAATGGCATATGCCATCTGAACCATATTGTCTGGCGTCTTTGCTATCCCGCATGCTCCTTCCAAACCAGGTGTATTCCCAATGGCTAATGAGTTTGAATCTCTACCAGGTCGGCTAACAGTTATCCCCACAAAGAATACTGCAACCTGCAAGGTCTAGCTTAATGCTTCGGTGGTGTTCCTTGTCTTCAAAAAGACCATCTGGACCTGAAAAGAAACGCATATAAATTAAGCACATGCATTTTTAAACGATTTACTTAAATGATGTTCCTTTATTTCAAAGAAAAATGGCATCACTACTATTCGTAACAAGTCCTAAACTAACCTCTTTTTTTATCAATTGACACTATTGAATGGTTTGTTTTGTTAATTTGATCAAACATTCAAACCCAGAGGCATAACTGGCGAAAGGGCCTCCTTTTTTTAGGCGGTCAATTACTTCAAAGTTGTTCTCCTCACAAATTACATCTTATGAAAAAAAGAAAGCATTGACATTGCACATAGTCTAACAGAATACCAGTCAAACATCTAAAACACTATACAATATTAACAATGGGAACTAAAGACCGATATATTAGTTGTGTTAGTGGCGGAGCTTGTCTTGGTATACGGGGGACCGAGGGGCAGAGGCGTACCCAATGCTTGGGTATAGGGTTCGACCGACCCCCATGAACTTTTGGTTTTTAATGTTACATATATGATCCGATCTCGACCGACCCTCAAGAAATTTTGTTCCCGACCCCCATGAAAATTTGACGAATTAGATAAAGTCCAATTTAAAATCATTTTAATATCGAAAATAATAAAATAATATTCAAATAGCTCAATATGCATTACATATGATGAACCACAATTGATAATTAATAATTTAACTAAATACCTAATCAGTTATAACTCACTTAAAAAAAGTAATAAAACGTAATTTATATATTTGGTGATTAAATTTGAAGTTCAGAATTTATGTTTGGATCTCTCTTAAAAAATAGAGCAATAAATTACTAATATACATCGTTGCTCTCCATATTACAATCATAATTTATAGATTGGGTGATTATTATATAATTTCAAAAGTATAAGCATAGCGAGAAACTTAGGGCTGTTTGTTTTTTACAAAAACGTCTGCGAAGGTCTGCGAGACCTCTTTTGTCTGCACCCCGCAGACCAAGGAAAGATGCAGGATGTTTGTTTCTCGCAGACATTTCATTAAAAAACGTCTGCGAGACCTCTTCTTGGAGAAGACATGGACCATCCACTTCAAACATCTTCAAACCTCTTCAAACCCTTTCTCTTCTTCCCATCGGCGACTGATCCCCGCCGACGCCCTCCTCCACCGATCTCCACCGCCGCCGCCCTCCTCCACCGCCCTAGTCACGGTCTCCTCCTCCACCGTCGCGGTCTCCTCCTCGTTCGATCTGGTTCGCCCCTTTTCAGTCACGCCCTCCACCGCCCTTGTTAGGGTTTTTAGAACGATCGCTTCTGGTTCGCCCCTTTCCAATCGCGCCCCCCACCGCCTTCTCAATCGGCTGCTCAATCCTCTCGATCTAGGATTCGCCCTCCTCGACGGTTCATCCTCTCGATCTAGGGTTCTAGGGTTCGCCCTCCTCGACGGTTCATCCTCTCGATCGGAGCTGGCCTTCTGCGGTCGGAGCTGCCTCATCGACGGTCGACGGTGGGTGGAGGGGGACGATCGGAGGTGATGGTGACAGTGGTGGACGATCGGAGGATCGGTGGCCGGTGGGGTTGAGCAGACGGTGGGGTTGGGGGACGGTGGGTTGGGTTTTCATATGAAGAGGTTTTCTTGTTTGAAAATGTTTTTGGAAAACAAACACCCTCAAAAACTCTTCTTGCAGGGGTTTAGTCTACCTCTTCTGTAAAAGAGGTTTGCAGATGTGATCCGCAGACCGTAGACGTTTTACCTCTGAAAAAACAAACACCACCTTAGTTGATTTGTATATAATTAGTATATTTAGGTTATATGAAACAATTTTTCAAAAGAAAAATTACATCTTCACCTTCTTTTAATCTTGAATTTATTTATTAAAATGATATTCTTTTAAATCATGTCGAAAGAAAACCAATTTTATTATATTAAACTAACCAATGAGATGATAATGTGGTGTGGTTTATTATATGTATATGTGCTTTAATTTAGTTTAATCATTTTATTGGGTGATCCGACCCGACCCCATTCGAATCGGCCAAGAAAATAAAATATTTAAGGATAAATAATTATCAAAAAAAAATTTCCGACCCCCATAAAAAAAATTTCTAGGCCCGTCACTGCCGAGGGGGCCAAAATCATAAATCTAGAGGACGAATCCAACACATATTAAGTTTTCGGACGAAAAACGTACAAAATCGAGAAGAAAAAAAAAAAAGGGACGGCGACCCCCGGGCCTAACTATCCTCCGCCCCTAAACTGTGTGACTGCTAAAGGGGCTAAACGATATATTTCTGTTTCGAGGAACAGACGAGTATTCCAATAGATTACGGTGACACCAAAGACATGAACAGATCATACAAACAAATGCTGTAATAAAAATGAACCACCATATCCTTCATCATAAAATGCTTGATAGGAATGATGAGTTCTATACAAATTGTTGAAACAAAACTTCAACTCACAGAGTTGTTTACCTGCTAGTTTATTGTAATCTTTGAAATGTATTTATCGTTTTCTGGGTTCTACAAATGCAAGAATCGTGCAAGCAGCAATGGCTACATAAGTAATCTTCACCCATTTTGCTGATTCGCCTGTCTGTGCGCAAGAAATCAAAACCGAAATCAATAAGACAGCCAAATTCAGGATCAAAGCAAGCGCCCAATCGAAACAAACACAAGTAAAACGATTCACTTCGATTATCGACATCAACATTTGAATCGAAATACATGAATTTGAGAATCGAGATAATGAAACCCTAAATCTGACGATTGTATATCATTCATATCATACCTTGACGTGATTATACAAAACAACTAGGATTCATATAACATCAAATTTTCAAACATGATAGAAGATCACATTGCATTTGAAAGCATATAAATAAGTGCAACTTGATGAAACATAAATCTGGCAGTTGTAAATCATTCCTAATCCAACACTATGTTTCAAAAAACATCAATTTTCAAATATAATACACAAGCAAATTACAGTTTACAGATTGTTGCCTGAATGAAAGACAAAAGGATTGTACGAGTTTCTTCATCAAGACCTCCTAGAAACCGGATTCCGGCGAGAACCACAACGAAGTATCGCCGACGCAAAGGAGCAAATTCTGATTTTCACATTTGCATTTAAACTGAATTATCTAAAACCAACCGAACTTTCGTAATCACTTGGTAAGTTCGTTTACCTTCATATATTTCGTTATTACTTATTTAAATAAACGAATATTAACAATAGTATTTGTTTATTTGTGTTTTTGAAACATTAGTGATGTTTTTTTATGTTACTTTACTAAGTATGTTTACATTTTTTTAATTTATAAGTTTAGTTTATTATCATAATATTTAAACCAAAAATTCTAGCTAATTTATAATTTATCTTTTCAGATGCGTATTAATTTAAAACTAATATATTTCAAATATTACTTTACCCTTTTTTCAAGTATCATTAACTTTGATTTGTTTTAAGATAATTATATTTTTTATATCAAGTATTTACCTTTATATTTATGTAAAATAATTATTTATTTAGTTTAAAACTAAAAATGTTTGTTTTTTTAAAGCCCAAACAGATGTAATTTTAATATTATTATATTATTATTATTTTTAGTGGATTAGGTTAGAATGGTATGTATGTGATTGGCTTGTTTTTATTACCTATATTTTTTTTCATTGCAAAATATGGGTCAACGGCTTGACTCTTCATAGCCTAAATGGATCATCAAACCTAATAACTCACGCAATGTGATCCAGTTCACTACCAACTCCTCGGTATCCAACGTCCAGGTGTTGGTGAGCGCTGAACCGAGCAAATCCACATGCCCTCAAGAGGAAACTCATTATGTGATAAAACCCCCTGATGACCGCTTTAGTCAAGATTTAAACTCATGACCTCACGAAACCTAAACGTTATGAGAATCATAAAGTGACAGTTAAGGTACAAGCTCTTAGACATTGGTTTTCATTATATATCAGTCCAATAAGTAAAAGGTAATAAAACAATCCAAATCTAGACTCAAATGGTTAGGCTATGATTTTGGAGTGGCAGATTACTAACAAACATAACAAAAAGCTTACATCTAAAGATACCTTAGACTCTTAGAGCATTTGCATAAGCTCCTTCATATTTATCACATTTTCAAATTATAAAAAAAAATGAAAAATTATGTAATTAGACTCATTTGAATTAAACATTCATTGTTTAGAGAGTTGAACTATCTCATTGAAAAGATCCCAAGAAGATACTTTTATTTCAAACTTTCAGGTAGGCATACGACGTACAAAAAGTTCACGGTCTTCTTCATCTCTAAAGATAGGATATCCTAACCATCATGCCGCTATTTCATCCTCGTTATCCATTAAACATGTCCTGAATAATACCCCTAAACATAGTATTCATACTGGTGTCTTGTTCTTATCTTCCTCTCTTATACAGAAAACTACAATCATTTCTCATATTTAAGGCTAACCTCAAAAAATTTTGTGAGTGGTATCTTTATCAACACATCTTGATGCTACAAAGCCAGCCTTAAGCGTTTTGGGTTGGTTATAGATTAGGGATGTAGAAATACCGACTACTGAGTACGAGTTTTGATTGTTTTGATCTAAGAGAGTTTAAGCTTAGCTTGTTTATAATTTGATTTTCAATGTTTTCATAATTGGACATTTATTTGGACCAGACATTGAACCTGATGTCTTACTTGTTCAAGGGTCGGACCGGATTAAGGACCGAACGACATTATAAATACTTAAAAAAACCAAAAATATTATATAACTTTAAAACATCTAAACAAATATAATCAAAGTTTAAATAAACATAAACATACTTAAAAAAATATAAGGTAGTTTTAATGTTTTATCTCTTGAATTTTAAAGGCAAAACGAGAACTAATCCGACCACCATCTAATTCGTCGGTTCAACTGGCAGTCCAAACACCTTATATTAGATTGGTTATCTCACTAGTTCATGGTCCTGTCCAAGTTTAACAACATTGTTTATTTTAAAGCTCGAGCACAATTTGTTAGAAAATTTTTAAGCTCAAGCTTAACTTTGCTATTTTATTATTAATTAATTATTTTTATATATTTTTATAAATTTTATTTATTTTTATAGCTATAATTTTCATATATGACATAATATATTGAGTAAATTACAGATTATGTCCTTTAAAAATATAGCAATTTGTTGTTTCGTCCTTTAATTTCAAAAATTACTAAGAGTGTCCCTATTTTGAAAATTTTGCACTAGTTTTGTCCTTTGTCACTAACCCCGTTAACTTATTCCGTTAAAACCCCCATGTGCCAGTCACATGAGGGGTAAAATGGTCAAATCCCCATCTTCTTCTTCCCCACCTAGGGTTTTCAAATCTGATTAATTTCAGATCCCTAATTCATGTTGTTTTTATGGCATGTTTATTAGTTTAAAACGTTTAGAATCATGTTTGGGGTCATGAAGCAATGAAAACCCGGTTGATTGGGGTCCGATTTTGGTCGGTTTCGTGTTGGAATAGTGTCACCGGAGGTTCGCCGGATTCCGGCTAGGGGGTGGCTGAAAAATGTTGTTTTTATGGCATGTTTATGAGTTTAAATCGTTTAGAATCGTGTTTGGGTCATGAAACAACAAAAACCCGGTCGATTGGGGTCCGATTTGGGTCGGTTTTGTGTTGGAATCGTGTCGCCGGAGGTTGAGGTTCGCCGGATTCCGGCGAGGGGTGGCCTGAAAAACGTTGTTTTTATGGTATGTTTATGTGTTTAAAACGTTTAGAATCGTGTTTGGGTCATGAAGCAACAAAAACCCGGTCGATTGGGGTCCGATTTGAGTCGGTTTCGTGTTGGAATCGTGTCGCCGGAGGTTGAGGTTCGCCGGATTCCGGCAAGAGAGTGACCTGCGTGAATATGGAAGAAGAAGAGGATGAAATGACTATTTTACCCCTCATGTGACTGGCACATGGGGGTTTTAACGGAATAAGTTAACGGGGTTAGTGATAAAAGACAAAACCAGTGCAAAATTTTCAAAATAGGGACACTCCTAATAATTTTTGAAATTAAAGGACGAAACCAGCAAATTTGCTATATTTTTAAAGGACATAATCAATAATTTACTCTAATATATTTGATTTTATTATATTTCATAATGCTATATGCAAAAACAATTATCTACATAATTTACACTCATCTAACTGTCGCCGTGATAGTGACTTAGTAGTAAGGGGTGAAAATTTATAATGGAGGTCTAGGGTTCAAAGCCCAGCAACGCCCAATTTTCCTTAGGTCATGCGATTTATCTCCCTCATGTTGGCTGTGGAACCAGCCTGTAAGAGTCGCCTAATGGTAGCGTTCACCATTTTTTACACTCGTCTAACTAAATAAAAGTTAAAAAGAATAAAAAATGTGTTAAGGCTCACAAGTCAACTTAAACTTGACATATAATTACATAACGCTCAATCAGGGGTGGCCTGAAAGACTTAGAAAGTAAAGCTAGGCCTTAGGGTCTCTAAAACCTTAGGACCTCATTTCTTAGCATATTTTCTATATATGTTGGATTTTTGTTGAATTGATCCAAAATGAAAAAATTAGAGTGAAAAAATTAGAGTGAAAAAATACAAAAATTTTATACTCTATGATGCAATAATTTTGAGTTTTTTTTTTGTGGAAAAGTTTAATCATGTATTCATCAATTTTTCCACTCATTTAAAAATTTAACTTCTAACGTATTTGATTCCTCCATTCTCTTTTTTTGCTTCTTCATCTTGATTAAATATGATTTATAATTTTTTATTGTAGTAATCAATTGAATTTTCTAAGTGTTTCTATATCTTAACTTTGTTGATTTTTGTTGTTATTTATTTATTAATTTGACATTTTAATACCAATTGATTTATTTGATTTTTGAATTCTTTACTTTTATTATAGGCTAATTTTATTTTTTGAACATTTATTGCATAAAGGCTTCTAAAATTGTTTATGACTATATATTTTGTTAAAATCTTCAATTGTTAGTTGGTACGATAATATAATGCATTATTCTTTTATTTGTTGCACTTTTTTGATTTATGTTAAATACAATTTTGTTGCTTCTATTTGTCATTAGCTAATTAGATATTTGTTAGTTATTATCAAAATAATATTATGTTAAATGTATTATCAAATTTATTAGAATTGAAAGCAAAATATTTATTTATTAAAAGGACTTAATTTTATTAGTCGCTTTAGGCTTCCAAAATACTTGGGTCAACTTTGAGTTCAATCTCAATAACTATATGAATCATATTTCAAAGCTCGAGTTGTCAAAACACAAAATGACTTGAGCTTTTTACCAATCCAATTTCAACTTTTTTATAAGCCAACTTAATTCATTCCAAGCTAGAAGTTCTAACAATTTGGTTTTTGATTTGACAACTTTAAAAACATCACCAACAGTTTGGTAGATATATTTGACTAAGTAGTAAGTACCAAACTTGTCCCGACGGTTGATGTAACCATAGTGCAGAAAGCCAGAACTCTATCTGTTGCAGTTACAAAAAACCTACTCTATTTGTTGCAGTTACAAAAAAAACTAACATTTGCAAGGCGGTTCAAGGTGGCGGTGAGAGGCTGAGAGGTATCAATGGCCTCGTAAGACCATGCAGTGTGCCTTTTGGTTTGGGCGTGGGAGGGGCTGGTTTGGGCGTGGAACACCGCCCTCTTAGGGCGTTTTTGGGTTGGACGTGGCTAGGGCAATGGCTTGGTTGAGTAGGTGGTTGTGCTGGTGACTAATTAATTTAGGATATTGGTATTATACGGTAATCACAATCAAGGGGCATTTTCACCACAAGTGGTTGAGTGAATGGTTGTGATAGATGCCTACATGGCGCCTAGATAGAGTGGATCCAACCAAAGGGCATACCCCATGGTTTAAGTGTCATCAAATTTGACTTCATCGGCTCGAGAGTTGATGAGGGAAGATGGTCAGGCTGTTTTATTTTACCTCAATTAGACCCTAAAACTGGTTTTGTGTGATACAGTTGCATCCATCCTAGCATCTACTACACGTCTATACCTTTGGTTCAAACCACTCGATGTCAGTCTTCATAAATCATATGTCAAAACATAATATACAATAGAAACACATGATATTAAAACTTTGATTCATACTTAAGATATAAGATAGGATATTTATATTGATAGAAACAGCTGCATCCACACCAATGTCTGCAAATGCGACACAAAAGCCATAGAGACATGACTACATAAGATGCCAGAAAGAGAAAGTACTAAAAACAACACGTTAGCCATACATAGTAAAGTAACAAAACTGCCAAGTCCTTAGTATTCCTCATCCTCATCATCATCTTCACCCTCACCAGACTCAAGACCAACTTCTTCATAATCCTTCTCCAACGCAGCCAAATCCTCACGAGCTTCAGAAAACTCACCTTCTTCCATCCCCTCACCAACATACCAGTGAACAAAAGCCCTCTTCGTGTACATAAGGTCAAACTTATGGTCAATGCGCGAGAACACCTCAGCAACGCTTGTAGAATTTGAAATCATGCACACAGCCCTCTGCACCTTAGCAAGATCCCCACCAGGCACCACAGTTGGTGACTGATAGTTGATACCACATTTGAATCCAGTTGGGCACCAGTCAACAAACTGGATGGTGCGTTTGGTCTTGATGGTCCCCACAGCTGCATTCACGTCCTTGGGTGCAACATCTCCCCTGTACATCAAACAGCATGCCATGTACTTACCATGGCGGGGATCACATTTAGCCATCATAGATGATGGTTCAAATGCAGTGTTGGTGATCTCAGCAACTGATAGTTGTTCATGGTATGCTTTCTCAGCTGAGATAACCGGAGCGTATGAGGAAAGCATGAAGTGGATTCTAGGGTAAGGTACCAGATTTGTTTGAAACTCAGTAACATCCACATTCAAAGCTCCATCAAACCTAAGAGAGGTGGTCAATGAAGAAATCACCTGAGAAACCAAGCGGTTAAGATTGGTGTAGGTGGGGCGCTCTATATCAAGAGATCGCCTGCAGATGTCATAGATAGCTTCATTGTCAAGCAACACTGAGACATCAGTGTGCTCCAAGAGAGAGTGTGTGGAAAGCACACTGTTGTATGGCTCAACAACAGAAGTTGAAACCTGAGGTGAAGGGTACACAGTAAACCCAAGTTTTGACTTTTTCCCATAGTCAACAGACAATCGCTCCAGCAGGAGGGAGCCAAGACCAGACCCAGTTCCTCCACCCACAGCATTGAACACTAAGAAACCCTGAAGACCAGTGCAGTTGTCAGCAAGCTTTCGGATGCGATCAAGGCATAGGTCAACAATCTCTTTTCCAACTGAAACATATAAAAAAATTATTAGTAATATTTAATGGTTAACTCAACAGTAATAACAAGGATTGGGAAACTTTAGGGCATTTACTGGTGTAGTGGCCCCGAGCAAAGTTATTGGCGGCATCTTCTTTTCCGCTGATGAGTTGTTCAGGGTGAAAAAGTTGGCGGTATGTTCCAGTCCTCACTTCATCAATGACAGTGGGCTCAAGATCTACAAAAATAGCACGAGGGACATGTTTCCCAGCACCTGTTTCGCTGAAGAACGTGTTGAAGGCATCATCACCTCCTCCAACAGTTTTGTCACTTGGCATCTGTCCATCAGGCTATCAAACACAAAGATATTCAGATTTAGCACAAATTTATTGAACAAAACATTTATTTTTCTTTTTTATTTACATAAAGAAAAGGCAAGATGTTAAACACATTGCACCAAAAACACAAAATATTTAACCGAGAATACTCAAGTGGTGAGGAATAAAACACCTCCATGAGAAAAAAGAGATGAAAACAGAGACACAGCCACAAAAAAATCTAGCAACTATACTAGCCAGGTACCATACTACATCTGTTTCACCATGATGCAATCTATCTTTTTGAGGAGCCAAAATCCATGAACACATTCATGTCTATTTGTAAAAAAATAAGTATAGAAATATATTCAAACTCGTCATCAGATGCAGCATTTTACTATTAAGATGCTTGCAAAAACAATTACAACACCTTCCAGAACAACAAACAGAGCAGATGATGAAAACCACTAAAGAACAACAAATTTTCATATATTCGGTATAAAACACGTAGATCTAGACATCCATTATGGATTCACAATGAAGACGCATACAGAGCAATTACATAGATGATGGATCTGTCTATTAATTTGCTATCAATAAGCTTGCAAAACAATTACATCAGCTTCCAGAACAGCAAACGGAGCAGATGATGAAAACCACAAAGAACAACAAATGCTGGTATAAAACAAATAGATCTAGACATCCTTTATGCATTCATAATGAAGAGGCATACGGATCAATTACATGGATGATGGATCTGTCCAGAACAGCAAAGCCGCACAAGAACATCAATGGTTCATATAATGGGTATAAACACGCACCATGAACCCTAGATCTAAACATCTAACATGCATTGAAGATCAGGAACATTTGGTATCGCATAATCCTTTCATTAACATTTTCATTTCACTAAACATTACAAAATCACCATCTCAACACAGATCTGAAATACAAATCAGGTATATCTTCATTCAAAACGATAAACATAAACTAGCAACACATCAAATCTAACACCGTACAGTCGTAATCCATCAAACCAACGACCTACATTACCAAATCAAAATATAAACACAGATCTGAAACTATCTCACAAATCAGGTATATTATACCTTCAAAACGATACACAAAAACCAGTAACACGTCAAATCTAACGTCGTACAGTCATAATCCAACGAAACAGCACACAAAAACCGTAGATCTGGATTAAAAAACAAAAAAAAAAAAAAAAAAACGAATACCTGAATTCCGTGCTCGAGACAGTATAGCTCCCAACAGGCGTTGCCGACCTGGATACCGGCCTGTCCGATGTGAACGGAAATGCACTCTCTCATCGTCGAAGCTTTGAAGATGATGGATAACTAGATCGGAGACGGAGGGAGTGAATGCTACTCGAAGGGGCGTTTATCAAGACGCCTCTCAAATGGATTTGAAATTGTGATGTCGGTTTCAGGAATCAAGGGTTTAAATATATATAGCAGAGAACGTGGGTCTGCTCTGATGCGTCGGTTGCCACAAATATACGATTGATTTAAATCTTGTGAATAATATCCCCCGTTTTACACACCCATTATTCCGAAAATATATCCGAGTTAATGTAAAAATTAAAATTAGAGGGAAACGATTTAAAAAGTTTGAATTGAACGAAAGTTGAGTTTGAATTGAACGAAAGTTGAGTTTGAATTTTGAAATTGAAGTTAAAACCAAATCTTATGGAACAAATTAATCCAAATTATAACGAAGGAATATCCTACCAATCCTGAATCATAAATTCTAAATAATTATATATTTTTAGTAATTCTAAGTCTAATAAATAATAAATAAAGGTTCTAAATACGTTTTATATTTGTAGATCGCATAAACTTTGTTTTTCGTCTTTTTTTCTATTAAATACATTTTATATTATATAATTATATTAAATATGTTTTTATATATTTATATATATATAATTTTTTAATACATTAAAAATATATTGATATTAAAAAATATAATTTTTCAAAAATCAAATTATTATAAAATTTAGAAAAATAAAATGAAATGTTTAAAGAATCAAACTTTGAAAAACTTAGTGTTTTAAAAAATAATATAATTATTATATTAAATAAAGTATTAATTTATATAAAATTTTAATAATATTTAATATTAGAAAAACATCTTGTAGTGTTTAAATTTTAATTTATAATTATTTATTTAATTTAATCATGTAATATACGAGAACATAACCTACTAACGACTAAATTTATAGTAAAGTAATCAAGTTTTTTAAATACTCAACTAAAGTTATTTAACATTCTTTTAACTATCACTTAATTTTCATTTAGTGTTGTAATATAGTCACTCTTACATAATTTAAGATTTTTATAAATTAATAAGTCAACATTTGCTTTTTATATACTTTTCTTTTGAAGGTTGATGTGAAATATAGTTGATTTTTAAATTTAAACTAAAACATAAAATATTTTCAAATGATTGGAATATTTAAACAAAGGTAAAATGCAATTAGTGTTTATGAGATATGCTTAAAAATATAAAATACAATCTTTATATGTCATCCTTCAAGTTTCTATTGTTTGTTTTCTCTTGCTGTGTAACTTTATAATTAACTGAAGTCAGTATTACATTAAAAAAACTAGTAAAAGACTCTTATGTTTTCTAGACAACGTCTCTATTTTCCTTTCACATACAACAAAATTTCAGTAGTATTAAACTCAATGAGAACAAAACTAAAACTACAAATGCATTTAGAACTAATTTCATCAATTAAAAAAACTTATTACAAACATTCAGGAGTAAAATTAAACACCAAAATACATACATTTAGGAGAAAATATATATCATCAAAAAACGTATTATTATACTCTGTTTCTAGTTTATACTATAATTTTCCTACTACATTCATCAAGGAAAATGATCGTGACAACAAGGATTTTTTTGTCGGCGATCCAGTTGAAAAAATTGATGAGTTTGGCAGTGATTGTGGGTGGTTTTAGGAATGAAGATATTATTTAAAGAACACAATAAGATATAAAATGCGTTGGGGGGATGAACGTTATTACGTTATTGCCACCAATTTAAACATCTTATGTTCAAAAGAGAAAATTTGATGGTAATTACTAAAAGATACTCAAAATGAGAGTAAACGAAATTGTAAGGGTAGGATCCTCAATGATGCAAATTGCAATTTACTCTTTAAACAAAGTTAAAGATTTTTAAAATCTTCCTATCTAATAATTGATTCTAAGAAAATATGCTACATGCCATTCTCTTATTAATTCAAAAATAAATTTTTATTTTTAAATATAAAAACTAACCATTAATGTTATTAATAATATACATTGTTTACATAAATACACTAAATAGATACAAGAATTAATAATATGATAATAAATTGTATCTATGTATAATGTGTGTGTATATTAATAACACTAGGATAAAACATGTGTATTACACAGGTAAAATAAATAAATTTTAAAATTATTTATTTTACCTAACATAATATATGATTTTCAAATATGTTTTGTAAGTAAATAAATAATTTATTTATGGTGTAATCATATTATTTAAATTAAGTTTAATAATATCATTAATATCTAATAGGATAGATATTGTGTGAAAAAATCGAAATTTAATAAAAGATAATATATAAATATTAAATAGGAAAGAGATGCGGGAAAACCAACTTTTAGGTAGTCTAAAAACTTGACATGTGTCATCTTAAAACCTCTATTTATTATATACTATGTTAGTATCCCGTGTATTACATGAGTTGAATAAAAAAATATAGTAAATAGTCACTAATGAAAATTTAGATAATATAAAACGATTTTTTAATATAAAATATGATTAAACTTTCATGTAATTTAATTAATACAGTAATATTATTATTTTTTAAATACTAATTTCTTTAAAGTTTTGTTTGTTTAAACATTCTATTTTAAAAAATTGCTTTACAAATTTATATTTTATAATAAATTGGTTTTTGTAAAAAGTGTTTTTTAATATTAACATATTTTTAATGTATTAGAATATCTTTTTAATTTAAAAATATAAAAAAACTATATTTGATATTTAATATTATTATTTAATATTAAATGCATTTAATATGAGAGAGAGGCGGAAAATTAGAAATGAGGTGCTCTAGGAACATGACATGTGTCCCTAGAAACTCTTATTTATTAGTATAGGTAGATTTTTTAATATAAAATATGATTAAACTTTCATATAATTTAATTAATAAAGTAATATTATTATACTAATTTCTTCAAAGTTTTGTTTGTTTAAACATTCTATTTTAAAAAATTGCTTTACAAATTTATATTTTATAATAAATTGGTTTTTGTTAAAAGTGTTTTTTAATATTAACATTTTTTTAATGTATTAAAATATCTTAATAATTTAAAAATATAAAAAAACTACATTTGATATTTAATATTAAATGCATTTAATATGAGAGAGAGGCGGGAAATTAGAAATGAGGTGCTCTAGGAACATGACATGTGTCCTTAGAAACTTTTATTTATTAGTATAGGTAGACTAGGGTATTACCCCGTGTATTACACGAGTTGATCATCAATAAAAAGAATTATACTATTTTTTAAACACTATTTTTTTCAATATATGTTTCCTTAAGCATTTTGTTTAAAAATCTTGTTTTTATAAATTGTATATTTTATAATAAATTGTTTTTCTAAAATGTGTTTTTTTAATATTAATATATTTTTAGTGTATTAAATTATTTTTCTTAATTTTAAAAAATGTATAAGAATCATATTTAATATTAGGTGTATTTAATAGAAGAGAAAGGCGGGAAATCAAAGTTGAGATGCTCTAAGAATGCGTCATGTGTCCAAAGAAACATTGATTTATTATAATAGATAGATTTTTTATAAATTTTTATTTTTTAAGCTTTTTAATATAAAAAGGTATTATAAATATTATTAGTTTTAATAATTATGCAAATTTAAAAGAATGTAATAAAATTATTTTATCATGTAAATATATGAAGCATAGTTATAAAATCACATATTTTTTATTTATAAATTCGTGTAATACACGGGTCTATAACCTAGTGTTCTTATAAAACTTGTTAAAAAAAACCTTGCAAAAATATATACTAAAGAGTTATATGTTTACGTGTAACGGCCCATTTTGGGATTTTATTAATAAAATAATGTATTGTATTAATTTCTAAATTACAGGTGTGTAATTAGATACTTTTATGTTTAAACAAAGTGGATTGTTAAATAGTTATTAACTAACTTGGTTAGGTTAGTTAAATCTAATTAGAAGTTGGGAGGGGCTATAGTTGTCAAGATCCCAAAGTTGCAAGTGAGAAAATGACTTGACTTAAGTCAAAGTCTTCATATGTGTGTGTGTTTACATGAGAAACATCCAGAGAAGAGAAGAAGAGCCAAACCCTAGTTTTCTATATTTTGCTCAAATTGGAAGCTTGTTAGAGTTGCAAATTAGCAATTGAAGTTAGAGTTCAACACCCAAAGCGATTACTAACAAGAGGTAAGTGTTGTTTTATTATTTGGTTGAAATTTTCGTTATGGAGGATGAGGCCATGGATAGGGCTTTATCAAATCATGAATTGGGTGTTATCACTAGTAAAAAAATGGTTAGTTTTGATTGTATAAAGATGTTTTAAACACCCAACACATGGATTCTTACATAAAGAATTGATAGGTGAAGATTTGGGTGTTGGTAAATCATGTGGGTTTGGGTTTACAACTCAATTTGATGAATTTGATTTCAAAGTGATGATATGTTGATGTTTTAGATGCAAAGGTGCTATCAAAACTCAACTAATTCATTAAATGATTTTGTTGAAATGGAACATATGATGGAATTGGGGTAACTTAAATGTAACTTAGAAAGTGTGAAGACTAAATTTTGCACACAAGATGTTTGATGAAATGCCTCAAAGAAGCTTTTGACTTCTTATGAGGTGTAATGTAGTAACAATGATTAGTAAACCTAACTATATGATAAATTGATGTAAAAGGTTGTTTAGTTGGGTGAATTATAAGTGAAAAGGGTCAAATGGGTTAGTTTTATATATGAAACACAAGTTGTGGTGTTAAATATGATATATGTGGATATATAATAAGAAGCAGAAGTGGAAGAGAAACTCATACCAAACTATCCGAGAAGGAGTTGCTGATAGGTGACAATACTCCAAATCAAGGTAAGTTACCCATGTTTAGATGCACATGTAGTTGTAGGATTGTTTGGGTCCACAACATAAGAGTTTGTGCAAATAAGTAAACGTGATATGCTAAACTTTGAATGAAATGGCTATATGCCCTATTTTGTGTTGTTGGTTTAGATGAATGATCTATAGAATGTGTGGACTATAATATGATAACTTTATCCATGTATTGAATTTGAATGTAAACACAAGAGTGTGTTGCTTAGAATCACAATAGTGGTCATTACTTGATAGTTTAAAATATGAAATACAACTTATCATTGAAATAAGAATGATTCTCACGGGTGGGAACATTCAAAGCAAACATGAACTTTGATTATTCACAAATGTGTGGAGATATAAGTTGATTAAATAGTTGAAAAATCCCAAGAGTGTGATTTTCGATTAAAATTGTGGAATTAATGATTTACAAAAGTGTAAACATTAAAATTTTGTGTGTATGAGCTTAGATTCACAAAAGTGCAAACATAATACTCCCAAACATAATGTTATTAATCAACAAAAGTGTGGATAATAATGGTTGAGCAGTTTGAGTTGTCTAAACATTATATGCCCAATGTAGATTTTGACTTGTTATGAGAATTTGATGCATAATTGTGTTTGTGTGCACATATATGTACAGAGACTTGATTACATGTTTGTGTGAGGTTATGGGATTGTAATTGGGGTAAAAGAATGGTCGGAAACGATTGAAAATAGTTTTGGTGGCTGAAACGCGAAGAAAATATTTGCAGGTCTGCACTGGGGGAAATCGAGTTCGAGTATAGCTGAAGACTCATTAATGAACTTAGCGCTTACACATTGCTCATACATGTGTAGTTATATGCAGATTTCTTTCTTTTCTTTTTTTTGGCATTAATTACTTTATTTATTTTGTGTTTTTTTAATTTTGTTTATCAATTCATGCATTTCATTGAACTTGGACATTGGTCATGGTATCCCGGTATGTTCTAAACTGCTACTTGCATGCGTGGGACCATTCATATACATAGTAGGTGGTCGGTTGGAATTAGTTAAAATAACTTTTTTGTCTTATATACATTATAGTGAACAACCAGACCTTACTCTAGTGTTCTGCTATTTTGCCAACAGTTCATAACCCTCTCCCACTTCATAGCGGTCCACGACTAACTTGCCAGCGGTCCACAACTAACTAACAAGTGGTATGCGAGAAACCCAAATGACAAATTTATCAAATGTTCAAATAGAAAACTGCTACCAGTTACCTTCACTTCCTACAAGACCATCCCATAGCAAAAAGTCTAATCTGTCACACTCCAACCAACGACGGAATACGTTGGGGTGTGAGTTTGATTGTTCATAATCTCATTGTGCTATGTTAAAGTTTAAATAATTAAAAACACCCATTTATTAACAACCAACCATTCATTCAACCAAATAATCAGATTTTCATTACAAGAATTCAAAATGAAACATAACATAGCAAAATCTAAACAACTGTTTTAAAAATTAAACTAAGTCACTAGGCTTATCGTATGTCTTCAGTTTTCACCAAGATTCCTTAGCATGTTACACACGTAAAATAAAAGTTGGTGAATCTCATACATAGTTTAATAATACATAGAAAAAGGATGCAAACTATAAACTAACTAGATAATGTATCAAAAGCATTGTATGAATACAACATTGACAAATAAGAATGAATGAATGAATAACCGATATTGTCCAAACAAGTATCCATACAACATTTTAATTCAAGTATAAAAATGTTATAAATCAACATTTGTATTTCAACAAGTTTGTTAGATGTATCTTTCACCTCTTTCACACAATGGCACAAAGCTAATGCGAAGATGGTATGTAACACATCTTAGGCTACTAAGTACTAGCTTCCTTTACTGGCAACACATATAACATCAACACATACAACATTGACAAATAAGGATGAATGAATGCATAATCAATAGTGTCCAAACAAGTATCCACACAACATGTTAATTCAAGTATAACAATACTATGAATTAACATTTGTAATTCAACTAGTTTGTTATGTGTACCTTTCACCTTTTTCACACAATGGTATATATTTTGGATTTTATTTTATAATGTTGAATTGGATGTTATGTTTGGTTTGAGTGAAATAGTGTTATATTTAAATTGGAATGTTAAATATTGAAACTTACAAGTAGCACCATGAGCTTTTGAATACTAACAAACACGCCCCGACATATTCCATCATCGGTTGAGGTGTAATAATCAATGTCTACTTAATATATATATAATGTCATACCCCCAAATTCTCACTCGTGGTGTTAGTCCACGTGGGTGTGACGTGGCCAGGATCACAGCTCATGGTCATATAGAACGACTCTATGTGAATTGTACAATCACGCAGTTTATAAAACAAACAGGTTTTCAAAGTAAAGCAGCGGAATGTTTATAACAAAAGCAGCGGAAATGTTTTGATATCATAAGTAAATATAGTTGCAGTGGAAAGTAAATTGTTCAAGACACTACATAGTTTAAATTGTTTTTAAATCAAACAAATGCACACAAAGCCTAGGACATGAGTCTATATGCCATTCTGACTCCTTAATGCTTCATTGAGGGCGTCCTAGCGTGTGTTCCATTAGTTACCTGAGAATATATGCGAAAAGTGTCAACTAAAAAGTTGGTGAGTTCACAGGTTTAGACAGACATAAATAGTAAACAGACATATACTGGGTATGTTAAGTTTTGTTGTTGGATCTACGATCCGTGGAGTGTGTCAGTTCATCTTACCGAAACTAGACTGTTCCCGTTTGCCTCCGCAGGTCATCGCTGAACCCGCATTCACATCGAAATTACACTCGTTATGACCTCCAGTCAACATTGGTGCCGAGTGGGGTTAGTCAAACCCAGTAGTACTACGTAATAACGACTCGTTTGTAACACAACTAACGGTAATGATAAGTGAGGACTTTAAGCGATAATAGTTACACTCAAAAATGGTTTTCACAACATACCAGTCATATATCTAAAACAATTGCATAATATTCTCACCCCAAAGTTAAGTAAAACAGTTGATAAGTAAAAGTGGGGCTGTAAACTCACCTGAGTTAAGTAGTGCGCGTTCTTCACGAGAACGGTGTAGCTCGCCGGCTAGTGGTTACCTATATCATATAGGTACCATAAGTTTGTGTTTGCATTCATGTGGGCCTCACAGGACCGTGTTCGTGTTTAACAACTCCAAGTTGTTATATGGGTCGAGTTGACCGTGTTTGACCGTGTTGACCGTGATTGACTTAACGACCCGTTGGTGACGATTTTGGATCAAGTGTGCGTAACGTGCAGTTTAGTGTCGTGTGACGTGTACGGATACCAAAGTCACCTTCTTGAGGAAACTTACCGTTTATAGTAAGTTTCTATCTCAGGAAGGTTTCCACATTAGGCAAGTCATGTAAGAAATCATATTCCGTTTATTCTAGCATGCGTATTTATCCTAAGTGAGCATGTTATCACATAACACATGGTCAAACATAGCCGGTTTATCATGGTTTGTGCGTAAAAGTTACTATATTTAGAAAGTTTGCACAAGTAAGCATATTTCATCAATTTTAACAACAAATATCATCTATGAATCGATACCTTGGTTCTAAGTAGGCATTTAATCATAACCGTTATGACTAGCATGCTCCTATTCATCAATTTGTAAAATAAAGTTACTATTTATAGTAATATTCATAAAAATCATACATTTGGTGATTTTAACAATTCTAATACATCAATAACCATCCTTTTAGTTTCTAAACATCATTTTGAACATAACTTATAGATCTAAACACATGCATTAAGCCATTTCATCATAAATCAACATTTCATGATATTAAAGTTACCACAATTAGTAATAATCACATTTTGACATATCTTGTTATCCATAACACTTCTAGATCTCATAAATCATATCCAATATCATACCCAATAACATTTCAATATCAAACTTCATGTAAATCAACCTAGATCATACATGCATGTTGCTAGAACACCCATTCGTGACCCAATCACCAATATCATACCCAATAACATTTCAATATCAAACTTCATGTAAATCAACCTAGATCATACATGCATGTTGCTAGAACAACCATTCGTGACCCAATCATCAACATGCACATTGACATTATCATGGATCGTCATAAAAACTCAATCTATCATCATGGATCATCAATAAACATAGAAACATCATCAAACCCATATTCGAATCACCAAAAATTCGTGCATGTGGTGTGTGAGTGATTGCATGTGAGTGATTCACAATGCATGTGGGTCTAGAAGTGTTTTTAAGCCAAAATGAACATGGATCTAACTTCTTGGAGCTTTAGATTGTCGAGATGAAGCTTGAGCAGATTTGAAATAGCTCCAAATGTGGCTAAGATAGCTTCGATCACGAGAAAGAATGGAGTGTGGTGTTCTTGGATCTCCTTTGTGCCTCAACCCTCAAGATCTTCAAGAACAAGCTTTCCAAGATGCAACAATGGCTTCCAAGGGTTCTTTAAGGGTAATTATGGTGTTGTAGGACTGAAATCAACCGTTTTTGGGGGTTTAAATGGAAGAGTTTACGTATGGGATAGTATAAAATGAGTATAGTAGGGTAATCATGAGATTTACAAGATTTTTAGCTGTCAGACGCCCAAGGCGCATCGCGCCACGAGGACCACCGAGGCCAGGCGTACCGCGCGAGGCAGCCGGATGAGGCGCCTCCTTGGACCCTCCGCGCGCAACGCCCAAGGTAGTGGTCTCGGGTCAAGCGTACCGCCCGACCCATTTATCAGGCCCAATAAGCTTGTTTTGGCCCGTTCTTCGCGTATTTCTCGATTACGATCATCGTTTCTCGACATATGGACATTGTTCTACTAACTTAGGTTCCCCAGAACCTAATGTGCAGTGTAAGTGTACTGTGGTTTGATCCGTTCACCAACGTTCGTCATTCAAGACACGTACGAGTATTGTGCGATAATTCCTCGAATTATCGATGTGTTCGAACTGTTGTGCCACGTGTCACACTAAATACAATCATTCTAGTGCTACGTATGAAATAATAATACACATTATTATTAAAATAGTATAAATGCTGACCTGGAAATTGCGAGGTGTCACATATGACCAAGTCAATTACTGTACTGTGATGCTAAATTTGGGTTGAATTGGGATTGGAATGTTATATTAGGGTTTTGGCTTCATGATTGGGAATTGAATTGGGTCGATAACCAGTAACCATTGTTGTCACAATTTGTGATGTGATCAATTTGGGTGGTAGACTGCGTTGTACATAGCTTTGACTCACAAATAATGTATTAATTGTATTGTGTCATGGGGGATGTTATGTCTTGGCAAGTCCTCAGCCATACGGTTTTCACTGTCATATAATTTTGTTACATATGAATGCCCCTTGAGTTATTCAACAAGTTTATGGCAAGTGACCCGTGCCATCCAATCATTATGCAATTTAAAGTATTTTTGTTTCCAACTGAAACCAATAGTTAGTCTTATTTGTTCAATAGTGTTACAATATTGATATTCATTTGTGCTCACAAACATGATCACATTTCACCAAAAAAAATTATCATAAAACTATTTATGTTTTCCTTGTATCATTGTTTCAAAATGACAACACTATCCTTACATCTAGTATCTTGCACTCATGCACTTGTGTCAAACCTTTGAAATTCATAAATAATTGAAACAATAGATATATTTTGTTAATACGTACAAAGCTTGTATCACACAAACATAATCTTATATGTTATTGGTATCAAACATTAATATAGTGCTAACAGATTTACCGCCAAATACTAATCCTTTTAAACTTGACATTGATAGTTATTTAATATTTAATGCTCGAGTCTACATAAACATGTTATAAATGAAATAATTGAGTTGTTAAAAAGAATAACATATGATCTATCATGTATAGTTTTCTTGCACGTATATCGATGAATTTTGTGTCACGTCAAAAAATTGATACGAATATAAAGGAAGTTCATGTCATATCAAATAATTAACATGTTTATTTGGGAATCAAGTGTTGTGTCAGATAATTGATTTGTTTATCTCAAAAGGGCTTGCTTTTTTTAAGGGCTAATTTTTTGATCAATGACGTATTATTATGCCACCAGCAAGACCATCCGATATCAAAGGGCTTGTAGCCTAATGGTAGCCCTTGACTTCTCTATGAGAAGTCTCGGGTTCAAATAATTTGTTGAGCACTTGAGCCAATGTCAAGGGGTTTACCTAGTTGTAGGGTCCCTCCTGGGGTTGGCTCGGGCGTATGCCCCAGAGCTTCAAATCCGAATAGACGGTTGAAGTCACGTCTTCAGTGTCGTTGTACCAAGCCGTTAAAAACTAGTTTGATTTGTCCATCATAACTCTTGAGTGATGTCAAATAATTTGTGCAAGAAACAATAGAATTTTACAGGCTGCATAAAAAGTGATATGAAACCGTATATCATATACGACAAGTATAGAAGACAACGAGATAGTATACACCAGAACGAGAATGTCGATAATAATGCGTAAAAGATTTGGTGGTTTGTTTAACTTTTTTTCTATTTGTTTGCTGGGTTGGTGGGTGAGTGCTAATAAAATAATAATATAAAGTAAAATATATGAAAACATAATATGATAGACAATTTTTTAACTTTGACTTTTGTTCTCGTAAACTTGAATTACTCTAACCATTTTAGTTATTCATAAGCTTTTGTAATTATTATTAGTGATAAAAGGCAGTACACACGATTATTCTTATGAATCAAAAAAAGAATCATCAGCTACTAATACAGATGACAAATCTCATTTGAAATGGATGATGTGAGTTTGTCAAATGCTCAACAAGCCGCTGCATAGTTTGATTGCAGGGCGCGCGTTAGCGCTTTACTAAGAAGATAGAAGGGGCTTTTCTTCATGCTCATCAGGCCCGGCTGCGAGTATCTCCCTTTCAGTGACCTGGGACAGGAGACGATTTTCTGAGTTTGCCTTGTTGGCATGCTCAGCGGGGCTTTGGAAAGAAAGTAACAAGGGAATGAATATACTAATCTCTTTGAAGACTAGGTTCAAGTCTTGTTGGTAACACTTTAATGGATACCAAGTGAGAACTAGGTTCAAGTCTTGTTGGTAACAGTAACACTTTAATGGATACCAAGTGAGAAAAGAATTCTTGAGCTTAATCTTGGGTTCTGAACAAATGGGGGACGAGCGTTCACCTATTCCACGAGGTTACCGTGCATCAGAGGGTACGGTCTTATGGTCGACGATCGAGGAATTGATTTTAATTATCAACCAGCAGAACAAATGAAGGTAGCATGACGGGACATTGTGTTGTTCATAAAAAAATTAACTTCAATCCAAAGGTTTTTTTTATACCTAAAATTGCATAATTGAAACATTTTTTTCTAACTTTTTTGATTAAGTAATTCTTATAATTAAATTACAATTGTTCTGTTTTTTCCTCCTGTACTATTAAAATATAATTTTTTCTTTAAATTTCAATTATACAATTTCAATGTACTCTTTTTTATAATTTTCTAAATTCGAATATTAACATGGAATGCGTTTCAACATCACTTTCGTTTAAAATTAAGTCGGGTAAAATATATTAACTTTTTTTTTTTCAAATGGGTTTCCACAATCTCATGGTTTGGTAGGAAGGTTTTTGTAAATTCATTTCATGTTTTCTAATGATTGTTTTTTATATAACTTTTGTTAATATACCTTTATATCATTTTTTTTTTCCGTCTTTGTTTGACAACTAACATTAAAACCAAAACACACCAACCTTTGCGTGTCAAAATGCATGATGACCAGGACCATTTAATAATTAGCATTTAATAGAGTTGGTGTCACTTTCAAAACCTATTAAATTAGTTGGTGTATTTTATTCTCATTTAATCGTTATCATTCACACTTTTTACATTATAAATGGTCCATAATTATTTATTAGAATTTCATAGTGATAATGATTGGATTTGTATATGTCATACACGAAATATATATGAGACCAATTATTATCGAATTTAATAGACCATATATATCTACTGTGATAAATATGGAATAGATAGGCATAGAGTAAATAATTTTGTATTTGATTCAGTTATAATCATCCCTAAAATTATGGGATTGTATGTTTTTACCATTATATATTGAATACAAGGCAAAGGGGGAAATCAACCCATTGATATCATCTTTTATGGTATCAAGAGCCTAAAAATTCGCCCCCCCCCCCTCTTCTTCTTCGACGAATCTTCGATCCTCTCTCCCTCCCATCTCCGCTGCTACTGCTATTCACCATGGATAAAATTCACCCGGCGATTACAGTTACCAACATCCACAACTTCATCCCCGTTAAATTAGAGATGGAACAAAGCCAATACACCTCCTGGTCCGAACTATTCAAAATCCATTGTCGGGCGTTCGATGTAATTGACCACATCCTTCCGCCCGATCCTATTCCGGCCCCAAAACCTACCGACAAAAACACGGAACCCCCCTTAAACCCAAAACCCTCACCGGAATTATGGAAACGCATTGATTCTATTGTCCTTCAATGGATTTACGGAACCATCTCTAATGATCTTCTACACACTATTCTCACGCCGGATACCACCGCTGCCGATGCCTGGAAATCCTTGGCCAATATCTTCCAAGACAACAGCAACACCAGGGCTGTTCATCTAGAACATAAATTCAACAACACCTCCATCACCAACTTCCCCAACGTAACCAGTTATTGCCAGGCACTCAAACTCCTCGCTGATCAATTATCCAATGTTGGCCACCCTATCAGCAATCAACGATTGGTTCTACAGCTAATATCCGGTTTATCTGATCAATATGAGGGCATTGCTACCATCCTTCAACAGACGGTCCCCCTCCCTGATTTCTATGAAGCCAGATCCAAACTCATCCTTGAAGAAACAAGAAAACAACATCAGGTCACCCACAATCCGTCTACTGCCCTTCATACCTCAGCACCGCAATCCCAGGACACCTATCAACCTCGCATTGACTCCAGGGGCCGTGGTCGTGCTTCTTACAGGGGACGAGGTCGCAATGGCAGGGGCCGCAACAATGCGCCAGTTCGTGGTCGCACCACCAACCCACCTACATCCACCTGGTCTCCACCTCCTTGGCAGCACTCCCCTCGTCCCACTCACTGGACTCTAGGATGGGTTCCATCTCAAAGCTATGGCTCAGTTTTTCCCCCACCAACTCCCCCACATTCATCTACCAAGTCATCGCACTCCTCCCCGTGGCCTAACAACAACCAACCTACTTGGCCGGTTCCACCATGTCCCTATCCATCCACTCCCTCACATCGCTCCCCTTCATCCCAAACACAATTTGCTGGCATCCTCGGCTCCCATCCAACAACCACACCTTATACACCGTTTGAGCCCACCTACACCCCTACTGACATTGAGCAAGCTATGTATACCATGTCCTTGAACCCACCTGACAACAACTGGTATATGGATACGGGTGCCACCTCCCACATGACTCACTCTTCTGGTAACCTACAGTCTTATTTTAAAACTAATTCATTAAATAACATCACTGTTGGCAATGGTTTCCAAATCCCAATTCATGGATCTGGAAACACTACACTTACCCCTCCTTTTCCTCCTTTTAAATTGAACCACATATTACACTCTCCTTCTCTTATCAAAAACTTATTATCAGTCCGAAAATTAACTACTGATAATTCTATATCAATTGAATTTGATCCCTTTGGTTTTCTTGTGAAGGACTACCGGACTCAGATTCCACTCACTCGATGTGACAGCACCGGCCCACTTTATCCTCTCACAACATCTTCTGCATCTTCTTCAGCGTTTGCAGCCTTGGCTCAAGATATTTGGCACTACCGACTTGGTCACCCAGGACCATCTGTTTTGCATAGTCTTAAGACTAATAATTCAATTCATTGTAATAGACTTAGTCGTTCATTTTTTTGTCAATCTTGTGTTTTTGGCAAACAAATAAAACTTCCTTTTTCTCCTTCTGTTAATTCTACTTTTATGCCTTTTGATATTATTCACAGCGATGTGTGGACCTCCCCCATCCCAAGTACGGGCGGTCACCGGTACTATATTTTGTTTCTTGATGATTACACCAATTTTTTATTGACATATCCCTTAACTCACAAATCTCAAGTATATACCATTTTCACACAATTTTCCACAATGCTTAAAACTCAATTTGAACGTACCATCAAGTGTTTCCAATGTGATAATGGCACTGAGTATAACAATACCCAATTTCACAACTACTGCAATCAATCTGGAATGCAATTCAGGTTCTCTTGTCCATACACCTCTTCCCAAAATGGTAAGGCGGAACGCAAGATCCGTTCAATAAACAATATTATTCGCACTCTTTTGGCACACTCTTCTGTCCCCCTTCTTTCTGGCATCATGCCCTTCAAATGGCTACCTACATACACAACATTATACCTGGGAAAACCACATCTTATGTCTCCCCCACCTCTCTGTTATATCACACCCAACCCACTTACAACCATCTACGGATTTTTGGCTGCCTCTGCTTTCCTTTATCTCCTTCCACTACTATTAACAAACTTGAAAATCGATCTTCACCTTGCGTTTTCCTTGGCTACCCCTCCAATCACCGGGGGTACAAATGCTTCAACATTGCCTCTCAAAAACTAATCATCTCAAGGCATGTCATTTTTAATGAATCTGTCTTTCCCTTTTCTGACCCCTCTCCTCACCCAGATTCCTATAAATTTCTCACATCTGACATCCATCCTTCTATATGGTTACAACACCTGGTCTCTCCCTCCACCAGGTCATCCAGTGACAAATGGGCCAAATCCACTGCCACCTACCAACGCAAAACAGTCCCTCCCAAACATCCTCAGCCACATCCCACTGATGTTCCCTCAAACTCAGCCTCCACAGCCCCAATCAATAACCCTTCGACCCAGTCCCCACAACATTCCCCACAAACCACAAGATTACTACAGCCCACTCAAACCACCACATCAAATGTGGTTCCTCAACATCCTGCCTCCACTCCTTCTGCTCCATCTCACCACATGATGACCAGATCCAAATCTGCCATGTTACACCCTCAACACCACTGTAACCTCCATGTCTCCTCAAATGAAATTGAGCCTCTTCCCCGCAATCCCATTTCTGCTTTAAACTCCCCTGTTTGGAAACATGCCATGGTGGATGAATTTAATGCTTTAATTTCAAATAAGACTTGGGTTCTGGTCCCTCGGGAGGCACACATGAATGTTGTCCGTTGTATGTGGATCTTCAAACATAAAACAAACAGCCAAGGCTCCTTAGAACGGTACAAGGCTCGCCTAGTATGTGATGGTCGCTCCCAGCAAGTCGGTGTTGATTGTGGTGAAACATTCAGCCCAGTTGTTAAACCCACCACCATCCGGCTTGTTCTTAGCATTGCTCTGGCTAACTCTTGGCAAATTCATCAGCTTGATGTCAAGAACGCATTTCTCCATGGCCATTTATCCGAGACTGTGTACATGCACCAACTAATGGGCTTTAGAGACCCACATCATCCAAATCATGTATGCCTCTTACAGAAATCACTATATGGACTTAAACAGGCCCCCAGGGCGTGGTACCAACGATTCGCTGACTTTGTCTATACTATCGGCTTTCATCACAGCCAGTGTGATCACTCTCTATTTGTTTACAAAATGGTCAACACATTGCCTACATCCTCCTATATGTGGATGACATTCTCATGGTTACATCATCTGCCCACCTTCGCCAACAATTTCTGGTTCAACTTGGCTCCGAATTCGCAATGAAGGACCTTGGCCCCATCAGCTACTTTCTTGGCATAGCTGTCCAACAGCACCCCTCTAGCCTCTTTCTTTCTCAGCACAAATATGCCTTGGAACTTTTAGAACGAGCTGGAATGGCTTCCTGCAGACCATCGGCCACTCCTGTTGACACCAATGGGAAATTAAGTGCTTATGACGGGGAGCTCTTCCCTGACATCACCTTATATCGGAGTCTGGCGGGTGCTCTTCAATACCTCACTTTTACCCGTCCGGATATTACCTATGCAGTACAACAAATTTGCATGTACATGCACGCTCCTCGAACCTCACATTTCAATGCCTTGAAACGTATTCTACGGTATGTAAAAGGCACTGCCCATTACGGCCTCCATATGTCGTCTTCACCTGGCTCCTCACTGCTGGCCTATACCGATGCGGATTGGGCCGGTTGCCCCGACACCCGTCGTTCCACTTCTGGGTATTGTGTATACTACGGCGACAATCTCATTTCCTGGTCTTCAAAAAGGCAATCTACTTTGTCTCGTTCTAGTGCCGAGGCTGAATACCGAGGCGTCGCGAATGTTGTTTCTGATATTTGCTGGATCCGTAACCTGTTACTAGAACTGCATCATCCTCCTACTCGTGCTTCTCTTGTATACTGCGATAATGTCAGTGCAATCTACTTAACGGGCAACCCTGTACAACATCAGCGAACTAAACACATCGAAATGGACATTCATTTTGTCCGAGAGAAGGTTCAACGTGGTCTGGTCCGTGTCTTGCATGTCTCCTCCCGTTTTCAGATTGCAGATATTTTCACTAAAGGTCTCCCAAGAATACTTTTTGAAGACTTCCGTTCCAGTCTCAGCATTCGTTCTCCTCCCGCCTCGACTGCGGGGGTATAATAGACCATATATATCTACTGTGATAAATATGGAATAGATAGGCATAGAGTAAATAATTTTGTATTTGATTCAGTTATAATCATCCCTAAAATTATGGGATTGTATGTTTTTACCATTATATATTGAATACAAGGCAAAGGGGGAAATCAACCCATTGATATCATCTTTTAGAATTAATAGTTGTCAAATTTCGTACGAGACGAGGTTTTAAAATAAAATAAAAAAGTGTGAGAATAACAACTCTAATTTATAAAAGGGTCCAATAACTCGGTCAGTAAAAAGGGACGTCTATCTTAAAAGATGTTCGAAATGAGTTTCAAACTACGCAGATGCAAATATTAAAAACAGGTTGTTGAAGATACATCACCTAGTATTTATTTATTTATTTATAAATCTCCAATGGTGTATCTAGTTTGGCATAGTGAATTGTAACACTTAATTGAGTTGGGAAGAAACCCTAGAAAACAAAATTGAGCACAGTTTAGATACAAAAAGAATTGAATCTCCTATTTTATACAGGCCAATTACCAACTTGTGACACACTAGTCTTTGCACTTAAAACTGATCCAATCTTTGACACGTTTACAACACTGGATTGTTCATATGTACGGTTACAGTTGACAGATGTAGACATGCAAGGATCTTCACTGCAACTAGTTCCATCCTCATGTGAGATTTTATTCCATTCATCCTGCATTTCCATAGTAATTTGATATAGCAAATCCGTTCATCCGGATACATAAACTGGAATGTAAATTGAATTCATACCTTCTGTTGAGGTGATGAGTATGAGGTCCGAGTTAGCTTCGTGTATGTAGACGGGGAATTATGTGACATGAAGTAATATGATGAATGGTGTTCCTCCCTACAATACGTGTGGGCCGTCTCTCCGTATTCTTGGTGTTGTGGGAAAGTTCTAGAAGGATTTGCATGCGGCTGAGATACACGAGTAGATCGTTCATGTGCCGTCTTCCATGAATCTGTCATACTCAACTGGGTTGCCATTGTCCAATCTTCAATTGTTATACCTTGCTTCGCAGCAAGCTTAAGCAACTGCTTCTCATCTAATCCTAACCCCATAAGCAGACTCCATAGATTTCTCTGTGTTTCCCTCTGATTGTGAATCACTTGATCCCTCAATGCCATTTCAAACTGAAGCTCAGTATTAGTCATCCCCTACATTAAAACAAAATCTACGATTATGTGATTTCATAAAAGCGGGCAGGCGGGCGAGTGTGTGTGTGTCATGTGTGCGCGTGCAGGCACGCGTGGGCAGGTAGGTGGCTAAAATAGATTTTGCCTGAAAAGTGTAAGAACCAAATGATGTTTATATTTTAGACATGGTGTCTTTGGTGTTATAAATATTGATAAACATGATGTCAAATCTGAAAGAAATAACACCATGTCTAAACTGTAATACACTATTTGTTTCTTACATGTTTTAGGCAAAATCTAGTTTTTAGTATACCACAACCCCATATATATTGCACACAAGTGTGCGTATGCATGTATGTATGTATGAAAGCTTACTGATATATGCTTACCAGTAGTCTATATTGACTGAGAATACGCAAGTAGGTTTTATTAGCATTGTTGCTTATGGCCTCATCAATCATCTCCTGTAGTTGACATCGCCGTTTCTCGTTGGCTTCAATTTCCTAGTGACAGATTAAACAATTCAAATTTGTTAGTCAAAGGCCACCTGCTTTAAACCCAGGTGAAAGGGGAATGGGGGCACCTTTTGATAAATGACACCAGTCTCATCATTGTCACGAATATTGTCCAGAACAAGTTGTCGCCTTAACATTAAAGCTTGCACAACTGTTCCATCATTTTCAATGGCCTGTTTTGGAAGGAAAAATATGATGGTACAAAGATTTAATTATAAGCAAATAAGAAATATGAAGATAGATAGAGCTCAACAGATTTCTTTATTATACTGAGAATTGATGCATTAAACAAGTACATCAAAGCTCTCTATTTATACTAGGAAAAGTAAACAAGCTAGCCTATTAAACAGGAAACAAAAGACTGTTACATAACGTCTACTTTATTCAAAAAGAAAGCTAAAGACTAGGCTTCTGTTGAGCAATCCATGCACCCAATTTCTTCACGTGCATTTAGTTTGAAGTATTCTCAATACCCTCCCTTACTTCAAACTCTTTTACACCAAGCATGTGTCTAAAATACACAAATTTTTCACGTGTAACTGCTTTAGTTAGGATATCTGCCATCTGTTCATTTGTTCCACAAAACTCCAAATAAATCTGTCCAGAGTTTACTAGATCTCGAATAAAATGATACCTCAACTCAATATGCTTTGATCTACTATGCATGATGGGATTTTTAGAGAGATTGATGGCTGAACGATTATCACAATAGATAATGGTAGGTTCCTGCACAGATAACCCAAGATCTTCAAGTATCCTGCGCAGCCATACCCCTTGACAAGCGGCTGCAGTAGCTGAAATATACTCGGCTTCTGAGCTTGAAAGAGCAACCGAATTCTGCTTCTTGGAACTCCATGATACAGCTCCACTGCCTAGTGAGAACACATTGGCTGACACACTTTTTCTATCATCAATATTGCTAGCCCAATCGCTGTCTGTAAACCCCACAAGCTGTAGCTTCCTTCCTTTTTGATACCAAATTCCAAACTTCAAGGTTCCTGCTATATATTTAAGGATACGTCGAGCTGCACCATAATGAATCTTAGAGGGCTGCTGCATGAACCGTGAAACCAGACTTACTGCATAAGCTATATCTGGTCGAGTGTGTGTGAGATAAATCAAGCCACCAACTAAGCTGCGATACTGAGTTTCATCAACTTTATTTGCTCCATCATCAGTCTGCAACTTCTCACTAGTATTCATAGGTGTAACTTCAGGAGTGCACTTTAGCATGTTGAATTTAATCAACAAATTTTTAGCATAGAGTTCTTGAGACATAAAAATCCCATCATTATCTTGTTTTATTTCTAAACCAAGAAAGAAATGCAAGTAACCCATATCTGACATTTCAAACACTCCTTTCATTCCTGACTTGAATTCATGAATTAGATCCTCACTTTGACTTGCACAAATTATATCATCAACATATAAACATACATAGATCATTCCCTTCTTTGGAACTTGTTTTACATAAAGTGTAGGCTCATTATGGCTTCTAATATATCCATGACTGATGAAGTATCCATAAATCTTGGAATACCAGGCCCGAGGAGCCTGTTTTAAGCCGTAAAGAGCCTTCCTTAGTCTGTAAACTTTGGATTCCTGACCACTTACCTTGAATCCTTCTGGTTGCTCCACATAGATTTCTTCTGATAGTTCACCATTCAAAAAGGCTGTCTTGACATCCAGCTGATGCATTTTCCACCCGAGACTTGCTGCAATTGCTGTAATGATCCGGATAGTTTCAAACCTTGCTACTGGAGCAAAGGTTTCATTGTAATCAACTCCATGTATCTGAGAGTATCCTTTGGCCACAAGCCTGGCCTTGTGTCTAAGTATTCGCCCATCAGAACCTACTTTGGTCTTGTAGGTCCATTTGACACCTACAATATTCTTTCCTTCAGGTAGTTCCACTAGATCCCAAGTGTGATTCTTTTCAAGGGCTTTGATCTCTTCATGCATTGCTGACACCCATTCTTTCTTTGTGGAGGCCTCTTGGTAGGTTTGTGGATCAAGAACATTAAGAGCAAACAACTGGGTCTCTTCATCAGAAAGCCCTTCTCCGGTATGATAATCTTGTAACCACGTGGGTGGTTTTACAGTTCTTCGTGATGGACCAGAGGTAGAAGTACTAGGTAGGTTATTTGTGTTGAGAGGTAAGGAGGATGAAGCTGGTGTTACAGGAGTTGTGGAAGTAGAAGTGGTAGGTGGTATGGGAGGAGTATTTGTCGTTTGATAAGTCTGAAAAGGTGGTGAGAAAGGTTGAGAGGGACCGGTCATAGGTATAGTGGAGGTGTCAGCATCATGAGTTTGGTCATTATAGGGAAAAGGATCTAGAAATGAGATAGCTGTAGAGTTTGTACTTTCTTGAGACCAATCCCATTTTAGTCCTTCCATAAACACCACATTTCTTTGAACAAGAAACCTTTTTGTGTCAGGACTGTAGAGACGATAGCCTTTGCTTTGATGGGAATATCCCAAGAAAATATACTTTACAAGTTTTGGATCTAATTTTCTTCTTTCTTGTGCTGGGATTAATCCGTAGGCAATGCATCCGAAAACTTTAAGATGGTACACAGTGGGTTTGTGGCCTCCCCAAGCTTCAAAGGGAGTCTGATTTATGACTGCTTTAGTGGGTGATCTGTTGATCAGATAGACCGCAGTTGCAACACCTTCGGCCCAGAAGTGATTTGGCAATCCTCTTTCCTTGAGCATGCTTCGAGTCAGCCCCATGATGGTTCGGTTTTTCCGCTCAGCTACCCCGTTGTGCTCGGGAGTATGAGCAATTGTGAGTTCTCTCTTTATTCCATGAGAGTTACAGTAGTCATCAAAGATTTTGGAGCAGAATTCGCCACCTCGATCGGTTCTTAAGACTTTAATTGAGCATTCACTTTCCTTTTCCACCATTGTCTTGAAAAGTTTGAACTTGTCAAACGCTTCAGACTTGGTTTTAAGGAAGTACACCCAGCAAAATCTAGAGAAATCATCAATGAGAAGGAAATAGTATCGGCTTCCCCCTAGACTTTGAGTTTGCATGGGACCGCAAAGATCCGCGTGCACAAGCTCAAGGCATTTTGTGGCTCTCCAAGATTTTGATGTGAAGGGAGCTTTGTGTTGTTTCCCAACAATGCATCCTTCACATAAATCATTGGGTATGATTGGGGGAAGTCCTCTTACTAAGCTTTTGTCTGATAATTGCTTCAAGCCATGATAGTTTAAATGTCCATAACTGAGATGCCATAGATTGGCAGTAGCATTCTTTGCTGGTTTGAGAGTAGTGTCTTTAGTAGTGTCCAGCAAAAACATGTTGTTGTTTGACACCTTAATGGACATTAATTCTTTGCCAGAGCTTTTACTTCGGATTGAGCATCGTCCATCATCGAACGTGAGTACATAGCCTTTCTTCATTAACTGACCTACACTGAGTAGGTTATATTCAAGATTCGGAGCATAGTATACCTCGTTTAACAGCTTGTGGTGACCATCATGAGAGTGGATTTGGACTGTTCCTCTTCCTTCTACGTGAAGCTTTTTCTTGTCTCCGAGATTCACATCAAGTTTAAAGGACTCATCAAGGTCTGTGAATGATTCCTTTAACCCTGTCATGTGATTGGAGCACCCTGAGTCGAGGAACCACAGGTTGGTGTTTTTCGTGTTTTCTTCAGTATGCGCCATGAAGAGGTGATTTTGTTGTTCCTCTTGTTGGCGATCACCTTCTTCTACAGCAGCTACTTGTACCTGATTATCATCATTGAACCAACAATCCTTTTTAACATGTCCGAACCTGTTGCATACCTGGCATTGAGGTCCTCGACTTCGATCGGATGTTCTTCCACGGCCTCGTCCTCTTGTAAACCCTCGACCTCTTCCTCTTCCTCTTCTAAAGTTGTTATTGCCTCCAAAGAGAGCATTGCTTGGTTCGCCAATCACCTGGAGTGCTTGTTCTTCAACCTTGTCAGGTTTTTCATTTGATCTGCTGTTCATGCGAGCTTCATGAGAGAGGAGAGAACCCATGAGTTTGACTGGACTCAGCTTTGAGAGGTCGAAGAAGACCTCAATGGATGGAACGATGTAGTCATATTTGGTGCTGAGACTACGTAGAATCTTCTCAACCACCGTTTGATCTTTGACAACCTCACCATACGATCGCTTCTGACTTACAATGCTCATGACACGGGAGAAGTAGTCCCCGATCGCTTCGTCCTCCTTCATGTTCAGGGTCTCAAACTCCCGTCTGAGGCCTTGGAGTTTCACTGCTTTCACCTGATCATCGCCCTGGAATTCAAGCCGCAGTGTTTCCCAGGTTTCCCTTGCGGAGGTGGCTGCAGCAATGCGCGAGAAAAGTTGATCGTGCACGGCTTGTTGAATGATAGCCATGGCGTGCGCATCCTTTTTTTGAGAGGTACGAAGCTGATTTTGATCGGCATCACTGGTGTTTACTCCATTCGCGACTAGATCCCATAGATCTCTGGATCTGAGGATGGTTTTCATCCTTATGGACCAAAATTCATAGCCGTCCCCTTTGAAGATAGGGATCGGTGTTGGTTGGGTAGGAAGAGCACTTGTGGGTTCAGCCATGGGAAGGGTGTTGTCGATTGGGAAGATGGAATAAGAAGCTGAGCTCTGATACCACTGATGGTACAGAGATTTAATTATAAGCAAATAAGAAATATGAAGATAGATAGAGCTCAACAGATTTCTTTATTATACTGAGAATTGATGCATTAAACAAGTACATCATAGCTCTCTATTTATACTAGGAAAAGTAAACAAGCTAGCCTATTAAACAGGAAACAAAAGACTGTTACATAACGTCTACTTTATTCAAAAAGAAAGCTAAAGACTAGGCTTCTGTTGAGCAATCCATGCACCCAATTTCTTCACGTGCATTTAGTTTGAAGTATTCTCAATAAAATACGTTTAATGTTTAAAAAAAATAAATCTATTATTTAATAATGGCACCTGCTGCTTTGCAATGCCATCATCAAGATGTTGCAACTCGGTTCGATTTCTAAGATTAGTTTCCTCAAGTTCAAACACAGCTTTCTGCAAGTTTATCCGTTCTTGAACATTTTCACTGGTTTCTTGACTCAATATGTTTAACCAAGACAACTCATCATCTACCGATCTTTCAGTAGGTTTGGTGTTCAGTTGGTTTTCCTTTTCAGCTAGTTGTGTCTTCAACTGACTAACCTCTGTCTGTATGGGAAAATGGATCAGTAAGTTGGAATTAATAGGTTAACATGCCTTAAAATAAATAATAAACTTTTGCACAAACCATAAAATTTTCAATGATCCAACAAAGAAGTTACCTGAAGACTGTCAATCATACGTTGATAATCTGATACATGAGTATCAACTGTGCCAATATTTTTCTGGAAAACAACACAAATATTAGAATTATTTTCTTTGCATGCAAAAAACCATAAAACTTTTACCTGAATGTGTGTTTTGATTTCCTTAGCTCGGTCTGCATATTTCAAGGTATTAACAGTGTGATGATATTGATTATCTGCTGGTGATATAGTTGCAATCATTACTGTTTGAGAATTACCACTCAAGCCAACTTTAAGAATTCGGGTCAACTTGCTGAAAAGTATTATTAAATTAGTGGATCATGCCAAGGAATTATGTTAATTTACTTGTTAACACCCTACCTATTGCGATAAGGGACATATGCTAGACCCTTTTTATGTTGCTTTCCCAAAGCATTTATACAGTTTGCCAAAGCAAGAAGTGATCGGTTTATATTGGCACCATCTCTTAATTTCTTGCCACCACTATTTGTTTCAGAAGCCCGTTCACTGTAGCATAAATTGTTCGTTTTATATCTAACGGTTTTAAATTCATGCAAAAGTATTTATTGAGCAAGTTTATACCTCCCAGCAAGATCCACAAGTGCAAGTTTACCACGAATAACTTGACTACGATATTTCCTTTTCTGTTTTCTAAGCACAGTTATTTCCAAAACTGCATGAGAGCTATTTTAAAAAGCAAAAGGTGTACTTAGAAGTTATCGAACAAAATTACGAGTTAAAACTCAAAAGTATATCCGTCATGTGTGTTTGACTCACCGTGATGATGTCTCATTGGCATCTGTGCTGTCAGTTTTGCGCCTACTGTTCCCAACTTTTAAAAGCTCAAGAATCTTATCAGCTGAGTTGACCTGAAACCATTCAAACTGCTAGAAATACAACCAAATACAAAATGGAATTGCTGCATTAAATAATACAAGTAAAAAAGTTCAACCTTAATACATCTTAAGCCAGCTACAGTAATCCCCTGCTCTGGGTCCTCTCTAAGTTCCAAATGGCCAGATGATTTTTCAAGTAGATCATAGATTACCTATTCCATACCAGTAGGGCCAAATCATTTCAACCACTTATTAAAGAAATAGACATAATATAGGTTTAGCTTTTTAGATAAGACATCAGCGTGTTAATACCTCATTGTAGACTTCAAGGTAGGAACAAGTAACTTCAAATACATCAGAGCTCTTATCATTTTTTAATAAATTGAATATTGTGTGTAGACTTAGAACCATCAGACCCGGGTCACCTTCAGTTCCTACCATTGTATAAGTTTTCCCACTGAAACAAAGACTTACATTATTCTTGAGGTAAATTAATTCACAATGGACGGAAACGAACATATGGAAACATATTTTATACAGAAGATGTTTTCAATGGGTTGGATTCCCAATGCTATAACAATTGGAGGATTCAATGTCCATTACTAACATGTTAAAGACAAATACATAAACCAGAAGATACTAAACAGATAGAACATTAATACTTCAAAGAACAATACTCCAGAAGCATAATTCTTTCAGCAAAAAACTATTACAGCCCACCTTAGTCTAACATTTATTATTTTCCTCTATTGTCTTATTAAGCTGATTAGCTATGGCATTGACATAATGGTAAATGGTTTATAAAAATCCCAAGCACTATTAAACAGGCATGTAGGCAACCTGATAAATGATAATCTATAGAATAGTATGTACAATGTATAAGGAAGAAACTAAATGTATTTTCAAATTACCTTCCAGTTGAACCATATGCAAACACAGTTGCATTTAGACCATGAACTACCCCGGATATTGTAGAAGATATACTTCTCTCGTACACATCCTACATACATCATCATCATGAAATTATGACCATTATCATTAGAAACAGGAGTGAGTTATATTAGAAAAAATAGAAGAAACACATAATAACCATCATCTTATTATATATTGAAACAAATTTGGTATTTATCTAGAGCAGTAAAAAATACCATGTGGAACTTTCCTAATGTTTTAATATTATTTATCTGCCATTAAATGTGTGAAAGAGAACAAGAGTTAGAACTTGGAAGTTGTATCATATGGATATCTTCAGCCTATCTAGTTGGACATCCTAACTGATGGTTAAAATGGAACTTGCCCAGGTAAATACACTTCCTGAATCCAGATATACATGTATTGCAAGTGATGCACAGTGCACTTTGTCAAAATAAAGGGGACAAATTTAAGTAGGCTGTATTGACAGTATACCATCATATAATCTATTTGGAATTACAACTCAAGGATCATGAGACACAAGTTGAAGAATGTAATATGTGTGAATGAGATGTTTGTGCAGCCAAGTGTCGATTTCAGTTAAAAAAATAAAATAAAATAAAAACCTGTCAACATGATAGAAACTTGACAAATGTCAGGTGTTTATACTGTTGTAAGTTATCAAGAGATAAAAAATGGTTAAACACAAAAATCTCCTAGAAATTTATCATACTTAAATTGAAAATGCAGTTAATTTCATCAAGATGATGGCTATTTATAGTAATGGGAAACATCCCAAAAACATTGCTTCAACTCCACACTTTCTTTTCAGCCTTTGGCATGTGCCCAACAATTCCTCAACAACCTTATACTACTAAAGTATCTTCCTATTGAGTTATTATTGAGTCTGTTATCTCTTGTCATGTTAGTTGTGCTGGTTCTACTAGTACGCTTTAGTTAATTTAGTCGAGTCACCTTTACATACAGGGAGAGCTCTGCTTTGTATTATTCCATGTTACATTCATTCATTCTAAAAAGTTTACCATACACACATACCTCTTTATCAAATCAGAGCTAATTATCATATAGAACCAGCAAAAATAACTAATGTGGCATATGTGCTAGAGATAACAGACTCAACAATAACTCAATAGGAAGATACTCTAACATGCCCCATCAAGCTGTGCATGGGGAATTAATGTGAAGCCTATACACCATAGATCATACTATGTCTAGCAAGATGTGTCCTTGTGTCCATATTAATATGGTTTCCTTCTTAGTTTTTTTCTTTTCTATATCAAAATTTTGTGTGGATTACTCAAATGATCAACCAAATTTCCACGAAAATGTGTAATAAGTACTTGGAATCTTATCAAATGTACATGCTTTCCAATTTCCACTCATATTATTAGCACATGAATAAGCGATTATATGAGCATTTTTAACTTGTCAAATCAATCAAATACGTATAACCAATTAACCTTCCCATAACTGAGCAATATAAGCATAACAATATGTGTATGTGTGTGTAAAGTACACAAGCATATACCACATTCTTAGAATCAGGGGCAAAGGCATAATCAAAAGTGTATCTTCTCTCTTTAGTACGATTCTGTATCCGATCTAGGTAGTCTTTTGACAAGTCTGGATCCAGAATAACTACCTCCTGAGAAAAGCATCACAACATATTCAGATTAGACACAGTTACCAAATTATAAACCTTATCTTAATAAACATTTTTAAATCTACCATCATTAAGAGAAGAAACTAAGAAGCACCTTGTCATTGCTAACTCGCACTATATCACGGCCACGCTCTTTCTCTGTTAACGGCCTACACTTCACAGCAACCTATAAGCAAAACTCTGTATAAGCCACAATTACATTGAATCTTAAATTCCAATTCAAATGATCAAAAAACTTACAGTGAGAGTTGTAGTTTTCTTCGTCGCTGGAGCTCTAATACTTGGCATATTCAACCAAAAAATTGGACCAAAACCCCAAAATTCTCAACAATATCCGCTACCGCAAACCAATAGACACCCATAAACCTAAAAAACCTAAGGAATACTGAAACAGGAATCAAAATGAACGAAAATCGAGGCTCGATCATTCAAATCCAACCAAACTAGCCAAGTACTTGGTTTCAGAACTCAAAAAACGAGAAATTAGATGCAAAAGAAACGGAACACCAAAACCCTAAAAAACGTAATACGATTCAAATTTTCAACGGAAATCACATTATTGTGAGCTTCAGAACGAAGCAGCAAAACAGTTTCACCTCGAGTGCGTGTATCTGTGTGTGGTGGAATCAATAAAGATGAATGAGATACGTCAAGAAGACGGTGAAGCCATTGGAGGTCTAGAAATACGGTGATGGACATTGACGCGGGTAATAAATATAATTGAAAGCGGAAGACGACGAAGGGTGTTATCTTCTGCTCCTTGGGTTAGCTGGACCATCGGTTGTCAGTGAGAGACTGAGAGATCGTGGCCGTTGGATTTTCTTAATGTATCATCTTTCTTTCATTTCCTTGGAAACAAAAGGCCTTTCTTGGATGTTTATGAAAGTATTTCTATTTATGGGTATTTGTTTTCTAAATTATTCTTTATTTACCTCCAAATTAAACTACCTGAAACGTGTATTTATCTATTTTAAATAACATAAACTAGAAAAGTGACCCATTCGTTGCCCCAATACGATATGACTAAAACTTATGTGATAAAACCGGAGTTGGACCGAGAGTGAAAAAAATTCCTAGACCTAGGGCAAGAAAAAAATTTAGGTCATAAAAAAACTAATTTAGTAATTTACATGTAAAAAAAAATAATAATATAACATATAAAAAAATTTAAAATTTTAGGCTTCTTAAAAGGCTAGGCCAGAGCCCGGCCACTTCGCCCATCCTTTGGGTGGGCCCTAGTTAAAATGTGGTCACGAGTGATCGGTTATGGAAATTAAAACATAGATATAATACATTATTCTACCTTCTAATCGAAATCACGTGATGCAGCGTGTTTAGGAATTTTATTACGCACGTTGTATCTTAGATACATAAAAGAAATGTATCAAGTTATTGCGACTCAATTTTGGAGATCGAAACATATATATAAAAAGGTAAAATGAGGTGAGATGTTATTCAACCAGTCTTGATCTCATATTCATTTTTCATGAATAGCACGTCAACAGAAGTCGGTATAACTTACTGATTGGTTATGGGGGTTGAGACATAGATAGAAAGTGTTATTTACTTATTTAGCCTTGTAAGCTAATTCACATGATGCGTCGTGTTTGAGAATTTTATTACGTATGTTGCATATTGGGTACATGAAAGAGATGTATCAAGTTAAAGAGCCTCGGTTTTGAACAAGAATCATATATAAAAAAGTTATATAAAGGTTCAGTCTTTGTCTCGTTATTCACTAACAGCTGGTCATGCACAATAATAAAGATAAACTCTACACTTTAATAAACACATCGTCAACCAATGAGGCATTGCCTCAATGGTACCCCAAGATTCTTTCAAATAGGAGGTCTTGAATTCAAAACCCTCCCGCAGCGAAATAGGGGTATGAGGGGGTTAGGGGTTTTCCCAGTGGGATTTCCTGTTGGGGTGGTTGTGGTGGTTCATGGGAGGTCCATGTAACTAGACATTGGTAACATGACCTGAAAACAATGGGCTCACATGATTGAGACATTCGCCGTTCAAAAAAAATAAACACATCGTCACATTATATTCGAAAGTCCTAGATAAGTTATATCGTTGTAAAAAAAATGAATATTCTAGAACCCCGAGGTTGTCCGCCTCTCTTCATATACCCCATTCAAGAATTAAGTTTTGCAATCAAGTTCATTACACACCCTTTTACACTTAAACACATGATTCATAACTAACCATATTGATTTGCAACTCAAAAATCCGTTATGAAATCCTGACAGAAATGTTGAATGATCATAACTTGGTCATATCTTAACTAACTTAATAAAATATTGAATCAAAATATGATTTAGAGAATCGAAATTTCAACTCAAGCAGTCATGCGTGTGTGTGTTTCAATAATATTTGACGCTTCAAATGTTCGTCTCAAGTTGAGAGCTTGAATTGGTGCTACGTAAACATAATTTATAGGTTAATTTGGGAAGGTCATAATTTACTCAATTTTGAATCAAGTTGAGTGGTTCTAGATTAAAAAGTTTATTTAGTGTGTTAGCTACTTAGCTTTCAAACCCCGAATTCTCGTGTTTCTGCTAACGACGTGGGTGTGGAAATTGCCTTGGGTTGTTATAGATGATATCTAAGCCAGGGGCTGGATTGAAGTGCCAGAGAGGACATTGGGCACCATGGGGGGTGAATTGTGACATCCCACGTTGATTGGGAGAGAAAACTAGACCTACTTTATAAGAAGTTGGATTATGTATATGCTAACAAGTATCACTAACACAAAGCATGTAACCCAGAGAGTCAATGGATACCTCGTTGGGTTAAAAACGTATGTGATGGCAAGAATGAGTTATTAGACGCTTTTTGTTGTTTGTCAATATATCTTAAATCTTCTATTTTTATGCAAAAGAAGCTTGTAGGTTTCAAGTATTCAAGACGCAACATAAGCTAACATGGCTTACAACATACATGCCTCACACAAATATCATAAGTGACATAACAATTGTGATTTGACAATGTCCAATCATAAAAAAAATGTCTTGTTACAGTATCAATGTATGGTAAAATTCATGATTTTGTAACTCAAAAACATCATGATCTGTAATCAATTTGCTTTATCAGTATCTGGTTCTCGACATGACTATAATCATTTTTCTTTGGTTTTCGCATGGTACCATTCCTTACAGGGGTGTTATTATTGGGACTCGCATAGTGAGCATCAAACATGTAACATTAAAATTTCAATCTTTTTACCTGTTTCCAGTCGGTTTGTAAAGCCATGAGCAAGCTCAAGCTGTAAAACACCAAGCTCGAGCTTATGTTTTTAACTCAACTAAAGATTTAAAACCGAATGCATTAGACTTGTATAGTGAACATCCCATCTCACGTATTTATAAAACTTTCAAAAGACTACATAAAAGGGTTATTGACTTATTGAGGTATAGTTATATAAAAAAATGGTCATTTTTATCACATGTTTCACAATTAAGAATTGTTCGTATTGTATATGTAGAGATATGATCATACACAACATAGATTTTTGTAAAAATGGTAGGAACCAATGATATGTTGAAACGTGTTTTATTATTTAATTATAATATGAGGGAAGTTTAGTAAATTTAAATATAATGTAGATTTAATAATCTCTAAATTGTAGCAAGATTCTTAATCTATTAGTACATATCATTTCTCATTATTTTTACAAAACTAACATTTTGTACAATAATCCTATATATATACAAAGGAAATTAAAAAAATGGTAAGTTTTGTTTTTATTTTAACTATAAAGCGAACGATAAGCTTTTAATTCTCTCTCTCTCTATTTGTTCTATTTTGGCTACAAAATTTTGATTGCTATAACAAGGAAACACATAAACTTTTAGTTATTTTATTTTGGTCACCAAAGCAATGACAATAAATTTCTAATTTTTTCGTTTTAACTACAAAAGTTTAATATTTTGTTTGTGACTTGGATTGGAAATCAGATCTCCTAACATCTTAAGATTGTACACCGAAATAATAATCATTATAAATATGTTTTTCTATTTGTATTTTAATATTTGAGAATGTGTATTTGATTGAACACTTAACACTAGAATGAGAATATCTAGTTAATCTTAAACGATAAAATCACCTTAAATAGTTAAGTAAAAAAATAAAATAATAAACAGTGAGCCTTATAATTATCTTTATTTCTTTTACTTGAAAAATTATAGGAAGATATTATTATTTAGAAAATAGTAAAATACAAATTAATAATTTTCTCGTTGCTTTCATTTCATTTTCTTTCGTTATAACTTATAAAACTTAGAAACTCAACACTAGAATTCATCCGAAATAAAATGAAATGAAATAAAATAAAATTATTATTCAGGATTTGCCCCAGGTACAAGATCTATTCTGAATTCAACTTGACGTACCGGTGGAAGTCCAGGTAGTTCATCAGGGAATACTTCGGGAAAGTCACGAATGATAGGAATATCCTGAATAGTTTTCTTGGGAGATTCCTTAGTCACAACATGTGCTAGGAAAGCAGGATATTGTTTGCGAAGATAGCTTCGAGCCTTCATGCATGATACTATCTTGAGTGTACGGCAAGGTTTGTCTCCATAGACTCGTAATGTTTCCCCAAATGGTAACGGAATTTGTACAAGCTTATTTGAACAAACGCTTCGGCATGATTGAGAGATAACCAATCCATGCCCACAACAATGTCAAAGCTTCCCAAGTTCATTGGGATCAAATTGATAGAAAATTCATGATCATTGAGTTTTAATGTAGAATCATGAATGATAGAATGGGCATGTATAAGTTTACCGTTTGCTATTTCTATGGTATACGGAGGTTCTAATTCTTCTACTGACTTACCCAAATGATGTATAATTGATGTTGAGACAAAACTCTTGTCAGCACAAGTATCAAAGAGAACTGAAGCATAATGATCGTTAATAGTGAACGTACCTGTGACAACCGTAGTTTCTTCGCGTGCTTCAGGAGCAGTCATAGCAAACACACGTGCTGGAGCGTTTTTACCTTGATTGTTGTTAGAAAGTCTAGGGCATCTGTTCCTGAAATGACCAGTTGCGCCACATTCAAAGCATTATCCAAATGACCATATCTTCCACACTTTGTACATTTCCAGCATTGTCGACCAAATGGGTGATGATACTTGCAGGTGTTACATAAAGGGTGAGGTCCAGTGTATGATCTTCTGGAGTTTGTTGTAGACTCTACAACTGACGGTGCTTGATTTATAGAAGCAGATGGGGTTGATGATATTGCGAAGCTTTTCTTGGTTTTCTGCTTCTTCTTAGGTGGCTCTGTTAGTTTATTTTCTTCTTTAACCACATGAAGAACATTATCTGTTCGAGTAAGCTGACCACTCTTCACGAATTCATTGGTAATAGCAACAGCTAGATGTATTGCTGATTGCAGAGTTGCTGGTTTACTACCCATTACCATACTCCTGATAAGCAATGGTAATCCCCCAATGTACATGTCGATTTGGCAGGATACAGGAGTAACCATTTGAGGTACCAGAATACTAAGCTCTTGAAATCGGATAGTATAGGTGCGATTGTTTCCACCCACTTGAACTAGACTGTATAGTTCATCTTCCAAATTCTTCATTTCATGCTTGGGACAAAATTATGCAACCAAAAGAGCTTTGAAATCGGTCCAAGACATGCTTAAGGAAGCTTCCCTGCCTCTATTCTTCTTTTCGCCATTCCACTAGGTCAAGGCTCCCTGTTGGAACGCGCTTGCCGCCATTTTCACTTTTTGATCCTTTGGACAGTTAGTGTAATCCAAGGTATCCTCAATTGATTCAAACCACTGAATGAGTCCAGTGGCTCCTTCTACCCCAGAGAAAGTTTTGGGCCTAGCATCGTTGAATTGCTTAAAAGTGAAGTTACTCGAATTCTCACCATTATTCTGAGTAGGACGATACTGAGAACCACTAGGAGAGTTTTGATAAGAGTTGTTCAGTTGAGTAACTAGAGTTGGCAAGACTTGCGCCACTTGTCGAGTGATGACAGCTGCCAGGCGGTCTGTCTCATCGTTGGGATTATTGTCAGCCATTCTAAAGAGAGAACGACAAACAATAAATTTAGCATGATGTATAAGATAAGGATGAGGAGTTTCAGGTAAGAAATCACATAAACACATAAAGGACACTTAAGTTGTAGTCTAGGTCATCCATTAAGGTTACCTAATTCTCTACAACCTTGGCTCTGATACCACATCTGTCACAACCCACGCCGCGTGCGGAATCCACGGCGCGTGACTATGTGTTCATGTGCCAATGTTGGAGAATAACCCATGATTTACTATGTTTCATAAAATTAAGTTCATTTAAACACACATAACATACATATTACACAACAAGTTTATCGTAAGATAATTATTATACAATATGATGTTTTTGTTCTCTTTCTAGGTCGCAACTATTTCTGCTATTGATCCTGACCTAGATTTCTTTACTGATGCTCCCAATTACCTGAAACATGTAGATAAAAGTCAATTACGAATAGTTGAGTGAGAATCATAGGTTTTGTTGATTCAAAATAATTGTTCAAACAATGATTTTCATGATGTAGTATCACAAGTGATCAAACAGGTACTTTGAAATTGAATCTAATTGAGCATGCAAACATCAAACCTAATGATAAAAGATCATTAGTAATGATTGTTAGCTCACATGATGATGTCCAACCCACGGTTGGAGCGATTTGTGATAATGATACTTGTTTTCCCGCATATGATCATACCAGTACTACCAAGGGCTTGATAACAAGTTAATGATATTTACATAAGAATGTCCTCAATAGCATCCACATAACCAAAGTTCCCAAGTGATACACTTGATTTAATGATTTGATAAAAGATTTACTTGATAATAGTTTGTCATGATTTTCCAGATGAAACTTGTCACACCCCCAAATTTCAACTAACAGAATCATACCGTTTGGGACGTGACAAACCAGGATCTCAGATCATTAGACATAACGAAGACCTCTATATGCTTTTCAAACATAACTTTGGTCTTAATTGAAAAATTCAGAGTTTAAAACATTGCGGAAGCGTTTGTAAAAAGTAAAACAATTCAAAGTTTGCAAAATGTAAATTACAACGATAAAGTCTCCAATATTCAAATCCAAAACAACTATAATGTAAAACATGCATGAGACTCAATCTCCTAGTCCCTGCTTGTCTGTTCTTGTACCTTAGCATCCTGAGAAAACATGTAAATCAAGTCAACACAAAGGTTGGTGCATACACAGGTTTGTTTGATCACAAATGTTTGAAACAACTGTTTGAAATGAAATGTTTGCAGATAACGTAATCACACATGCATAGTCATGATAGCTAGTCATTTGTACTATTTACATAAGCGGTCGACACCGAAGCTGACTGTTAGAATGTAATTTGCCTTTCCACTATTGTCTAGCACAAACAATAGTAATGTGAATTGGCTAGTCAAACACTTGCGTAGACCTACAATCTACCAAGTGAGGTTTGTCAAACCTAATAGATCTATTTCCAACTACCACGCTTTGCACTACGGCAAACTAAACGGTTCGATATGTAAGGACTTGTAATGCTATGTTCGCACTTATCGTAAATAGCTAACTCATGCAAGTGATATGTATCTAAAAGTGTTCGTTGCACATGTTTTCTCCCCTAAAACAGTAAAATAAGAAAATGGGCCATGTACGCACCTTTGATAGCAAACAGAATGATCACGTGTTCGCGAGAGTACGTAGAATAGCTTCTACGAAGGATCTGTGAAAGTATAATAACGTGTCGTTATTTGAAATGTCTAAATCTTGTTTGTAGTCATATAAGTGTCAACACACTTATATTAAGTTGTTAGAAACGTTCATACGAAAGTATGCACGATTTTTAGTTCATTCAGTTAAATCATAAAAGTATACGCGATTTCGTTTAAACACACGTAATTATACGCGATTATGTTTTCGTGTGAAAATATGAATTTTATTGTTTCATGACGTTCGAAATTCCATTTCGGTTCCAACGCCTTTCGAACGAGTCGAAACGGAGTTAAAACGAGCGAGTTATGAGCTAAATACTAAAAATGATTTAAAATTCAAAAACCAGCAGAGGCCGGGTTCGAACCCGTGACCTCTACCTCCTGGCACACATATGCTACCACTCAGTCTGCTTCTACATTTGCAACAGATTCCCCATGTAATTCCTTTTAACTAACAATGGTCAGGTTCCCCTTTGTTTTATTAAGTCGAACCAAAAGACTTCCATTAGCCCACGATTCGATCTCCAACGAGCCCGAAACCATAGGGCTATGGTTCCACAGATCTAAACGATTTTAAAGATGGTTTCAATTCTTCAAATGATTTGATTAAACACCTCGATTGAGTCCCAATCAAGGTCGAGTTCGAACACCCCAAATCCCCACTTGAATTGAGTTGAATTTGACTCTGTCAATCCCCAAATTCATAGGGCTTTTCATCCTTATGTTAAACCGAAACTATCTGTGTAATCTAATTTTGCTTTAGTGCTTGGTTTCATCAAAATCCCCAAATTAGTTTTGTTTAAGAACCCTAGAATTAGAAATCCTTAATTTCATGGTTGTTTCCTAAAATCAACATAGGGTTATTCTTAATCGGAACCTTCTGAAGCTTAAGGTACTATTGAATTTCATTTTTAAACTTGTTTTAATAGAAAACCCCAAATCGGTTTCAAGAATAAACCCTAGAATTCAAGATCATAAAATCCGATTTTGTTTGATGAAATTAACTTATGGTTTTCATTACACACATGATTGCGAAGCTCTCTGTGTGGTTTAATTCGGTTTCTAAACTCGTTCTCATACAAACCCCCAATTCGTTTAACCGAAGAACCCTAATTGATCTAATTCATACAATTCGATATTGAAAGCCTGAATTAGCATAGTACTATGCTTAGTCGGCTCTTTTAGGTAATGTAGAAGTGATTTCTTACCTCGTTTGATGTCGAATTGATGTGGTTCGATTGTAAGCCCTAGTTTTGGCCACCCCGAATCGAAATCTTCTATCTGGAACTGTTAGGATCGAATTTCTGCTTGCAGAAGTTTCTAATAATGCCGACTAAGATGTGTAGATGCTCAATTTTGTGAAATGTAATCGAATTGGTATAGAACGACTACACTCTTGTGTTTCGGCCTACTCTCTATCAAATTCCTCAACCCGACGCTCCAGAGATTGAATTGGTGTTTACAGAACTCTCTAAAGATTCCGATTAAGGTTTAGGAAGCTTCAATTTGATGGATTGTAGTCGAATTATACTGGTTCGATAAAAAATGCCTACGGTTTCACTATAACTCGACCATTACTCGACTTAATTCGTTAAGTATGGTGTTAATTGTGATGATAACTGACTATTATCATTAGTAGGAGTTAATGGAATGTTTAATTCGATTAATTACGGCCGATTAATATGAATTTTGATTTTAATTGTTCCATTTAGCCGGATTTTGACTTTTACTAGTCAAAATCCCCAATTTGGTCAATTACAAGTGTAATTCTTGTAAATTAGATGTTTCTAAACCCAATCGGATTAATTATACACCTTCTAGTTCAATTTTGTTTGATTTCAGGTCGTTTCTGTCAATTTCTGATTAACGGTTTTAAAACCGAAATTGCCGGATTGTCACATCATCCCCTTGTTAAAGGAATTTTCGTCCCGAAAATTGTTAAATGTTGGAAGTAGTTAGGAAACTACTTGTGAGTTCAGATTGTGCGTGTTAGTGTGATGTCTGATCATTCTGTGTGTTTGTGTGTACTCACACACTAGGTTCAATGTTTGTAACATCACACCTAAGTGTGATCGTTATATGTAACTGTTTGCGTGCACACCAGTTAGTACACCTAACTGTGACTGTTTGTGTTTGATCATACTGAGCTACGTGACCTTGCACATAGTGAATGTTCGCAACTGTTTGTACTATATAACCTCGTACATAGCAAATGTTTGAAACTAATCATGCATGTACTATCATAACATGTAACATATGAAATGTAGCACATAAAATGTAATGTAGCACAATGTTTGTAACAAAACCAATTGTATAAAGTGCTTGTGCTTACAGTTTGAAATTTGAAGTGTTGAAGTGTGAAGCATCACGTCATCCCCTTGTTGAAGGAAATTTCATCCCGAAATTTAACGTGTCTTCACAGTGTTTGCAGTTGTCGTTTTGAACAGATGGGGATACTTCTTCATCATTTGATCTTCCCTTACCCATGTGAATTCATGACCACGTCTCGAATTCCACCGAACTTTGACTATCGGAATCTTGCTTTGTTTGAGTTGTTTGACCTCTCGGTCCATGATTTCAGCTGGTTCTTCAATGAACCGTAACTGTTCGTCTACTTGTATTTCTTCCAGTGGTACAATCAATGTCTCTTCAGAAAGTGTGACACCTCGCAATTTCCAGGTCAGCATTTATTTTATTTTAATAATAATGTGTATTATTATTTCATACGTGGTACTATAATAATTGTATTTAGTGTGACACGTGGCACAACGGACCAAACACACCGATAATTCGAGAAATTATCGCACAGAACTTGCACGTGTCTTGAATGACGAACGTTGGTGAACGGATCGAACCACAGTACACATACACTGCACAATTAGGTTCCGGAGAACCTAATTTAGTAGAACAACGCTTAAGTGTCGAGAAACGATGATCGTATTCGAGAAATGCGCGAAAATCGGTTCGAAACAACAAAACTAAGCTTATTGGGCTTTTCAGGAACCCATCGCGGTACGCGATGGCTCAACAGGAGTTCCTGTCGCGGTACGCGACAGACATCGCGAAGAGTTGACTCCCGGATTCCTTCGCGTAGCGCGAAGCATCTTTCTGGCCTAGTGTCGCGGTACGCGACGGGTGTCAGACGACAAAATCTTATAAAACCAAGACAATGATGACTAGTTCTATTTCACTCATATCTTCGGCAGAGCTCGCAACCATTCGACCATCTTCAACCTCCAGACCCCTGTAGCAGCCATTGGAAGCCATTGAAGGCCCTTTTGAAGCTCAAGAACCTTGAGGAAGACCTTCTAGACCATCACCCTTCATTACCACCTTCTTGTTCTCGATCAAACCCACGTACCAGGAGGTGTAGGAGCTGTTCATCATCATCTCAGAACTTCTTGGAGCCTTAGAAGGTAGTTCTCATTGCTAAACTTCGCTTTTCACACCATTACACACACATGCATGTGTAAATCCCACATGCAAGCACCCATGGCTCACATGCACGAATTTCCCTTTGTTTTAATCTGGGTTTGTTGATATCTCAGTGTATTATGATGATCTAAAGTGATTAGATGATGTTTTATGATGATCTAAAATGATGGGTATAGGCCATTGTACTTAAAATGATGATATGAGATGATATTGATGCATGCATGCATGATCCATAATGTTAGGATGATTTTATGTATATAGAAATGTTCAAAGATGATATTGATGATGATTTACACGATTAGATTTGTTTAAAATGGTCAAAATGTCGATTTTTAGTAATCTTTCCATTATTAGTAACTTTTATTTGCAAAATGATTGTTGGAAATGAATCCATGAACATGCATGTATGTAGAATTGTTATTAGGTTGATAATATGGTTATTTGATTTGTTAGAAAGTGATTTTGATAATGTTAATAGTCATACTTGTCATTGTTACTATTTTTAGTAACTTTATTTGTTGAAATGATGTTAAGTGATGATTTGGCTATATTGGTATGTTTAAAGTGATGCTAGATGGATTATTTTGATGATTTGTAACATGAAAATTAGTTTAGAAATGTTAATATGGTTATTTGATGCAAAAACTACAAAGTTACTATTTATAGTAACTTTATTTTTACAAAAACCGATTTGTAAACATATTGTGTGATTTGAACATGCTAGATGACTTGTTATGTTATAATATGTTGATTAGATGCTAAGTTAGATGGTTTCCGATGTCACGTATTCTATAAATGGAAACTTTCCATTTTAGGAAACTTTTATGTGCTAGCATGTTATAAACGACTTATGTGAAACCGTATGATGACGTGCTATGTGTTAACATGATCACGTAGGACTAACGAGCATGCTAGAACTTTAAAACTGTTATGCTTTGTGAACTTTCCAAAACTGGAAACTTACTATAAATAGTAAGTTGGCCATAGACGCGACTTGCGCGTTTTGCACACGACGAGTACTTACACATTTGCTACACGATTCACAACCGTCACACGGTTCACCGACGGGTCGTTAGGTCAAACACGGTCAACACGACCAACACGGTCAACCACGGTCAACGCGACCCGCATAACAACCAGGAGTTGTTTAGACATGGATACGGTCCTGTGAGACCAACACAAATATGATCGCAAACTTATAACACCTATGTGATATAGGTAACTACTAGCCAGCGAGCTACTCCGTCCTCGTAAGAACGCACTCAAGCAGACTCAGGTGAGTTTACAGCCCCACTTTTACTCTTAACTGTTTTACTAATCTTTTGGGGTGAGAATGCTATGCAACTGTTTCAAATATATGACTGGTATGTCGAAAAACTATTTTGAGTGTACTGTTATCTCAACAAGTCCTCTCCACCCTTACCGTTAGTTGTGTACAAACGAGTCGTTATTACGTAGTACTACTGGGTTTGACCAACCCCACTCGGCAACAACGTTGACAGGATGTCATAACGAGTGTAATATCGATGTTGATGTCGGGTTCCGCGATGACCCGCAGAGGCAAATGGAAACAATCAAGTTTCGGTAAGATGACATGACACACTCTACGGATCGTAGATCCAACAAAACTATTTAACATACCCAGTATATATAACTGTTTTACTGTTTACCAATACTTAAACCTGTGAACTCACCAACTTTATGTTGACACACTTTAGCATGTATTCTCATGTAACTGAACAGCATGAGCTAGGAGGCACATGGAGATGCACAAGAGAGTCTGCATACATATAGACTCTAATCCTAGTCTTATGTTTTGATTTTTGTCATTTTAAACGATGTTAACAGTGTAGTTCTGATTACTTATTTCCGCTGCTTTAATGATGAACTTTTCCGCTGCTAAACTTATGAAACTAGTCTTATTTTACAAACTGTATGATTGAGTTAACTCATATAGAGTCGTTCAATATAACCATGAGCTGTGGTCCTGGCCACGTCACACCCACGTGGACTGACACCACGAATGGGAATTTGGGGGTGTGATAGACTGGTATCAGAGCTTTGGTTATAGGGAACTAGGTTTGCATGTAGTGAACTTAGACTATAGCCACCGCTCTACAATAGACACTACACTAGTTTCACACAACACATTATGTGCTTAACTTAACAACATGCTTTGTGATTTGATCTGACTCTTACGAACATGCCACTGGCACCCTTAATGGGCGTTAACACTCAACTATACATACGACCTGTGCAAGGGAATTAGAGAAAAGTCGAACTCAAGACCGAAGGGAAACTCTTCTATGCTATGAAGAAGACTCCTATAGCACAATCCAACTCAAATCGAACGCCTTTTCCAACCCCTTTCTTGAGTATAAACCCAGTCAAATGACGCATGTTTATGGACTGTAACCTTAGTATCGACACTCAGGAAGCAAAACTTCGAACCCGAGATTGTTAAGTAGCTTGAGATTGAATGAACTAGAATGACTGTGTAAGATAAATTGACGATTATGGTGGCCAACATAATCGTGAATTTATAGGTACATACGAATTCTGGCAAGTTCAATTGATAAGCTACAACCAGCTGGGAAACAGTATAGTACACCTCTGAAAGTGGAGATTCGAGCTCCGCTGTTTCCACCAAGTAGTTATTTCTTTATTATATATAGTATTGTACTATTGATAGAACCGGTATGAGCGAGTTGTGCTCATACAAATCATCTTGGTAGTAGTAATCTCGTCAAACCTATGATCCTACTTTTGAAATGGTATCTTAAGCTTATGATATATTTCCTCCCTACACATGCTTACACGCAATAACTCTAACAGTGAGTAATACAATATCTATTGTATATAGATACCAACAAATGGATGGTCAAGGAACGTATGTGCGCACCGACAACCCGTCAATCGATTCTGCGACTGTCGAGGCCATGGTAGAACAACTGGATAACAAAGCCATTACGGATTACGAGGCTGCATGCTTAAACAGTGAGACAGGAAGTGAGACTCACAACAACAGCTCAAGAGGATGCACCTTCAAAACTTTCCTTAGCTACCATCCTCAACCATACACGGGATCAGAAGGAGCGGTAGGACTGCTCCAATGGGTTAAGAGGGCCGAATCAATCTTTCACATGTGCAAGTGTTCTGAGTAAGACAAAGTGAAATTTACTACCGGGACTCTGGAAGGACAAGCCCTCACTTGGTGGGACTCGCATGTCCAGACACTGAGTCTGAAGACTGCTAACTCAATTCCCTGGGAAAATTTCGTCAAAATGTTGAAGGAAGAATACTGTCCACAGAACGAAATCAAGAAACTGGAGGGGTTCTGGAATCACAAAATGGAAGGATCTGAAATCGAACAGTACACCACTCGATTTCACGAATGGTGTAAACAACACCCAGAAATGGTGACCCCGGAATACAAAAAGATTGAGCCGTACTTCAGTGGATTACCCGAACAGATCCAAAGCTTGGTTATCATGATAGACCCCACTCTCCTCCAACCCACTATTTGCCTGGCTCACCATATGACTAACCAAGCGGTAGCACATGGTAAGTTACCCAAGAGGGGTGAACACCTGAAGTCTCAGGATTGCAAGCGCAAGCGGGAGCCTAGTCACAACCGAACACCCTCTTCCCAACAAATGCAACTCCATAACCAGTCAGCAAAAACTAGCGACTCTACTGCTACACCATCCAGTACCAAGGGCAAGAATGCCTACCAGGGGAAATACCCTAAGTGCAAAAGATGCCCATATCATCACAACGGCTAGTGTGAACGCTATCGATGTCGGAAATGCGGAAAAAACGGTCACATGGCCAAGGAGTGTAGAAGCAAGCCAGTTGGTAGCAAAGACAACCAGAAAGTCGTTAAAGGGTGTTATAAGTGTGGCAAGCCTGGGCATTGGTGCAGGGATTGCCCACAGCTGAAGGAAAAAGAAAGCGTGACAATGGGCCCTGCATTTGTAAATGACTCCAAAGAAGCAAAAGATGATCCTATCACTGTGACTGGTACGTTCCTTTTACATAATGCCTATGCTGGTATGTAATGTGATATTGGTGCTAAGAGTAGCCTGATGCTTAGCGAATTTAGTAAAATGCTTAACATTACCCCGACATCCTTAGACTATAAGAGTTAACCGACTGTAAGCTGATTGAGACACAACACATTTTCCAAGGAAGCGTCTTGGTGTTGACGGGTCACGAATTTGAGATCGACCTAATTTCAGTAAGTCCCGAGAACTTTGATGCAATGGTGGGGACAGACTAGTAACTACCGACCAAGCAGAGAGCGTGTGCAATAAGAAGATAGATCAATGTTACGTTGTCAAATGGAAATCAGATCCCCATTCAGAGAGAACGACGGAGAATAACGCGGAACACCATGTCATAGGCTGGCAAGTACCTACAGAAAGGATACTCAACGATATTAGTCGTATCACGAAACAATCGTAGAAGGAAAGGAAGAAGGAGGATATTGAAGTTGTTTGTAATTTTCCCAAAGATTCACCTGGAGTACCCCAAAGCGACAAGTGGAGTTTCAGGTAGAACTCACACCGTGAACCGCACTAACCGTCAAAGCGCCATACCAATTGGTCCAACTAAGATGCAAGAAACTGACTAATCAATTGCAAGAGTTGTTAGACAAAGAGTTAACCAGACCAAGATTATCAACATGAGGAGCACCAGTCCTGCTTGTGAGAAAGAAAGACAGGTCTTCCCGAATGTGTATCGACTACCGAGAGTTAAGCAAGGTGACAAACAGGAATCAATACCATTACCACGAATGGACGATTTGTTAGACTAGTTGTAAGGGTCAAGCTATTACCCGAAGATCGTTTTGAGTTCCGATTACCATCAAACGAGGATACAAGAAAAGGACATTCCTAAGACGATCCTTAGGACGCAAGAATGACATTACGAATGTTTGGTCATGCCCTTCGGACTGACCAACGCACCGGCAGTATTCATGGATCTCATGAATCGGGTGTGTAAGCCGTATCTGGACAAATTCGTAATCGTGTTCCTAGATGATACCCTGATGTACTCCAAGACCCAAGAAGAACATGCCGACCACTTAAAGCGTGTCTTGGAACTATTGAAGAGGGAACAACAATACGCGAAGTTTCCAAATGCGATATTTGGATTCGTGAAGTCCAGTTTCTTAGACACGTAGTAAACGCAAAAGGAATGCACGTAGATCCAGCCAAGATCGAGGCCATTAAGAACTGGACAGCACCAAAAACTCCGACTGAGGGGCGACAATTTCTGGGATTGGCCGGATACTACAGGCGATCTAATGAGGGATCCTCGAAGATCGCACAATCATTGACTTCCCTTACGCACAAAGACAAGAAATTCGAATGAGGAGAGAAACAAGAAGCTGCTTTCGACTTGTTGAAGCAGAAATTGTGCAGTGCACCTATTCTATCACTACCGGACGGGTGCGAAGACTTTGTAGCTTATTGCGACGCATCAAAACAAGGACTCGGTTGTGTATTGAAGCAACGCGAGAAGGAGATAGCTTATGCGTCACGACAATTGAAAGTGCACGAACAGAACTACACGACTCATGACTCGGAATTGGGAGCCATAGTGTTCGCATAAAAGACCTAGTGACACTACCTATCCGACACGAAATGCACGACATTCATCAACCATAAGAGACTGCAACACACCGTCGACCAGAAGGGACTGAACATGAGACAACTCAGATGGGACTAACTGATAGGCGAAAGTGAGTGTACTATCAAGTACCACACTGGAAAAACTAACGTAGTAGCCAACGCGATGAGCCGGAAAGAAACAACCAAAAACGTACGTGCACTACAACTTACGATTTACTCAAAGCTACCCAATCAGAATCCGAACCGCACAACAGGAAGCTCTGAAGGTCGAGGACCTCACTCATTTATCCCTGCGTGGCACGGATAAACAGATGGAGGCGAAGGCCGACGTAACCTACTATCTTATGGATCGGAACTGGATTCCACACTACGGAGGACTGAGAGGCGTATTGATTAATGAAGCCCGAAGGAGCCGACATTCTTTACATCCGGTCTCTGACAAAATGTACCATGATCTAAAGACGACCCATCGGTGGCCGAACGTGAAGGCAGAATTAACAACTTACGTGGGTGAGTGTTTAACGTGCCCAAAGGTCAAGATTGAATACCAAAAGCCATCAGGGCTATTTCAACAACCCAAGAAACCAATGTGGAAATGGGAGTAGATTCCTATGGACTTAATAACTAAACTGCCAAGGACGGCAAGTGGTTGCGATACTGTTTGAATAATCGTTGAACGACTAACGAAGCCTGCACACTTACTACCCATCAAGGAGACCGACTAACTAGAAGAACAGGATCGAATTTACCTGAAGGAAGTGGCCACTCGACGTGTAGTGCCAATCTTGATCATCTCTAACCGCGACAACGGATTTACGTCACATTTCTGGAAATCCTATCATCAGACATTGAACACGAGATTTGGGTATGAGAACCGTTAACATCCGCAAACTGATGGGCAGAGCGAACGAACTATACAGGGATTGGAAAACGCACTTCGAGCATGTGTCAATGACTATGACAATAGCTGGGAGACTCGCTTACCGTTAGTTAAGTCCTCGTACAACAATACTTATCACACGAGTATACAAGCTGCAACATTCGAAGCACTCTAGGGACGTAAGTGTCGATCATTCATTTGGTGGTGGAAGTTGTGAAAGCCAACTGACAGGCCTCGAACTTGTGCACAAAACGACCAAGAAAATCGCGCAAATACATAACAGAATGGCAGCAGCTCGAGACCGACAAAAGAGCTATGCCGAAAAGAGACGCAAACCTTTGGAATTCCAAATGGGAGACCGAGTACTTATTAAAGTCTCGCCTTGGAAGGGGGTGATTCGATTCGGGAAATTGGGAAAGCTAAACCCTCGTTACATTGGTCCATTCGAGATCACAAAACGAATAGGCCCCGTGACCTACGAACTACAGCTACCACAAGAATTGAGTAGTGTACACAACGTGTTTCACGTTTCAAATCTCAAGAAATGTTTATCAAACGAAACGCTCGCAATTCCTTTAGAGGAAATCCAGATAGACGAACAACTACACTTCGTTGAGGAACCGGTGGAAATCATGGACCGGGAAATCAAGAAGTTGAAGCTTAGCAAGATACCGAACGTAAAGGTACGATGGAATTCGCGACGAGGACCGGAATACACCTGGGAACTAGAGGACCAAATGAAACAGAAATACCCTCACTTATTCTCCGACCCGACTAACATCGGCAACACGAATTGAATTTCGGGACGAAATTCCTATTAACTGGGGGATGATGGGACACCTCGCAATTTCCAGGTCAGCATTTATTTTATTTTAATAATAATGTGTATTATTATTTCATACGTGGCACTAGAATAATTGTATTTAGTGTGACACGTGGCACAACGGACCAAACACACCGATAATTCGAGAAATTATCGCACAGAACTTGCACGTGTCTTGAATGGCGAACGTTGGTGAACGGATCGAACCACAGTACACATACACTGCACAATTAGGTTCCGGAGAACCTAATTTAGTAGAACAACGCTTAATTGTCGAGAAACGATGATCGTATTCGAGAAATGCGCGAAAATCGGTTCGAAACAACAAAACTAAGCTTATTGGGCTTTTCAGGAACCCATCGCGGTACGCGATGGCCCAACAGGAGTTCCTGTCGCGGTACGCGACAGACATCGCGAAGAGTTGACTCCCGGATTCCTTCGCGTAGCGCGAAGCATCTTTCTGGCCTAGTGTCGCGGTACGCGACGGGTGTCAGACGGCAAAATCTTATAAAACCAAGACAATGATGACTAGTTCTATTTCACTCATATCTTCGGCAGAGCACGCAACCATTCGACCATCTTCAACCTCCAGACCCCTGTAGCAGCCATTGGAATCCATTGAAGGCCCTTTTGAAGCTCAAGAACCTTGAGGAAGACCTTCTAGACCATCACCCTTCATTACCACCTTCTTGTTCTAGATCAAACCCACGTACCAGGAGGTGTAGGATGATGTTTTATGATGATCTAAAATGATGGGTATAGGCCATTGTACTTAAAATGATGATATGAGATGATATTGATGCATGCATGCATGATCCATAATGTTAGGATGATTTTATGTATATAGAAATGTTCAAAGATGATATTGATGATGATTTACACGATTAGATTTGTTTAAAATGGTCAAAATGTCGATTTTTAGTAATCTTTCCATTATTAGTAACTTTTATTTGCAAAATGATTGTTGGAAATGAATCCATGAACATGCATGTATGTAGAATTGTTATTAGGTTGATAATATGGTTATTTGATTTGTTAGAAAGTGATTTTGATAATGTTAATAGTCATACTTGTCATTGTTACTATTTTTAGTAACTTTATTTGTTGAAATGATGTTAAGTGATGATTTGGCTATATTGGTATGTTTAAAGTGATGCTAGATGGATTATTTTGATGATTTGTAACATGAAAATTAGTTTAGAAATGTTAAAATGGTTATTTGATGCAAAAACTACAAAGTTACTATTTATAGTAACTTTATTTTTACAAAAACCGATTTGTAAACATATTGTGTGATTTGAACATGCTAGATGACTTGTTATGTTATAATATGTTGATTAGATGCTAAGTTAGATGGTTTCCGATGTCACGTATGCTATAAATGGAAACTTTCCATTTTAGGAAACTTTTATGTGCTAGCATGTTATAAACGACTTATGTGAAACCGTATGATGACGTGCTATGTGTTAACATGATCACGTAGGACTAACGAGCATGCTAGAACTTTAAAACTGTTATGCTTTGTGAACTTTCCAAAACTAGAAACTTACTATAAATAGTAAGTTGCCCATAGACGCGACTTGCGCGTTTTGCACACGACGAGTACTTACACATTTGCTACACGATTCACAACCGTCACACGGTTCACCGACGGGTCGTTAGGTCAAACACGGTCAACACGACCAACACGGTCAACCACGGTCAACGCGACCCGCATAACAACCAGGAGTTGTTTAGACATGGATACGGTCCTGTGAGACCAACACAAATATGATCGCAAACTTATAACACCTATGTGATATAGGTAACTACTATCCAGCGAGCTACTCCGTTCTCGTAAGAACGCACTCAAGCAGACTCAGGTGAGTTTACAGCCCCACTTTTACTCTTAACTGTTTTACTAATCTTTTGGGGTGAGAATGCTATGCAACTGTTTCAAATATATGACTGGTATGTCGAAAAACTATTTTGAGTGTACTGTTATCGCAACAAGTCCTCTCCACCCTTACCGTTAGTTGTGTACAAACGAGTCGTTATTACGTAGTACTACTGGGTTTGACCAACCCCACTCGGCAACAACGTTGACAGGATGTCATAACGAGTGTAATATCGATGTTGATGTCGGGTTCCGCGATGACCCGCAGAGGCAAATGGAAACAGTCAAGTTTCGGTAAGATGACATGACACACTCTACGGATCGTAGATCCAACAAAACTATTTAACATACCCAGTATATATAACTGTTTTACTGTTTACCAATACTTAAACCTGTGAACTCACCAACTTTATGTTGACACACTTTAGCATGTATTCTCAGGTAACTGAACAACATGAGCTAGGAGGCACATGGAGATGCACAAGAGAGTCTGCATACATATAGACTCTAATCCTAGGCTTATGTTTTGATTTTTGTCATTTTAAACGATGTTAACAGTGTAGTTCTGATTACTTATTTCCGCTGCTTTAATGATGAACTTTTCCGCTGCTAAACTTATGAAACTAGTCTTATTTTACAAACTGTATGATTGAGTTAACTCATATAGAGTCGTTCAATATAACCATGAGCCGTGGTCCTGGCCATGTCACACCCACGTGGACTGACACCACGAATGGGAATTTGGGGGTGTGACAGAAAGACATTTCTTTAAGTTCGAAACGTGAAAGACATCATGAACTCCGCTGAGTTCATCCGGTAATTTAAGTTGATTATCAACCGGACCAATCCTTTTCAGAATCTCAAAAGGTCCTAAGTAACGTGGGCTAAGCTTCCCGCGCTTGCCGAATTGTATCACACCTTTCCACGGTGATACCTTTAGAAGAACTCGGTCTCCTACTTGAAATTCCAACGGTTTACGACGTTTGTCAGCATAACTCTTTTGTCGATCCCGAGCCGCTGCCATACGGTTCCGGATTTGAACTATCTTCTCTGTCGTCTCATGTACTAGTTCAGGACCTGTTATTTGACTGTCACCAATTTCAGCCCAACAAACTGGTGAACGACATTTGCGACCGTATAATGCTTCAAACGGTGCTGCCTGAATACTTGTATGATAACTGTTGTTATAAGAGAATTCCACTAACGGTAAGTGGTTTTCCCAGCTATCACCAAAGTCAATTACACACGCTCGTAACATATCCTCGAGCGTTTGGATTGTACGTTCACTCTGACCGTCGGTTTGCGGATGTAGGCGGTACTCATGTCTAAACGAGTTCCCAAGGACTTATGGAGTGATTTCCAAAAGTTTGAAGTGAATCGGGCATCCCGATCTGATATGATAGAGATTGGTACGCCATGTCGTGCTACCACTTCCTTGATGTAAATGCGAGTCAATTTCTCCATTTTGTCAGTTTCCTTAATTGCCAAGAAATGTGCAGATTTCGTTAATCGATCGACAATTACCCATATCGTATCACAACCACTTGGTGTACGAGGTAACTTAGTGATGAAATCCATCAAAATCTGTTCCCATTTCCACATAGGTATTTCTAGTTGTTGCAGTAAACCAGATGGTTTCTGATATTCCACTTTGACTTTCGAACAAGTCAAACATTTGCTAACGTACTTAGCAATGTCGGCTTTCATGTGAGGCCACCAATACAATGCCTTTAAGTCATGATACATCTTATCTGACCCCGGATGGACTGAATATCTAGACTTGTGCACTTCATCCATCACGAGTTCTCTTAAACCTCCATGGAAAGGTATCCAAAGTCGATTAATGAAACAACGAGTTCCATCAGGCATAATATCCAATTGTTTTTCCATTCCTCGTAAGGATTCCTGTTCCAAGTTATCCTTTTCTAAGGCTTCAAGCTGAGCACTGCGTACCTTGTCAGGTAAGTCAGTATGTATCGTCATCATAAGTGCGCGAACCCGTCTTGTTGATGCTGTGTCTTTTCTGCTTAAAGCATCAGCTACCACATTAGCTTTTCCCGGATGATACTTGATTGCGCATTCGTAGTCGTTCAACAACTCGACCCATCATCGCCTGTCGCATATTAAGTTCCTTCTGATCAAAGATATATTGCAAACTCTTATGATCAGTGTAAATGGTACACTTGGTTCCATATAAGTAGTGTCTCCAAATCTTCAAAGCAAATACCACTGCTCCTAACTCCAAGTCATGAGTAGTGTAATTCTTTTCGAGTGGTCGAAGTTGTCGTGAAGCGTAAGCAATCACTTTATCACGTTGCATCAACACACACCCCAAACCCTGTGCAGATGCGTCACAATACACCACAAAGTCTTCCGTTCCTTCCGGTAAGGACAGAATAGGTGCACTGCAGAGTTTCTGTTTCAATAGCTGGAATGCAGCTTCCTGTTTGTCCGTCCAGTTATACTTTGTCCCTTTGTGCGTAAGAGCTGTAAGTGGTTGAGCGATCTTTGAGAAACCCTCAATGAATCGTCGGTAATAACCCGCCAAACCAAGGAATTGTCGCACCTCGTCAGGGGTCTTTGGTGCTTTCCAACTCTTAATCGCTTCAATTTTTGCTGGATCAACATGTATGCCCTTCTCATTGACTATATGACCCAAGAATTGCACTTCTCGCATCCAGAAGTCACATTTCGAGAACTTAGCGTACAATTGTTCTTGTTTCAGTAATTCTAACAGCAATCGAAGATGTTCAGCATACTCCTCTTCAGTCTGAGAATAGATGAGTATGTAATCAATGAAAACGATGACAAACTTATCAAGATAAGGTTTGCAAACCCGATTCATGAGATCCATGAATACTGCTGGTGATATCGGTGATAATGGTGATATCGGTGTGCGAATTCTAAGTGTAGTGTCTAGTGTAGAGCAGTGGCTATAGTCTATGTTTACTACATGCAAACAAGTTTTCAAATAAAGCAGCGGAATGTTTATAACAAAAGCAGCGGAATTAAATAAGAACAAGTACAGCGGAAATGTAAATTGTATCAAACACTACATAGTTTAAGTTGTTTGAAAACTAAACCAATGCACACAAAGCCTAAGACACGAGTCTATATGCGATCCAGACTCCTATCGTGCTTCCTTATGCGCATCCTAGCGTAAGCTCCATTAGTTACCTGAGAATACATGCGAAAAGTGTCAACTAAAAAGTTGGTGAGTTCACATGTTTAGACAGACAGAAATAGTAAACAGATATATACTGGGTATGTTAAGTTTGGTTGTTGGATACTACGATCCGGGGAGTGTGTCAGTTCATCTTACCGAAACTAGACTGTTTCCGTTTGCCTCCGCGGGTCATCGCTGAACCCGCATTCTGTGACACCTCACAAATTCCAGGTCAGCACTTATATTATTTTAATAATAATGTTTATTATTATTTCATACGTGGCACTAGAATAATTGTATTTAGTGTGACACGTGACAGAACAGACCAAACACACCGATGGTTCAAGGAACTATCGCACAACCCTAACACGTGTCTTGAATAACGAACGTTGGTGAACGGATCAAACCACAGAACACTTTCACCTGCACATTAAGTTCCGGGGAACCTAAGTTAGTAAAACGATGTTCATATGACGAGAAACGATGCTCGTAATCGAAAAATACGCGAATAATGGATCAAAACATGAAAATGGGCCAAATTGGGCCGGATATAGGGTCCAGGCGGTACGCCTGACCCGAGGATCCCTACCCAGGCGATACGCGCGGATGAGGAGGGACGCCTCACATCTGGCTGCCTCGCGCGTAACGCCTGGCCTTGGTGGTCAACGTCAGGCGATACGCCTGGCTACTCTGACACTTAAAAATCTTGTAAATCTCATGATTACCACACCATACTTCTTTTACCCAATCCTACACGTAAATCCTTCTATTTAAACCCCCATAACGTCTGATTTTAGTCCCACAACACCATAATTACCTCAAGGGACCTTTGGAAGCCATGGTTGCATCTTGGGAAGCTTATTCTTGAAGATCTTGAAGGTTTGAGGCATAAAGGAGCTCCAAGAACACCACACTCCATTCTTTCTCTTGATCGAAGCAATCTTAGCCACATCTGGAGCTATTCCAGATCTGCTCAAGCTTCATTTGGGTAATCTAAAGCTCTAAGAAGGTAGATCCATGTTCATTTTGGCTTAAAAACACTTCTAAACACACACACATTGTGAATCATTCACATGAAATCACTCACACACCACATGAACGAATTTCTATCACTTTGAATCTGGATTTGTTGATTTGAGTATGAATATTGATGATCTATGATGTTAGTATGATGTATTTTTACATTCCATGATAATGTTGTTATGATAAAATGGTCATATTAATCAAAATGATGGTTCTAGCAACATGTATGAATAATCTAGATGGAGTTACATGAAGTTTGATATTGAAATATTATTGGATATGATTTATGAGATCAAGAAGTGTTATGAATAGCAAGATATGTCAAAATGTGATTTTTACAAATTGTGGTAACTTTAATATCATGAAAGGTTGATTTATGATGAAATGGCTTAATGCATGTGATTATATCAATAAGTTATGTTCAAAATGATGTTTAGAAACAAAAAGGATGATTATTGATGTGTAAAATTGTTAAAATCACCAAATATATGATTATTATGAATAGTACCATGAATAGTGACTTTATTTCACAAAGTCTATAAATGATGACATATTTGTTGTAATGAATATGATTTAACGGTTAGATGAACTAGGATGACGATATTAAGACGAGATTGTTAGCTAGACTTAGTGACACATGCTTATTTTGTAACTTTCGGATTATAGAAACTTTTATGTGCCAACTATGCTAAACCGGCTATGTGTAACTATATGCTATGTGATAACATGCTCACTTAGGATAAATATGTATAATAGAATAATCGGATTATGATTTATTGCTTGAATTGCCAAATGTGGAAACTTTCCTAAAGTAGGAACTTACTATAAATAGTAAGTTTCCTCACGAAAGTGATTTTGGTATCCGTACACATCACACGACACTAAACCGCACGTTACACACACACTTGATCCAAAGCTGTCACCAACGGGTCGTTAGGTCAAACACGGTCAACACGGACAAACACGGTCAACGCGACCCACAAAACAACTTGGAGTTGTTGAACTCAAACACGGTCCCGTGAGACCCACATGTATGCAAACACAAACTTATGGTACCTATGTGATATAGGTAACCACTAGCCGGCGAGCTACACTGTTCTCGTGAAGAACACGCACTACTTAACTCAGGTGAGTTTACGGCCCCACTTTTACTCTTTAACTGTTTTGCTAAACTGTTGGGGTGAGAATACAATGCAACTGTTTTAGATATATGACTGGTATGTTGTGAAAACCATTTTCGAGTGTAACTATTATCGCTTAAAGTCCTCACTTATCCTTACCGTTAGTTGTGTAAACAAACGAGTCGTAATTACGTAGTACTACTGGGTTTGACTAGCCCCACTCGGCACCAATGTTGACTGGAGGTCATAACGAGTGTAATTTCGATGTTGATGTCGGGTTCGGCGATGACCCGCGGAGGCAAACGGAAACAGTCGAGTTTCGGTAAGATGAACTGACACACTCCACGGATCGTAGTATCCAACAACTAAACTTAACATACCCAGTATATATGTCTGTTTAACATTTATGTCTGTCTAAACCTGTGAACTCACCAACTTTTTAGTTGACACTTTTCGCATGTATTCTCAGGTAATTAATGGAGCACACGCTAGGATGCACTCAAGGAAGCATTAAGGAGTCTGAACGGCATATAGACTCATGTCCTAGGCTTGTGTGTGCATTTGTTGGTTTTAAACCAATTTGAATAATGTAGTGTCTGTTAAACAATTTACTTTCCGCTGCAAACTTATTTACTTATGATGTTGAAACATTTTCCGCTGCTTATTGAATGAAACTATGTTATTGTACAAATCTGTGTGATTGTGTAACTCATATAGTGTCGTTCTATGTGACCATGAGCTGTGATCCTGGCCACGTCACACCCACGTGGACTGACACCACGAGTGGGAATTTGGGGGTGTGACAGACTGGTATCAGAGCCTTGGTTATAGGGAACTAGGTTTGCATATAGTAAACTTAGACTATAGCCACTGTTCTACATTAGACACTACACTTAGAACTTTCACACTTATATTATTGTTACCACTGTAAACTAATACTGACTGACTTAGAACTTACAGGATGGACAATAACAAAGATCTGAAAGGGAAGGACACGGGGAAACGCTCGTATGAGTATGAGCTTACTGAGGAGGACAAGCAGAAGATTCAGGAGATAGTGGAGCAGGTATATTCTCAAGAGTCCAAGAGACTTCGACCCTCGACCAGCAGGGGACCATGGGACTGGTACCCTACCACCCTTGCTGTTTGGGCAAGGGAAGAGAGAGTACCTAAGTTACCTTTGTTAGGTGACGCATCTACTGGACCATCACTACCACCTATTGGAATGCATATGGAGCGGGCATTCGCTGCATTGATCTCGCGTTATAGGCGTGAGTCCTGCCAGCTACGCGTGATGACTGATGGGTTTAGGGATCTGTTGGAGCATAGTCAGCGTCTCCAGAAACGCGTGGATAACTTGGAGGAGAGACTCGCACGCGTCGAAGGGACGCAGGATGACTTGGTCGCTAGGACTCAGGATGTGATCCAGCGACAGGAGGAGGTCACAGCTGCGGTTACAGACATCCATGATAGGACTAATTTGCTCGAGGAGCAACAGGATTTCTTAGCCGGAGTGACACAAGGACACGCTGGGCGATTGGCAGCTGTGGAGGACGCCAACGAGGAGAACCTTGCCATGATCCAGGCAAGCGACGCCATGCTGAATGCATGGGTCGAACAGTTTATTGTGGAACCACAGCCTGAGCCAGAACCCCAATTCGAGCCGGTGGATCTCGATGAGGAAGATTTTGATGAGGATCCAGACGAGGATCCTGATGAGGATGACGATGATGGCCCTGCTGATAGTGGAGATTCACACTCCACGATTGTCTAGTTAGGATTTCTATTTCAGTATCCTGCTTTTGTATCACTTAGCCGAGCGGGATGTGCTCGTGCAAATTTTGTAGCATCTCTTTTGGAAAATATTGTACACAAACTTATTATCATTAATGGAAAGATGCTTTACTTTGTTGTTTATATATATCATGGCTATGACTATTGTTAACATGACATCTGACCTAACAATTGACTAACACTCTAACTTATGCTAACTAACATCCTAACCTTTCCATATAGAAACATGTCCGGAAGAGGAACCCATGCCCTTCGACTCAAACGTAAGGCAGAAAAGGCACGAATCGACATGATGGTCGAACGCAAATTCAACAAGGTACTCGCGGAGTACGAGGCCAACCGTCACGCCAGCGAGATGAGTGGTACTAACAACGGTATTAACTCTTGCCTAACATGACTAACATAGTATAGACAGTCTAGACACTAACACGTTGCATTGAACCCCGACGCACAGGATCCCACGGGGGAGCGACTAAGGGATGCTCGTTTATGGCTTTCCTGAGCTGTCACCCTCACAAGTTTCAAGGTACTGAAGGAGCCGTGGGACTGCTTCGTTGGATAGAGAAGCTGGAGTCAGTTTTCTCTATAGCTGAATGCTCGGATGAGAACCGGGTAAAATACGCCACGGGAACACTGGAGGGACCGGCTCTCACCTGGTGGAACACTCATGTCCAAACCCTTGGACTGGACACCGCAAACTCAATTCCGTGGGACAACTTCACCAGGATGCTCCACGAAGAATACTGTCCTCGGGATGAAATTAGGAAACTGGAGGAAGAGTTCTGGGTGCACAAGATGGTAGGATCAGAGATCGAGAAGTACTGTACTCGGTTTCATGAACTGTGCAAGCTGTGCCCGGCGATGGTGACGCCGGAGTACAAGAAGATTGAGCAATTTATCAGTGGATTGCCGGAACAAATCCAGAGCACGGTCACTGCTTCCGACCACTCTACTATCCAACCACTGATACGCTTGGCACACAAACTGACTGATCAGGCAGTAGCCCAGGGAAAGCTACCTAAAAGGGGTGAACATCTGAAACCCCAAGAACCCAAGCGAAAGTGGGAGCCCAGCAACAACCGCACCTTCTCACCTCAGCAACCGACCCAACACCGGCCTGCACCTGCCAAGGTTTTCACTGCCACCCAACCGAACACTCAGGGTAAGGGAGGATATCAGGGCAACAGCCCAAAATGCAACATCTGCAACTATCATCATTTTGGCCCATGCAAAAAGGGCAAGTGCACCAACTGTGGCAGAAATGGACATCTGGCTAAAGAATGTCGATCAAACCCCAATCCAAATCTCAACAAAAATGACACCTTAAAGGGATGCTTCACTTGCGGGAAGCCAGGGCATATGCGCCGAGATTGCCCACAAAACAAGAACACTGGAGGCAACCCGGCAAGGGGAAGAGCATTCGTAATTGGATCGGGTGAAACTAAAGATGACCCCAATGTCGTCACCGGTACGTTTCTTTTAAATAATGTTTATGCTAGCATATTATTTGATACCGGTGCGGATAGAAGTTTTATATCTAGTGAATTTAGTAAACTGTTTGATATGACACCAACACCACTAGACTATAAGTACACCGTAGAGTTAGCGGACGGCAAGCTGATTGAAACACAACACATCCTCAAGGGATGTGTTTTGACACTAGCAACCCATCAGCTGATGATTGACTTGATGCCAGTAACTCTCGGGAGCTTCGACGTGGTGATTGGAATGGATTGGCTATCTGCAAATCATGCCGAGATCGTGTGCAATGAGAAGATCGTGCGAATTACATTGCCAAGCGGAGAGCAAATCTCAATCCAAGGAGAACGGCGTGGGATACCGTTAAACATTATGTCCTGCATGAAGGCGAACAAATATCTGAAGAAAGGATATACGGCTATCCTAGCCCTTATTACCGAACAACCAAAGAAGGAACGGAAGATCGAGGACATCGCTATTGTTCGCGATTATCCGGAAGTCTTTCCTGACGATCTTTCGGGACTACCACCCACACGACAAGTGGAGTTTCAGATAGATCTAACACCAGGAGCAGCACCAATAGCCAAGGCACCATACCGATTGGATCCAACTGAAATGCAAGAATTATCTAATCAACTGCAAGAATTGTTAGATAAAGGATTCATCCGACCAAGTTTCTCTCCTTGGGGAGCACCGGTATTGTTCGTGAAGAAAAAGGACGGATCATTCCGTATGTGTATAGATTACCGAGAACTGAACAAAGTAACAATCAAAAATCGATATCCATTGCCTCGAATAGACGATCTGTTTGACCAATTGCAAGGGTCAAGCTACTATTCAAAAATCGATTTAAGATCTGGTTACCATCAACTCAGAGTACAAGAAGGAGATATACCGAAGACAGCCTTCAGAACACGGTACGGACATTACGAATTTCTGGTAATGCCTTTTGGACTGACTAACGCACCGGCCGTATTCATGGATCTCATGAATCGGGTGTGTAAACCATATCTCGACAAGTTCGTAATCGTATTCATTGATGACATCCTGATCTATTCTAAGACTCGAGAAGAACATGCCGAACACTTGAGACGTGTCTTAGAACTACTGAAGAAGGAACAATTGTACGCGAAATTCTCCAAATGTGATTTCTGGATTCGTGAAGTTCAGTTCCTTGGACACGTAGTAAACGCGAAAGGGATACACGTAGACCCAATTAAGATTGCGGCAATCAAGAACTGGACTGCACCTAAGACTCCAACAGAGGTACGACAGTTCTTGGGACTGGCCGGGTACTACAGGCGGTTTATCGAGGGATTTTCGAAGATTGCGCAATCATTAACTTCCCTTACACATAAAGACAAGAAGTTTGAATGGGGAGAAAAACAAGAAGCTGCTTTTGACTTGTTGAAGCAGAAGTTGTGCAGTGCACCAATTCTATCACTACCAGACGGGTGCGAAGACTTTGTAGTCTACTGCGACGCATCGAAGCAAGGACTCGGTTGTGTACTGATGCAACGCGAGAAGGTCATAGCTTATGCGTCACGACAATTGAAAGTGCACGAGAAAAATTACACGACCCATGATCTGGAGTTAGGAGCCGTAGTATTTGCATTAAAGATCTGGAGACACTATCTGTACGGTACCAAGTGCACTATATTCACGGATCATAAGAGCCTGCAGCACATTTTCGATCAAAAGGAGCTAAACATGAGACAACGCAGATGGGTCGAGTTGATAGGTGATTATGACTGTGCAATCAAGTATCATCCCGGGAAAGCCAATGTAGTAGCCGATGCATTAAGTAGAAAGGAAACAATCAAACGCGTACGAGCACTACAACTTACCATTCATTCTGAGCTACCTAATCAGATTCGAGTCGCACAACAAGAAGCTCTGAAAAAGGAAAACCTTATCCTCGAAGCTATGCGGGGTATGGATAAACAGATGAAACAGAAAGATGACGGAGCTTACTATCTGATGGACCGAATTTGGATTCCACGCTACGGGGGATTGAGAGAAGTAGTGATGGATGAAGCTCACAAGAGTCGATACTCGGTACATCCAGGTTCTGACAAGATGTACCACGACCTAAAGACAACTTACTGGTGGCCGAACATGAAATCTGAAATCGCGAACTATGTGAGTAAGTGTCTGACTTGCTCAAAGGTCAAGGTCGAATATCAGAAACCGTCAGGGTTACTCCAACAACTGGAAATTCCAGTCTGGAAATGGGAGCAGATTTCTATGGATTTTATCACCAAGCTGCCAAAGACAACAAGTGGTTGCGATACCATCTGGGTTATCGTAGACCGACTCACGAAATCGGCACACTTCTTACCGATCAAGGAAACCGATAAGTTGGAGAGGTTAACCCGAATATACTTGAGGGAAATCATATCCAGGCATGGAGTCCCAATCTCTATAATATCCGACCGAGATAGCCGGTTCACGGCACATTTTTAGAAGTCCTTACACAAGGCACTCGGGACGAGACTGGATATGAGCACTGCATATCACCCACAAACGGATGGTCAGAGTGAAAGAACTATCCAGACTTTAGAGGACATGCTTCGGGCATGCGTGATCGATTTTGGGAACAGCTGGGAGACTCACCTGCCTTTGGTGGAGTTTTCGTATAATAACAGCTATCACACCAGCATTGGAGCTGCACCATTTGAAGCACTTTACGGACGTAAGTGCAGATCACCACTTTGTTGGGCGGAAGTTGGTGAAAGCCAACTGACTGGGCCCGAACTCGTGCACGAAACGACCGAAAAGATCGTGCAAATACGAAAACAGGATGGCAGCAGCTCGGGATCGACAAAAGAGCTATGCCGATAAGACGCGCAAACCTTTAGAATTCCAAGTGGGAGACCGAGTACTACTTAAAGTCTCGCCTTGAAAGGGAGTGATTCGATTCGGGAAGCGGGGAAAGCTAAACCCTCGCTATATTGGACCTTTCGAAATAACTAAACGGATAGGCCCGGTGGCCTACGAACTACAGCTACCACAGGAACTGAGTAGCATACACAACGTATTTCACGTTTCAAACCTCAAAAGTGTTTATCCGACGAAACTCTCACAATTCCTTTAGAAGAAATCCAGATCGACGAACAACTACACTTCATAGAGGAACCGGTGGAAATTATGGACCGGGAACTCAAGAAATTGAAACATAGTAAGATACCCATTGTAAAGGTTCGATGGAGCTAGCGGCAAGGACCGGAATACACATGGGAACGGGAGGACCAGATGAAACAGAAATACCCTCACTTATTCCCTGACCAGACTAACATTAGCAACACGAACTGAATTTCGGGACGAAATTCCTATTAACTGGGGGATGATGTGACACCTCACAAATTCCAGGTCAGCACTTATATTATTTTAATAATAATGTTTATTATTATTTCATACGTGGCACTAGAATAATTGTATTTAGTGTGACACGTGACAGAACAGACCAAACACACCGATGGTTCAAGGAACTATCGCACAACTCTAACACGTGTCTTGGATAACGAACGTTGGTGAACGGATCAAACCACAGAACACTTTCACCTCCACATTAAGTTCCGGGGAACCTAAGTTAGTAAAACGATGTTCATATGACGAGAAACGATGCTCGTAATCGAAAAATACGCGAAGAATGGATCAAAACATGAAAATGGGCCAAATTGGGCCGGATATAGGGTCCAGGCGGTACGCCTGACCCGAGGATCCCTACCCAGGCGATACGCGCGGATGAGGAGGGACGCCTCACATCTGGCTGCCTCGCGCGTAACGCCTGGCCTTGGTGGTCAACGTCAGGCGATACGCCTGGCTACTCTGACACTTAAAAATCTTGTAAATCTCATGATTACCACACCATACTTCTTTTACCCAATCCTACACGTAAATCCTTCTATTTAAACCCCCATAACGTCTGATTTTAGTCCACAACACCATAATTACCTCAAGGGACCTTTGGAAGCCATGGTTGCATCTTGGGAAGCTTATTCTTGAAGATCTTGAAGGTTTGAGGCACAAAGGAGCTCCAAGAACACCACACTCCATTCTTTCTCTTGATCGAAGCAATCTTAGCCACATCTGGAGCTATTCCAGATCTGCTCAAGCTTCATTTGGGTAATCTAAAGCTCTAAGAAGGTAGATCCATGTTCATTTTGCTTAAAAACACTTCAAACACACACACATTGTGAATCATTCACATGAAATCACTCACACACACATGAACGAATTTCTATCACTTTGAATCTGGATTTGTTGATTTGAGTATGAATATTGATGATCTATGATGTTAGTATGATGTATTTTTACATTCCATGATAATGTTGTTATGATAAAATGGTCATATTAATCAAAATGATGGTTCTAGCAACATGTATGAATAATCTAGATGGAGTTACATGAAGTTTGATATTGAAATATTATTGGATATGATTTATGAGATCTAGAAGTGTTATGAATAGCAAGATATGTCAAAATGTGATTTTTACAAATTGTGGTAACTTTAATATCATAAAGGTTGATTTATGATGAAATGGCTTAATGCATGTGATTATATCTATAAGTTATGTTCAAAATGATGTTTAGAAACAAAAAGGATGATTATTGATGTGTAAAATTGTTAAAATCACCAAATATATGATTATTATGAATAGTACCATGAATAGTGACTTTATTTCACAAAGTCTATAAATGATGACATATTTGTTGTAATGAATATGATTTAACGGTTAGATGAACTAGGATGACGATATTAAGACGAGATTGTTAGCTAGACTTAGTGACACATGCTTATTTTGTAACTTTCGGATTATAGAAACTTTTATGTGCCAACTATGCTAAACCGGCTATGTGTAACTATGTGCTATGTGATAACATGCTCACTTAGGATAAATATGTATAATAGAATAATCGGATTATGATTTATTGCTTGAATTGCCAAATGTGGAAACTTTCCTAAAGTAGGAACTTACTATAAATAGTAAGTTTCCTCACGAAAGTGATTTTGGTATCCGTACACATCACACGACACTAAACCGCACGTTACACACACACTTGATCCAAAGCTGTCACCAACGGGTCGTTAGGTCAAACACGGTCAACACGGACAAACACGGTCAACGCGACCCACAAAACAACTTGGAGTTGTTGAACTCAAACACGGTCCCGTGAGACCCACATGTATGCAAACACAAACTTATGGTACCTATGTGATATAGGTAACCACTAGCCGGCGAGCTACACTGTTCTCGTGAAGAACACGCACTACTTAACTCAGGTGAGTTTACGGCCCCACTTTTACTCTTTAACTGTTTTGCTAAACTATTGGGGTGATAATACAATGCAACTGTTTTAGATATATGACTGGTATGTTGTGAAAACCATTTTCGAGTGTAACTATTATCGCTTAAAGTCCTCACTTATCCTTACCGTTAGTTGTGTAAACAAACGAGTCGTAATTACGTAGTACTACTGGGTTTGACTAGCCCCACTCGGCACCAATGTTGACTGGAGGTCATAACGAGTGTAATTTCGATGTGATGTCGGGTTCAGCGATGACCCGCGGAGGCAAACGGAAACAGTCGAGTTTCGGTAAGATGAAGTGACACACTCCACGGATCGTAGTATCCAACAACTAAACTTAACATACCCAGTATATATGTCTGTTTAACATTTATGTCTGTCTAAACCTGTGAACTCACCAACTTTTTAGTTGACACTTTTCGCATGTATTCTCAGGTAATTAATGGAGCACACGCTAGGATGCACTCAAGGAAGCATTAAGGAGTCTGAACGGCATATAGACTCATGTCCTAGGCTTGTGTGTGCATTTGTTGGTTTTAAACCAATTTGAATAATGTAGTGTCTGTTAAACAAAAAACTTTCCGCTGCAAACTTATTTACTTATGATGTTGAAACATTTTCCGCTGCTTATTGAATGAAACTATGTTATTGTACAAATCTGTGTGATTGTGTAACTCATATAGTGTCGTTCTATGTGACCATGAGCTGTGATCCTGGCCACGTCACACCCACGTGGACTGACACCACGAGTGGGAATTTGGGGGTGTGACACATTCACATCGAAATTACACTCGTTATGACCTCCAGTCAACATTGGTGGCGAGTGGGGTTAGTCAAACCCAGTAGTACTACGTAATTACGACTCGTTTGTTACACATCTAACGGTAAGGATAAGTGAGGACTTTAAGCGATAGAAGTTACACTCAAAAATAGTTTTACAACATACCAGTCATACATCTAAAACATGAGCATAGTAATTCTCACCCCAATAGTTTAACAAAACAGTTAAGAAGTAAAAGTGGGGCTGTAAACTCACCTGAGTTTGAGTAAAGCGTTTGCTCAACAGAAATAGTGTAGCTCGCCGGCTAGTAGTCACCTATATCACATAGGTACTATGAGTTCGTGTTCACATATGTGGGTCTCACAGGACCGTGTTAGTGTTCAACAACTCCGAGTTGTTATGTGGGTCGAGTTGACCGTGTTTGACCTAACGACCCGTTGGTGACGGTTTTGGATCAAGTGTTCGTGTAACGTGTGAACTGGTGTTGTGTACGGATACCAAAGTTCACTTTCGTGAGGAAACTTACTATTTATAGTAGGTTTCTATTTCAGTAAAGTTTCCATATTTGGCAAGTCAAGTATAAATCATAATCCGCTTATTCTAACATGCATATTTATCCTAAATGAGTATGTTATCACAAAGCACATAGTCACAAATAGTCGGTTTAGCATAGTTTGCGCGTAAAAGTTTCTATATTTAGAAATTTGCATAAATACACAAATGTGACTAAGTCTAAATACAAATCTCATCCTAATATCATCATCTTAGTCCTAAATAGCCATTAAATCATATTCATTACAACAAACATGCTATTATTCATAGACTTTGTAAAATAAAGTTACTATTTATAGTAACTTTTGATAAAACACATCTTTCAACCGTTTTAGGACATAAAAATCATTTATTAAAATCATAACAAGGTTAACTATGCATACCAAACATATAACATCCTCCAAATTCATCATTCTCTAGCAACATTATAATAAAAAGTTTCTATTTATAGCAATATTCCTAAAATCATGCCTTTGGCTATTTTAACCATTCTAATACATCCAATACCATCATATTAATTTCTAAACATCATTTTAAACATAGTTTATGGATCTAGACACATGCATAAGGCCATTTCATCAAAAATGCACAATTTGTAACATTAAAGTTTCCATATTTAGTAATAATGCCTAAATGGCCATTCCTTGACATAATCATTCATTTTAACCATGTAGATACTCACAAATATCATTCATAATAACATTCCAATGTTGAAAACCACATAAAACATCATGGATCATACATGCATGTAGCCATAAGTGCTTATCTCATGATAAAATCAACAAATAACCGTCTTTTGACATAAAAATCACCATAGATCATTACTAAACCACCAAATCAGTAGTTATAACACCTAACAACAGATTTATAACATGACCATTTCATGATTCGAGTGGTGGTGGTGATGCATGTGGTTACAAATCATCATATAGGCCAAAAAACCCCAAATAAGAACAAATAACATAAATAATTCCAATCCAATACTCAAATCAGTAACTCAACACATAAATCATAGATCAAATCATTCTAAAATTCGTGCATAAGGTGTGTGGATGGTTGCATGTGAGTATTTCTACTTGCATGTGTGGTTTCTAGTGATTTTAGACAAGATTGAACTCCAATACTACCTCACAAAGCTTTTATTCCACGAAATGATACTTGAGCAGCTTCTGGAACAGCTCTAGGGAGGTTGAGATCGACTCAAAGGCGAAGAATAAGTAGGTAGGATGTTCTTGGAGCTTCCACAAAGCTTCAATCCTTCAACTATGGCTTCCAAGGAGCTCAATGTTGCTTCTTGCTGCTGATTATTGATGTAACAGAGTGAATATGGTCGAGAGGGAAGGTTTCAGTCGAGAGGTGGAGTGAAAAAGTGGTGAAAATGATTAACATTGGGTTTATAAAGATTATTTGCATGTTAGGGTCGTCGCGTACCGCGACGAATGGCCCAAAAGCATCTCCGCGTAGCGCGGTGATTAAAATAATAATTCTGTTCCCGAAACACGCCGCGTACCGCGGTGTTGGAAGATGATCGGTTGTCGCGTTTCGCGACGGTTTTCAGAGAATTCAAATTTCTCCCGCCCAGGCTTCGCGTACCGCGAAGGCCCAATTGGGTGCCCATCGCGTACCGTGATGGGTCTCGGTTGAGCCCAATAAGCCCAATTTCATTGTTTTGAAGCGAATTTCTCGAATTTATCGAGTACGAACATCATTTCTCGACACGTAAGCGTTGTTCTAACTAAATTAGGTTCCTCGGTACTTAATGTGTAGTGAAAGTGTACTGTGATTTGATCCGTTCACCAACGTTCGTCATTCAAGACACGTGCGAGTGTTGTGCGATAATTCCTCAAATCATCGATGGGTTTGGTCTATCGTGCCACGTGTCACACTAAATACAATTATTCTAGTGCCACGTATGAAATAATAATACACGTTATTATTAAAATAATATAAATGCTGACCTGGAATTTAAGAGGTGTCACATCATCTCCCAGTTAATTGGAATTTCGTCTCGAAATTCAGTTCGTGTTGCTCGTGCCAGTTTGGTCGGAAAATAAGTGAGGGTATTTCTTTTTCATCTGATCCTCTCGCTCCCAGGTGTATTCCGGTCCACGCCGTTAATTCCATCGTATCTTAACTATCGGTATCTTACTGAGTTTAAGCTTCTTGATTTCCCGGTCCATAATTTCCACCGGTTCCTCAACGAAGTGTAGTTGTTCATCAATCTGAATTTCCTCCAATGGAATTGCGAGCGTTTCGTCTGATAAGCATTTCTTGAGGTTTGACACATGAAACGCATTGTGTACGCTACTCAATTCCTGTGGTAGCTGTAGCTCGTAGGCCACGGGGCCTATCCGTTTAGTGATCTTCAATTCCTGTGGTAGCTGTAGCTGTAGCTCGTAGGCCACGAGGGTTTAACTTTACCCGTTTCCCAAATCGAATCACTCCCTTCCAAGGCGAGACTTTAAGAAGTACGCGGTCTCCCACTTGGAATTCCAAAGGCTTGCGTCTTTTGTCGACGTAGCTTTTCTGTCGATCCCGAGCTGCTGCCATTCTGTTACGTATTTGCACGATCTTTTCGGTTGTCTCGTGCACAAGTTCGGGTCCGGTCAGTTGGCTTTCACCAACTTCTACCCAACAAAGTGGTGATCTGCACTTACGCCCGTAAAGTGCTTCAAATGGTGCAGCTCCAATGCTGGTGTGATAACTGTTATTATATGAGAACTCGACTAGAGGTAAGTGAGTCTCCCAGCTGTTACCGAAGTTGATTACACATGCTCGAATCATGTCTTCCAGTTTCTGGATGGTTCGTTCACTCTGACCATCTGTCTGCGGGTGATAAGCAGTGCTCATGTCCAATCTCGTTCCGAGTGCCTTGTGTAAGGATTTCCAAAAATGTGCCATGAAAAGGCTGTCTCGGTCGGATATAATGGAGATTGGGACTCCGTGTCTGGACACAATTTCCTTCAAGTAGATTCGGGTTAACTTCTCCAACTTATCGGTTTCCTTAATCGGTAGGAAGTGTGCCGATTTTGTGAGTCGGTCTACGATAACTCGTATGGTATCGCAGCCACTTGCCATCTTCGGCAGCTTGGTGATAAAATCCATGGAAATCTGTTCCCATTTCCATACTGGAATTTCTGGTTGTCGGAGTAGGCCTGACGGTTTCTGATATTCGACCTTCACCTTAGAGCAAGTCAGACACTTACTCACATAAGTCACGATTTCTTATTTCATGTTAGGCCACCAGTAAGTGGTTTTCAAATCGTGGTACATCTTGTCAGAGCCTGGATGTACTGAGTATCGACTCTTGTGAGCCTCATCCATCACTACTTCTCTCAATCCTCCGTAGTGTGGAATCCAAATCCGATCCATCAGGTAGTAAGCTCCATCATCTTTCTGTTTCATCTGTTTATCCATAACCCGCATAGCTTCGAGGGTAAGGTTCTACTTTTTCAGAGCTTCTTGTTGTGTGACTCGGATCTGATTTGGCAGCTCAGAGTGAATGGTGAGTTGTAGTGCACGTACGCGTTTGGTTGTCTCTTTTCTGCTCAACGCGTCAGCCACTACGTTGGCCTTTCCGGGATGATACTTGATTGCCCAGTCATAATCGCCTATCAGCTCGACCCATCTGCGTTGCCTCATGTTTAGTTCCTTTTGGTCGAAGATGTGCTGCAGGCTCTTATGATCAGTGAATATAGTGCACTTGGTGCCGTACAGATAGTGTCGCCAGATCTTCAATGCGAACACTACGGCTCCCAACTCCAAATCGTGAGTTGTGTAGTTCTTCTCGTGCACCTTTAATTGTCGTGACGCATAAGCTATGAATTTCTCGCGTTGCATCAGCACACAACCGAGTCCTTGCTTTGATGCGTCGCAGTAGACTACAAAGTCTTCGCACCCGTCTGGTAGCGATAGGATCGGTGCGCTGCACAGCTTCTGTTTCAATAATTCGAATGCAGCTTCTTGCTTTTCTCCCCATTCGAACTTCTTATCTTTATGCGTAAGGGAAGTCAATGATTGTGCGATCTTCGAGAATCCCTCGATAAATCGCCTGTAGTACCCGACCAATCCCAGAAACTGTCGTACCTCAGTTGGAGTCTTTGGTGCTGTCCAGTTCTTAATGGCCTCGATCTTGGCTGGGTCTACGTGTATCCCTTTCTCGTTCACCACGTGCCCAAGGAACTGAACTTTGCGAATCCAAAAATCGCATTTGGACTTCGCGTATAGTTGTTCCTTCTTCAGTAGTTCCAAGACGCGTCTCAAGTGATCGGCATGTTCTTCTTGAGTCTTGGAGTAAATCAGAATGTCATCTATGAACACGATTACGAATTTGTCAAGATACGGCTTACACACCTGATTCATGATATCCATGAATACTGCCGGTGCGTTAGTGAACCCAAAAGGCATGACTAGAAACTCGTAATGTCCGTACCGTGTCCTTAAGGCTGTCTTCGGTATGTCTTCCTCTTGTATCCTAAGTTGATGGTAACCGGATCTTAAATCGATCTTCGAATAGTAGCTTGACCCTTGTAATTGGTCAAACAGATCGTCTATTCGAGGTAGAGGGTATTGATTCTTGATCGTTACCTTGTTCAGTTCTCGGTAGTCTATACACATACGGAATGAACCGCCTTTCTTCCTTACGAATAAGACCGGTGCTCCCCAAGGTGAGAAGCTCGGTCGTATAAATCCTTTATCTAACAACTCCTGTAGTTGATTAGATAGTTCCTGCATTTCTGTAGGAGCCAATCGGTATGGTGCCTTGGCTATCGGCGCTGCTCCTGGTGTCAGATCTATCTGAAACTCCACTTGTCGCGCTGGTGGTAGTCCCGGTAGATCGTCAGGAAAGACTTCTGGATAATCGCGAACAACAGCGATGTCCTCAATCTTTCGTTCCTTCTTTGGTTGTTCGGTGATAAGTGCCAGGATAGCCGTGTATCCCTTCTTCAGATATTTGATTGCCTTCATGCAGGACAAGATGTTTAACGGTATTCTGCGCCGTTCCCCTTGGATTGAGATCTGCTCTCCACATGGCAACGTAATTCGCATAATCTTCTCTTTGCACACAATCTCAGCGTGGTTTGCAGATAGCCAATCCATTCCAATCACCACGTCGAAGCTCCCGAGAGTTACCGGCATCAGGTCAATCACCAGTTGGTGGTCTGTTAATGTCAGGACACAACCCTTGACTATATGTTGCATTTCAATCAGCTTGCCGTCTGCTAACTCTACGGTGTACTTACAGTCTAGTGGTGTTGGTGTCATATTTAGCAGTTTACTAAAGTCACTAGAGATAAAACTCCTATCGGCACCGGTATCAAATAATATATTAGCATAGACATTATTTAAAAGAAACGTACCGGTGAAAACATTGGGGTCATCTTTTGCTTCTCCTGACCCGATCACAAATGCCCTTCCCCTAGCTGGATTGCCGCCAGCGTTCTTGTTTTGTGGGCAGTCTCGGCGCATGTGCCCCGGATTTCCGCAGGTGAAACACCCCTTTAATGTGTCATTGTTGTTGAGATTGGGATTGGGGTTTGATCGGCATTCTTTGGCCAGGTGCCCGTTTCTACCACAGTTTGTACACTTGCCCTTCTTGCATGGGCCAAAATGATGATAGTTGCAGCTGTTGCATTTTGGGTTGTTGCCCTGATATCCTCCCTTACCTTGAGTGTTCGGCTGGGTGGCAGTGAAAACATTTGCAGGTGCTGGCCGGTGCTGGGTTTGTTGCTGAGGTGAGAAGGTTCGGTTATTGCTGGGCTCCCACTTCTTCTTGGGCTCTTGGGGTTTCAGATGTTCACCCCTCTTCGGCAGCTTTCCCTGGGCTACTGCCTGATCAGTTAATTTGTGAGCCAAGCGAATCAGTGGTTGGATTGTGGTGTGGTCAGATGCAGTCACTGTGCTCTGGATTTGTTCCGGTAATCCACTTATGAATTGCTCGATCTTTTTGTACTCTGGCGTCACCATTGCCGGGCACAGCTTGCATAGTTCATGAAATCAAGTACATTATTTCTCGATTTCGGATCCTACCATCTTGTGCACCCAAAACTCTTCTTCAAGCTTCCTGATTTCATCACGAGGGCAGTATTCCTCATGAAGCATCTGGGTGAAGTTCTCCCACGGGATGGAGTTTGCCGTTTCTAGTCCAAGGGTCTGGACGTGTGTGTTTCACCAGGTGAGGGCTGGTCCCTCCAGAGTCCCGGTGGCATACTTTACTCGGTTTTCCTCCGAGCACTCAGACATGGAGAATACCGACTCCAATTTCTCGATCAAGCGAAGCAGTCCCACTGCTCCCTCGGTACCCTGGAACTTGTGAGGGTGGCAGCTCAGAAAGGCTTTAAACGTGCATCCCTTTGCTGCGCTCCCTTGGGATCCTGTGCATCGGGGTTCAATGTAACGTGTTAGTGTCAGCGTTGTCTATGCTAAGTTAGTCACGTTAGGCAGGTGTTAGTACCGTTATTGGTGCCGCTAGTCTCGCTGGCAAGTCGGTTTGCTTCGTACTCAGCGAGTACTTTGTTGACCTTACGTTCGACCATCATATTGATCCTTGCCTTTTCGGCCTTACGTTTGAGATTGCGGGCATTGGGTCCCCTTCCAGACATGATTCTATATGGAAAGGTTAGAACGTTAGTTAGCATGAGTTAGATAGTTAGCCGATTGTCATGTCAGAAGTCAAGTTAGATGTCATGTTAACAAACGACCATAATCAAGACATAATAAATAAAGCAAAACATCATTTCATTAATAAATATAACTTGAAGTACAATGATTTTCAAAAGATGATAGCAACATAAGTTTGTACGAGCACATCCCGCTCGTTTAGACAAATAGAAAAGAAACATAAATGAAAGTAACTCGGCTAATCTGAGTCCATGGTGACGTGTGAAATGTCACTATCAGCATCTCCATCATCCTCTCCTTCCTCAGGATCCTCGTTGGGATCCTCGTCGAAGTCTCCCTCTTCGAGGTCATTGATCTCGAATTGGGGACCATCATCCTGAGGTGGTTCCTCAATAAACTGCGTGACCCACGCGTTAAGCATGGCATCGCTAGCCTGGACCATCGCCTGAGTTTCCTCGTTGGCGACTCGATTCTCCGTGATGCGTACATCATGCTCCTGCATGACATCCACTATCTGTCTGTGCTGTCCCATCAGCTGGGACACCTGGAGACGCAGAGTCTCTACCTGTTCCTCTAACCTATCATTTTTCCTCTCGAGGCGATAATTCTTCTCTCGAAGAACTCAGACCTCGTCCGATAGCTCGCCGCTCCTCATGGCCTCACGTCGGGAGAAAGCCACGTGAGCCGCGAATGCCTGCTCCATCGGCACTCCAAGTGGCGGTAGTCTATGGTCGGTCGGTGCGTCGCCAGGATATCGTGGCGAAGGTACACTCTCTCCTATGATCCAGTCCCGTATCACCATAGGGAGCCATCCCCAGTACCGTGCTCGTGCTGCATGTCGTGCCCGTCTGTCCATCTCCGCGTCGACTTGTGCCACGATGTCGTCGACTCGTCGTCGAATCTCTGCGGTCAAGTCATCTGTTGCCGAGCATCTGCCCGGGTTCCTGTTAGCGTCGTCGTTGTTGGCCATTCCTGTAAGTCTTAAGTTAGTAAACAATAGTTCAATAATAATGGTGATATCGGTGTGCGAATTCTAAGTGTAGTGTCTAGTGTAGAGCAGTGGCTATAGTCTATGTTTACTACATGCAAACAAGTTTTCAAATAAATCAGCGGAATGTTTATAACAAAAGCAGCGGAGTTAAATAAGAACAAGTACAGCGGAAATGTAAATTGTATCAAACACTACATAGTTTAAGTTGTTTGAAAACTAAACCAATGCACACAAAGCCTAAGACACGAGTCTATATGCGATCCAGACTCCTATCGTGCTTCCTTGTGCGCATCCTAGCGTAAGCTCCATTAGTTACCTAAGAATACATGCGAAAAGTGTCAACTAAAAAGTTGGTGAGTTCACATGTTTAGACAGACATAAATAGTAAACAGATATATACTGGGTATGTTAAGTTTGGTTGTTGGATACTACGATCCGAGGAGTGTGTCAGTTCATCTTACCGAAACTAGACTGTTTCCGTTTGCCTCCACGGGTCATCGCTGAACCCGCATTCACATCGAAATTACACTCGTTATGACCTCCAGTCAACATTGGTGCCGAGTGGGGTTAGTCAAACCCAGTAGTACTACGTAATTACGACTCGTTTGTTACACAACTAACGGTAAGGATAAGTGAGGACTTTAAGCGATAGAAGTTACACTCAAAAATAGTTTTACAACATACCAGTCATACATCTAAAACATGAGCATAGTAATTAAATCATATTCATTACAACAAACATGCTATTATTCATAGACTTTGTAAAATAAAGTTACTATTTATAGTAACTTTTGATAAAACACATCTTTCAACCATTTTAGGACATAAAAATCATTTATTAACATCATAACAAGGTTAACTATGCATACCAAACATATAACATCCTCCAAATTCATCATTCTCTAGCAACATTATAATAAAAAGTTTCTATTTATAGCAATATTCCTAAAATCATGCCTTTGGCGATTTTAACCATTCTAATACATCCAATACCATCATATTAATTTCTAAACATCATTTTAAACATAGTTTATGGATCTAGACACATGCATAAGGCCATTTCATCAAAAATGCACAATTTGTAACATTAAAGTTTCCATATTTAGTAATAATGCCTAAATGGCCATTCCTTGACATAATCATTCATTTTAACCATGTAGATACTCACAAATATCATTCATAATAACATTCCAATGTTGAAAACCACATAAAACATCATGGATCATACATGCATGTAGCCATAAGTGCTTATCTCATGATAAAATCAACAAATAACCGTCTTTTGACATAAAAATCACCATAGATCATTACTAAACCACCAAATCAGTAGTTATAACACCTAACAACAGATTTATAACATGACCATTTCATGATTCGAGTGGTGGTGGTGATGCATGTGGTTACAAATCATCATATAGGCCAAAAAACCCCAAATAAGAACAAATAACATAAATAATTCCAATCCAATACTCAAATCAGTAACTCAACACAGAAATCATAGATCAAATCATTCTAAAATTCGTGCATAAGGTGTGTGGATGGTTGCATGTGAGTATTTCTACTTGCATGTGTGGTTTCTAGTGATTTTAGACAAGATTGAACTCCAATACTACCTCAGAAAGCTTCTATTCCACGAAATGAGACTTGAGCAGCTTCTGGAACAGCTCTAGGGAGGTTGAGATCGACTCAAAGGCGAAGAATAAGTAGGTAGGATGTTCTTGGAGCTTCCACAAAGCTTCAATCCTTCAACTATGGCTTCCAAGGAGCTCAATGTTGCTTCTTGCTGCTGATTATTGATGTAACAGAGTGAATATGTTCGAGAGGGAAGGTTTCAGTCGAGAGGTGGAGTGAAAAAGTGGTGAAAATGATTAACATTGGGTTTATAAAGATTATTTGCGTGTTAGGGTCGTCGCGTACTGTGACACCTCGAAATTTCCAGGTCAGCAATTTATTTATTTTAAGTTAATAATATATATTACTATTGCATACGTGGCACTAGAATAATTACTATTTAGTGTGACACGTGGCACAACAGACCAAACGCACCAATAAATCATGGAATTATCGCAAAACGCAACGCACGTGTCTTGAATAACGACCGTTGGTGAAACCACAGTACACTTTCACTGCACTTAGGTTCTAGGGAACCTAAAATATTGGGAACAATGATTAAATGTCGAGAAATGATGGTCGTAATCGAAAAATACGCGAAAATCGGTTCGAAACAACAAAATTAGGCTTATTGGGCTTCTCTGGGACCCGTCACGGTACGCGAGGGACCAAAGGAGGATTTATAGCGGTACGCGACAGGCATCGCGGGGGTTTGATTCCCGAAATCCGTCGCGGTACGCGAAGATTCTTTTAACCATCCACCGCGGTACGCGACGGAGTCCTGACGACAAATCTTTATAAAATCAAGACCACCATGCCTATTAACACCACCCTCATCATTTCTCCGGTTCTACATGCCAACTCTCGACCATTCCTCTCTGAAACCACCAGATTTGACCCTTGGGAAGCCATTGGAGACCTCCATTGAAGCTTCAAGCTTGAAGGTTTGAAGATTAAGAGCTTGAAGACCCATTGGAGCTCAAAACCACCACCATAACCATCTCATTCTTGCAAGAACCTGCTGTCCAGAAGCTGTTGAGGCAAAGAAATCATCATCTCAGGAGTTCTTGAAGCATTAGAAGGTAGTTCTATACCCAAAACACACTTCCATCACCTTTACACTCACATGCATGATTTTAAACACACATGCAAGCACCCTTGATGCACATACACGAATTTTAGTTCTGGGTTTGATGATGTTTACATGATATTTGATGATCTATGATGTTTAGATTAAGTTTTGTGACGATCCATGATAATGTCAATCTACATGTTGTTGATTTTATCATAAAATGGGTACTTTTAAGTACATGCATGAATAATCTAAGTATATTGGCTTGATGTTGATGATGAAATGATATTTAGGGTGTTCTATATGATTAGAATGATTGATTATGTCAAGATTCGATCATTTGGTGATTATAGCTAATTTTAGTAACTTTAATGTTACAAAATATGTGTTCTTGATGAAATAACCACATTTGCATGTTTAGATCTATAATTTATGCTTAAAATAATGTTTAGAAGTTAGATGGTGATTATTAGATATGTTGGAATGGTTAGAATTGCTAAAAGTATGATATTTAGGAATGTTACTAAATATAGTAACTTTTTGTTATGAAATTGCTAGAAATGAGGAATTTATTAAGGATTGTATGTTTGATATGCTTAGTTGAAGTGGTTATGATGATAATATGTGATTTTACAACTTAGTTGAACGAGATATGCGCATTTGTCTAGAGTTACTATAACTAGTAACTTTATTTTGCAAAGTCGGGAATAGGAGCATGCTAGTTATGACTAAATGGCTAAATATGACTAAAATAGTAATGTTAGATGATATTAGTTGTTAAACTTGGTGAGATATGCTTATTTGTGCAAACTTTCTAAATATAGAAACTTTTACGCGCAAACTCTGCTAAACCGGCTATGTGTAATTATGTGCTATGTGATAACAAGCTCATTTAGGATAATTATGCATGTTAGAATAACCGGAATGTGATTTTATGCATGACTTGCCTAATGTGGAAACTTTCCTCATAGGAATGACTTTTGGTATCCGTACACTACACACAACACTAAACCGCATGTTACACGAGCACTTGATCCAAAAACCGTCACCAACGGGTCGTTAGGTCAAACACTGTCAACGTGACCCACTTAGCAACTTGGTGTTGTTAAATACGAACATGGTCCTGTGAGGCCCACATGTATGTAAACACAAACTTACAACACCTATGTGATATAGGTAAACATTAGCCGACGAGCTACACGATTCCTGTACGGTATCTCTACTCAAACTCAGGTGAGTTTTACGGCCCCACTTTTACTCTCATACTGTTTTACTAAACTTTGGGGTGAGACTACTATGCAACTGTTTTAGATATAGTACTGGTATGTTGTGAAAACCATTTTCGAGTGTAACTATTATCGCTTAAAGTCCTCACTTATCCTTACCGTTAATTGTATCACAAACGAGTCGTAATTACGTAGTACTACTGGGTTTGACTAACCCCACTCGGCACCAATGTTGACTCGAGGTCATAACGAGTGTAATTTCGATGGGAATGCGGGTTCAGCGATGACCTGCGGAGGCAAACGGGAACAGTCTAGTTTCGGTAAGATGAACTGACACACTCCACGGATCGTAGTATCCAACAACAAAACTTAACATACCCAGTATATGTCTGTTTATTTTTCAGTCTGTCTAACCCTGCGAACTCACCAACTTTTTAGTTGACACTTTTCGCATGTATTCTCAGGTAACTAATGGAGCATACGCTAGGATGCGCACTTGGAAGCACTAAAGAGTCTGACTGGCATATAGACTCGTGTCCTAGGCTGTTGTGTGCATTTGTTTTGTTTTACAACACTTTGAACTATGTAGTGTCTGATACAATTGCATTCCGCTGCAAACTTTATTTATTTATGATATGAAAACATTTCCGCTGCTTTATTTTGAAAACATGTTTGTTTTACAAATCTGTGTGATTGTGTAACTCATATAGAGTCATTCTATATGACCATGAGCTGTGATCCTGGCCACGTCACACCCACGTGGACTGACACCACGAGTGGGAATTTGGGGGTGTGACAGACTGGTATCAGAGCCTTGGTTATAGAGAACTAGGTTTGCATGTAGTGAACTTAGACTATAGCCACTGCTCTACATTAGACATAACACTTGGAGATTTCACACTTATAGTATTATTACCATTGTGAACTATTACTGACTGGTTTGGGACTTACAGGACGACGGATGACAATGGGGACATGGGGCGTAACCCGGGGAAGCGACCTGCCGAGTATGAGCTGACAGAGGAGGATCGTCAGCGAGTTAGGGACATCATGACCCAAGAGGACTTTGAGGAGTCAGAAAGGGCACGCATTGCCAAGCGCGCCAGGTCGTGGACTTGGTACCCATGTACTGTGTGGGACTGGATCATCGAGGAGAGAGTACCTTTACAACGAGCACAGACAGATGATAACTGAGCACACCGACTACCGTCACTTGAAGTGTCACTCGAGCGGGCTTTTGCAGCCCATGTTGCTCGAACTGCTCGTGAGGTCAGTAGGTCGCGTGAGCGTGATGAGGAGATCATGGCTCTCTGAAAGGAGAACCAACATCTCCAAGAGCAGTTAGATCACCTACGGGGACAGGTAGTGGATGAGATCGCGGCACTTCGGAAAGAGGAAGTCGCTACTGTGGTCCAGGACCATGGCGAGCGACTGGTTGTGGTAGAGAATGTTGCAGGAGAGAACCAGGCGGCACCTCAGAACGCTTGGGCTGACCAGTTGATCATGGAGCCGGAGCAGGAGCCGGACCAAGGACCTCAATTCGAGGTTGAGGATCTTGAAGAGGAAGATTTTGATGAAGACCCAGATGAAGACCCAGAAGAGGAAGATGACGACGGTCCTGCTGACATCGGAGACTCACACTCTATTGTCGCATCACACTAGTTTAGTTTTTCTATTTCAGTATTCTACTTTTGTAGTACTTAGCCGAGCGGGATGTGCTCGTGCGAATTTTGTAGCATCTCTTTTCAAAAACATTGTACTTCAAGTTATTATTATTAATGAAATGATGCTTTGCTTTACTTATTATGTCTTGATTATGATTGCTTGTTAACATAACACCTGACTTAACTTCTGACATGACAATCGTCTAACACTCTAACTCATGCTAACTAATGCTCTAACCTTTCCGTATAGAATCATGTCTGGAAGAGGACCCAACGCCCGCAATCTCAAACGTAAGGCCGAAAAGGCAAGGATCATCATGATGGTCGAACGTAAGGTTAACAAAGTACTCGCTGAGTACGAGGCAAACAGACTTGCTAGCGAGACTAGCGGCACCAATAACGGTACTAACACCTGCCTAACCTGACTAACTTAGCATAGGCAACGCTAACACTAACACGTTACAATTTAACCCCGATACACATGATCCCAAGGAAGCGCAGCGAAGGGATGCTCGTTTAAAGCTTTTCTGAGCTGCCACCCTCACCAGTTTCAGGGTACAGAAGGAGCAGTGGGACTGCTCCGCTGGATTGAAAAGCTTGAATCGGCCTTTGCCATGTCTGAGTGCTCGGAGGAAAACCGAGTAAAGTATGCCACCGGGACTCTCGAGGGATCTGCCCTCACCTGGTGGAATACGCATGTCCAAACTCTCGGACTCGAGACTGCCAATACCATTCCGTGGGAGGAATTCACTAGAATGCTTCATGAAGAATACTGCCCACGTGACGAGATCAGGAAGCTTGAGGAGGAATTTTGGGTGCATAAAATGGTGGGTTCGGAAATCGAGAAATACTGCACTCGGTTTCATGAATTATGCAAGCTGTGCCCGGCAATGGTGACGCCGGAATACAAGAAAATCGAGCAATTCATCAGTGGATTGCCCGAGCAAATCCAAAGCATGGTGACTGCTTCTGATCTCTCCACCATCCAACCACTGATTCGCTTGGCTCATAAATTAACTGATCAGGCAGTAGCTCAGGGAAAACTGCCAAAGAGGGGTGAACATCTGAAACCCCAAGAGCCCAAGAAGAAGTGGGAGCCCAGCAATAACCGCACCTTTTCACCTCAGCAACAAACCCAACACCGACCAGCACCTGCTAAAGCTTTCACTGCCACCCAGCCGAACACTCAAGGAAAAGGGGGATATCAGGGCAACAACCCAAAATGCAATACTTGCAACTTCCACCATTTCGGCCCATGCAAAAGGGTCAAATGCACCAACTGTGGAAGAAACGGGCACCTGGCCAAGGAATGTCGATCCAACCCCAACAACAACAATAACAACCAAAACACTCTCAAGGGGTGTTATGAATGTGGCAAACCGGGGCACATGCGGAGGGACTGCCCGCAACTGAAAAACGGTGGAGGTGGAGCAGCGAAGGGACGAGCCTTTGTGATTGGCTCGGGAGAAGCGAAAGATGACTTCAATGTCGTTAACGGTACGTTTCTTTTAAATAATGTCTATGCTAGAATATTATTTGATACCGGTGCCGATAGGAGTTTTATCTCTAGTGACTTTAGTAAACTGCTTAATATGACACCAACACCACTAAACTATAAGTACACCGTAGAGTTAGCAGACGGCAAGCTGATCGAAACACAACATATTATCAAAGGGTGTGTCCTGACGTTAGCAGACCACCAACTGGTAATTGATCTAATGCCGGTAACTCTCGGGAGCTTCGACTTGGTGATTGGAATGGATTGGCTATCTGCAAACCACGCTGAGATTGTGTGCAACGAGAAGATTGTGCGGATTACATTGCCAAGTGGAGAGCAGATCTCAATCCAAGCAGAACGATGCGGAATACCGTTAAACATCATGTCCTGCATGAAGGCAAACAAACATCTGAAGAAGGGATACACAGCTATCCTGGCACTTATCACCGAACAACCAAAGAAGGAAAGAAAGATCGAGGACATCGCAGTCGTTCGTGATTATCCAGAAGTCTTTCCTGACGATCTACCGGGACTACCACCAGCGCGACAAGTGGAGTTTCAGATAGATCTGACACCAGGAGCAGCACCAATAGCCAAGGCACCATACCGATTGGCTCCTACTGAAATGCAGGAACTATCTAATCAACTACAGGAGTTGTTAGATAAAGGATTTATACGACCGAGCTTCTCACTTTGGGGAGCACCGGTCTTGTTCGTGAAAAAGAAAGACGGTTCATTCCGTATGTGTATAGACTACCGGGAACTGAACAAGGTAACGATCAAGAATCGATACCCCTACCTCGAATAGACGATTTGTTTGATCAATTGCAAGGGTCAAGCTACTATTCGAAAATCGATTTAAGATCCGGTTACCATCAACTCAGAATACAAGAAGAAGACATACCGAAGACAGCCTTCAGAACACGGTACGGACATTACGACTTCCTGGTCATGCCTTTCGGACTGACCAACGCACCGGCAGTATTCATGGATCTCATGAATCGGGTGTGTAAGCCGTATCTCGATAAATTCGTAATCGTATTTATTGATGATATCCTGATTTACTCCAAGACCCAAGAAGAACATGCCGATCACTTAAGACGTGTCTTGGAACTACTGAAGAAGGAACAACTATACGCGAAGTTCTCCAAATGCGACTTTTGGATTCGCGAAGTTCAGTTCCTTGGGCACGTAGTGAACGGGAAGGGAATACACGTATACCCAGCCAAGATCGAGGCCATTAAGAACTGGACAGCACCAAAGACTCCGACTGAGGTGCGACAGTTTCTGGGATTGGCCGGGTACTACAGGCAATTTATCGAGGGATTCTCGAAGATCGCACAATCATTGACTTCCCTTACGCACAAAGATAAGAAGTTCGAATGGGGAGAAAAACAAGAAGCTGCTTTCGATTTATTGAAACAAAAGTTATGCAGCGCACCGATCCTATCACTACCGGACGGATGTGAATACTTTGTAGTCTACTGCGACGCATCAAAGCAAGGACTCGGTTGTGTGCTAATGCAACGCGAGAAGGTCATAACTTATGCGTCACAACAACTAAAGGTGCACGAGAAGAATTACACAACTCATGATCTGGAGTTAGGAGCCGTAGTGTTCGCATTGAAAATCTGGCGACACTATCTGTATGGCACCAAGTGCACTATATTCACTGATCATAAGAGCCTGCAGCACATCTTCGACCAAAAGGAACTAAACATGAGACAACGCAGATGGGTCGAGCTGATAGGCGATTATGACTGTGCAATCAAATATCATCCCGGAAAGGCAAACGTAGTGGCTGACGCGTTAAGACGGAAAGAAACAACCAAACGCGTACGTGCACTACAACTTACCATACACTCTGAGCTACCCAATCAGATCCGAGTTGCACAACAAGAAGCTTTGAGAAAGGAAAACTTTGCTCTCGAAACCATGCGGGGTATGGATAAACAATTGAAACAGAAGGACGATGGAGTTTACTATCTGATGGATCGGATTTGGATTCCACACTACGGAGGATTGAGAGAAGTAGTGATGGATGAAGCCCACAAGAGCTGATACTCAGTACATCCAGGATCTGACAAGATGTACCACGACCTGAAGACAACCTACTGGTGGCCTAACATGAAGTCAGAAATCGCGACTTATGTGAGTAAGTGTCTAACCTGCTCAAAGGTCAAGGTTGAATACCAGAAACCATCAGGACTACTTCAACAACCGGAAATTTTGGTATGGAAATGGGATCAGATTTCCATGGATTTTAACACCAAGCTGCCGAAGACATCAAGTGGTTGCGATACCATTTGGGTTATCGTAGATCGACTCACGAAATTGGCACACTTTCTACCGATTAAGGAAACTGATAAGTTGGAGAAGTTAACCCAAATATACTTGAAGGAAATTGTATCTAGGCACGGAGTCCCAATCTCCATAATATCCGACCGAGACAGCCGTTTCACGGCACATTTTTGGAAATCCTTACACAAGGCACTCGGAACAAGATTGGATATGAGCACTGCATATCACCCACAAACGGATGGTCAGAGTGAACGAACCATCCAAACCTTAGAAGACATGCTTCGGGCATGTGTGATCGATTTCGGTAACAGCTGGGAGACTCACCTACCATTAGTGGAGTTCTCATATAATAACAGCTATCACACCAGCATTGGAGCTGCACCGTTTGAAGCACTTTACAGACGCAAGTGCAGATCACCACTTTGTTGGGCAGAAGTTGGGGAAAGCCAACTGACCGGACCCGGTGCACGAAACAACTGAAAAGATTGTGGAAATACGTAACAGAATGGCTGCAGCTTGGGATCGACAAAAGAGCTATGCAGACAAGAGGCGCAAACGTATGGAATTCCAAGTGGGAGACCGAGTACTTCTTAAAATCTCGCCTTGGAAGGGAGTGATTCGATTCGGGAAACGAGGAAAGCTAAACCCTCGTTACATTGGTCCATTCGAGATCACTAAACGAATAGGCCCCGTGGCCTACGAGTTACAGCTACCACAGGAACTGAGTAGCGTACACAATGTATTCCACGTTTCAAACCTCAAGAAGTGTCTATCAGACGAAACGCTCGCAATTCCTTTGGAGGAAATTCAGATTGACGAACAATTAAATTTTGTCGAGGAACCGGTGGAAATTATGGACCGGGAAACCAAGAAGCTCAAACTCAGTAAGATACCAATTGTGAAAGTGCGATGGAATTCGCGACGTGGACCGGAATACACCTGGGAATGAGAGGACCAGATGAAACAGAAATATCCTCACTTATTCCCCGACCAGACTAACACCGGCAACGCGAACTGAATTTCGGGACGAAATTCCTATTAACTGGGGAATGATGTGACACCTCGAAATTTCCAGGTCAGCAATTTCTTTATTTTAAGTTAATAATATATATTACTGTTGCATACGTGACACTAGAAAAATTACTATTTAGTGTGACACGTGGCACAACAGACCAAACGCACCAATAAATCATGGAATTATCGCAAAACGCAACGCACGTGTCTTGAATAACGACCGTTGGTGAAACCACAGTACACTTTCACTGCACTTAGGTTCTAGGGAACCTAAAATATTGGGAACAATGATTAAATGTCGAGAAATGATGATCGTAATCGAAAAATACGCGAAAATCGGTTCGAAACAACAAAATTAGGCTTATTGGGCTTCTCTGGGACCCGTCGCGGTACGCGAGGGACCAACAGGAGGATTTATAGCGGTACGCGACAGGCATCGCGGGGTTTTGATTCCCGAAATCCCTCGCGGTACGCGAAGATTATTTTAACCATCCACCGCGGTACGCGACGGAGTCCTGACGACAAACCTTTATAAAATCAAGACCACCATGCCTATTAACACCACCCTCATCATTTCGCCGGTTCTACAGGCCAACTCTCGACCATTCCTCTCTGAAACCACCTGATTTGACCCTTGGGAAGCCATTGGAGACCTCCATTGAAGCTTCAAGCTTGAAGGTTTGAAGATTAAGAGCTTGAAGACCCATTGGAGCTCAAAACCACCACCATAATCATCTCATTCTTGCAAGAACCTGCTGTCCAGAAGCTGTTGAGGCAAAGAAATCATCATCTCAGGAGTTCTTGAAGCATTAGAAGGTAGTTCTATACCCAAAACACACTTCCATCACCTTTACACTCACATGCATGACTTTAAACACACATGCAAGCACCCTTGATGCACATACACGAATTTTAGTTCTGGGTTTGATGATGTTTACATGATATTTGATGATCTATGATGTTTAGATTAAGTTTTGTGACGATCCATGATAATGTCAATCTACATGTTGTTGATTTTATCATAAAATGGGTACTTTTAAGTACATGCATGAATAATCTAAGTATATTGGCTTGATGTTGATGATGAAATGATATTTAGGGTGTTCTATATGATTAGAATGATTGATTATGTCAAGATTCGATCATTTGGTGATTATAGCTAATTTTAGTAACTTTAATGTTACAAAATATGTGTTCTTGATGAAATAACCACATTTGCATGTTTAGATCTATAATTTATGCTTAAAATAATGTTTAGAAGTTAGATGGTGATTATTAGATATGTTGGAATGGTTAGAATTGCTAAAAGTATGATATTTAGGAATGTTACTAAATATAGTAACTTTTTGTTATGAAATTGCTAGAAATGAGGAATTTATTAAGGATTGTATGTTTGATATGCTTAGTTGAAGTGGTTATGATGATAATATGTGATTTTACAACTTAGTTGAACGAGATATGCGCATTTGTCTAGAGTTACTATAACTAGTAACTTTATTTTGCAAAGTCGGGAATAGGAGCATGCTAGTTATGACTAAATGGCTAAATATGACTAAAATAGTAATGTTAGATGATATTAGTTGTTAAACTTGGTGAGATATGCTTATTTGTGCAAACTTTCTAAATATAGAAACTTTTACGCGCAAACTCTGCTAAACCGGCTATGTGTAATTATGTGCTATGTGATAACATGCTCATTTAGGATAATTATGCATGTTAGAATAACCGGAATGTGATTTTATGCATGACTTGCCTAATGTGGAAACTTTCCTCATAGGAATGACTTTTGGTATCCGTACACTACACACAACACTAAACCGCACGTTACACGAGCACTTGATCCAAAAACCGTCACCAACGGGTCGTTAGGTCAAACACGGTCAACGTGACCCACTTAACAACTTGGTTTTGTTAAATACGAACACGGTCCTGTGAGGCCCACATGTATGTAAACACGAACTTACAACACCTATGTGATATTGGTAAACATTAGCCGGCGAGCTACACGATTCCTGTACGGTATCTCTACTCAAACTCAGGTGAGTTTTACGGCCCCACTTTTACTCTCATACTGTTTTACTAAACTTTGGGGTGAGACTACTATGCAACTGTTTTAGATATAGTACTGGTATGTTGTGAAAACCATTTTCGAGTGTAACTATTATCGCTTAAAGTCCTCACTTATTCTTACCGTTAATTGTATCACAAACGAGTCGTAATTACGTAGTACTACTGGGTTTGACTAACCCCACTCGGCACCAATGTTGACTGAAGGTCATAACGAGTGTAATTTTGATGGGAATGCGGGTTCAGCGATGACCTGCGGAGGCAAACGGGAACAGTCTAGTTTCGGTAAGATGAACTGACACACTCCACGGATCGTAGTATCCAACAACAAAACTTAACATACCCAGTATATGTCTATTAATTTTTCAGTCTGTCTAAACCTGTGAACTCACCAACTTTTTAGTTGACACTTTTCGCATGTATTCTCAGGTAACTAATGGAGCATACGCTAGGATGCGCACTTGGAAGCACTAAAGAGTCTGACTGGCATATAGACTCGTGTCCTAGGCTGTTGTGTGCATTTGTTTTGTTTTAAAACACTTTGAACTATGTAGTTCTGATACAATTGCATTCCGCTGCAAACTTTATTTATTTATGATATGAAAACATTTCCGCTGCTTTATTTTGAAAACATGTTTGTTTTACAAATCTGTGTGATTGTGTAACTCATATAGAGTCATTCTATATGACCATGAGCTGTGATCCTGGCCACGTCACACCCACGTGGACTGACACCACGAGTGCGAATTTGGGGGTGTGACAGACTGGTATCAGACCCTTGGTTATAGAGAACTAGGTTTGCATGTAGTGAACTTAGACTATAGCCACTGCTCTACATTAGACACTACATTTAGAGATTTCACACTTATAGTATTATTACCATTGTGAACTACACTTAGACACTATACTTCAGGAAATTCACAAACTACTGGGATGTCTTCGATCTTCTTCTCAGCTACCGGCTTCGCATTTATAAGTGCTATAATTGTTGTACGACCTTTACGCAGACATTTATGTGCCTTCATACAAGATATGAGACGCAGTGGCGTACTGCTCTTCTCACCTTGTACATACAGTGTCTCTCCATGTGAAAGAAGTATACGAACGATCTTTTCATGGCATACTATTTCAGCCTGGTGTTTTGACAACCAGTCCATGCCAATAACTACATCAAAACTGCCTAAGGTGATAGGCATCAGATCAATTTCCAGTGTTTGACCTATCAAATCAAGGATACATCCTTTAAGGATTTGTTCAACTACAATTAACTTGCCATTAGCTAGTTCTACAGTGTATGGGTTTTCTAAGGTAGTAGGACTAATATTTAGCAACTTAGAAAATAAACTAGATACAAAACTCCGGTCTGCACCAGTATCAAATAGCATAGAGGCATAGTGATTATTCAAGAGGAATGTACCCATAACAATGTTGGGATCCTCCCGTGCTTGACGTCCTCCAATCACAAACGCCCTGCCCCTAGCACCATTGTTGTTGTTATTGTTGTTGTTATTGGTGCCATTACCGTTGCCGTTGCCATATGCATCATTAGTCCCGCCCTTCTTGAGTTGTGGACAATCCTTCTTGAAATGCCCCGTCTTGCCACACTCATAACACCCCTTTTGAGTGTTGTTCTGGTTGTTGTTCTGATTGTTGGAGTTGTTTTGCAGTTCCCCGCGGCAGTCCTTAGCTGCATGACCCGCTTTACCGCACCGTTGGCACCGGTACTTATCACACTGATTCCCGACATTATGGAATCCACACTTATGGCACTTTGGGTACTTACCAATATACCCTCCTGATGATTGCTGACCACTGTTCGAATGGTGATAAGTCTTGTTTGAATCCTGCTTGCGATTTTGCTGAAATGGCTGTTGATTGTAAGTCTTGGAGTTGCTGCTTTCCAACTTCCTCTTGTGGTCTCCCACCTTAGTTGCTGATGTCCTCTTGGGCAAGGTTCCCTGTTGTACAGCCTGATCGGTCAGTTGATGCGCCAACCAAACAGCCTGTTGGATAGTTGTGGGGTTTGCATATGTAACCAATCCCTGGATCTGAGGCACCAATCCCCCTATGTACCTCTCAATCCACTTGCTCGGTGGATTAGCCATATGAGGTAGGAGTCTGGCTAATTCGTGTGACCGAGTAGTGTGCTCCTCAATATTAGATCCTTCCATCTTCAGATGCCAATACTCATCTTCCAGCTTCTGTATTTCACTGCGAGGACAGTACTCCTCTTGCAGTAATGTTTTGAACCCATTCCAGGTTAATGAATTAGCTTCTCCCAATCCCAGAGTTTGAACATTAGAGTTCCACCAGGTCAACGCTAGACCCTCCAACGTACTCGTGGCATATTTGACTTTGTTTTCTTCTGGACAGTTACACATTTCGAATACTGATTCTGCTTTCTCAATCCATCAAAGGAGTCCAATGGCCCCTTCCGATCCTTTGAAATTATGAGGTTTGCAGTCCAAGAACGTCTTGAACGTGCACACCGGTGGATTCACCAATCCCCCTACTGGACCATGTGGTCCTATCGTGTGTGTCTGGGTGTAGTTCGCGATTGCCTCCGCTACCCTGCTGTTAATCAGCTCATTGAGCTCAGCGACTGTCATATTTATGTTCTCACTGGCCATTATCTTCCTAGTTAAAAGAAATGTTAGAGTGTTATCAAAGTCCAATGTGAAACGTGTAAACAATACAACAATCAACAAACATGCAACTGTATGATTGAACACAATTGTTGGCAATAAATAATAATTTTTCAATAGTTAATAATCTGATTTGATTATAATACTTTCAAAATCAAAACATAAGTTCTCAAACATCTAATATAGGGACACAACCCGCCCCTTATGAGTTTAAAATAAATAAACTAAGCATCCTCAATAGTAGAATCAGCATTAGAATCAATATCTTGTGCTGGTATCTCCTCCTCTTCCTCTTCCTCCTCTGCGTCGGATACAAACTGCTCCTCCAACGCAATCAACCTCCCCTCAGCGATGTCAGCTCGGTGCTCCTCCTCCTGCACTCGTGTAGTCAGATGCACCATGTGAGACTCCATCCCCTGGACTACACTACGAAGCTCCGCATATCGAGCATTCATATCTCTGAGCTCCTGTGCCATGTGCTCGATCCTATCATTAGCCCACTTTGACTCCCAGGTCAATCGGGCGATATCATCAGACTCAAACCGTGGCCTCTTAGAGGCACGAAATCTAGGTGGCATACGGTAAGAAGACTCCTCAGTGGGATCCTCCTCAGGAGCCTTCTGTGAGTCCCCCCCTGTGGCTCCTCCTGTGGATCCTCCTCTGGGTCGTCCTCTTCAGGATCCTCCTCTGGATCCTCGTCCGAGTCCTCCACGGGATCCTCCTCCGGATCCTCCTTATGATCATGAAATGCTGGAGCTATCGGCTCCTCGTCATCAAGTACGATCACGTGCGGTGGTGATGGTGCTTCCATATCTGTTACATAAGACCATATGTAAATACTAGGCAAAAGCAGTTGTGTAAACAAGTTTCTAATGTCAAACAGTTATAGTCTAAGTCTACTAATGCAAAACCTAGTTCGCTATAACCAATGGCTCTGATACCAATCTGTCACACCACCAAATTTAAACTAACGGAATCATACCGTTTGGGACATGACAAACCAGGATCTCAGATCATTAGACATAACGAAGACCTCTATATGCTTTTCAAACATAACTTTGGTCTGAATTGAAAAATTCAGAGTTTAAAACATTGCGGAAGCGTTTGTAAAAAGTAAAACAATTCAAAGTTTGCAAAATGTAAATTACAACGATAAAGTCTCCAATATTCAAATCCAAAACAACTATAATGTAAAACATGCATGAGACTCGATCTCCTAGTCCCTGCTTGTCTGTTCTTGTACCTTAGCGTCCTGAGAAAACATGTAAATCAAGTCAACACAAAGGTTGGTACATACACAGGTTTGTTTGATCACAAATGTTTGAAGCAACTTTTGAAATGAAATTTTTGTAGATAACATAATCACACATGCATAGTCATGATAGCTAGTCATTTGTACTATTTACATAAGCGGTCGACACCGAAGCTGACTGTTAGAATGTAATTTGCCTTTCCACTATTGTCTAGCACAAACAATAGTAATGTGAATTGGCTAGTCAAACACTTGCGTAGACCTACAATCTACCAAGTGAGGTTTGTCAAACCTAATAGATCTATTTCCAACTACCACGCTTTGCACTACGGCAAACTAAACGGTTCGATATGTAAGGACTTGTAATGCTATGTTCGCACTTATCGTAAATAGCTAACTCATGCAAGTGATATGTATCTAAAAGTGTTTGTTGCACATGTTTTCTCCCCCAAAACAGTAAAATAAGAAAAGGGGCCGTGTACGCACCTTTGATAGCAAACAGAATGATCACGTGTTCGCGAGAGTACGTAGAATAGCTTCTACGAAGGATCTGTGAAAGTATAATAATGTGTCGTTATTTGAAATGTCTAAATCTTGTTTGTAGTCATATAAGTGTCAACACACTTATATTAAGTTTTTAGAAACGTTCATACGAAAGTATGCACGATTTTTAGTTCATTTAGTTAAATCATAAAAGTATACGCGATTATGTTTTCGTGTGAAAATATGAATTTTATTGTTTCATGATCATCGAAATTCCATTTCGGTTCCAACGCCTTTCGAACGAGTCGAAACGGAGTTAAAACGAGCGAGTTACGAGCTAAATACTAAAAATGATTTAAAATTCAAAAACCAGCAGAGGCCGGGTTCGAACCCGCGACCTCTACCTCCTGGCACACATATGCTACCACTCAGTCTGCTTCTACATTTGCAACAGATTCCCCATGTAATTCCTTTTAACTAACAATGGTCAGGTTCCCCTTTGTTTTATTAAGTCGAACCAAAAGACTTCCATTAGCCCACGATTCGATCACCAACTAGCCCGAAACCATAGGGCTATGGTTCCACAGATCTAAACGAGTTTAAAGATGGTTTCAATTCTTCAAATGATTTGATTAAACACCTCGATTGAGTCCCAATCAAGGTCGAGTTCGAACACACCAAATCCCCACTTCAATTGAGTTGAATTTGACAATGTCAATCCCCAAATTCATAGGGCTTTTCATCCTTATGTTAAACCGAAACTATCTGTGTAATCTAATTTTGCTTTAGTGCTTGGTTTCATCAAAATCCCCAAATTAGTTTTGTTTAAGAACCCTAGAATTAGAAGTCCTTAAATTCATGATTGTTTCTTAAAACCAACATAGGGTTATTCTTAATTGGAACCTTCTGAAGCTTAAGGTACTATTGAATTTCATTTTTAAACTTGTTTTAATAGAAAACCCCAAATCGGTTTCAAGAATAAACCCTAGAATTCAAGATCATAAAATCCGATTTTGTTTGACGAAATTAACTTATGGTTTTCATTACACACTTATAGTACTATGCTTAGTCGGCTCTTTTAGGTAATGTAGAAGTGATTTCTTACCTCGTTTGATGTCGAATTGATGTGGTTCGATTGTAAGCCCTAGTTTTGGCCACCCCGAATCGAAATCTTCTATCTGGAACTGTTAGGATCGAATTTCTGCTTGCAGAAGTTTCTAATAATGCCGACTAAGATGTGTAGATGCTCAATTTTGTGAAATGTAATCGAATTGGTATAGAACGACTACACTCTTGTGTTTCGGCCTACTCTCTATCAAATTCCTCAACCCGACGCTCCAGAGATTGAATTGGTGTTTACAGAACTCTCTAAAGATTCCGATTAAGGTTTAGGAAGCTTCAATTTGATGGATTGTAGTCGAACTATACTGGTTCGATAAAAAATGCCTACGGTTTCACTATAACTCGACCATTACTAGACTTAATTCGTTAATTATGGTGTTAATTGTGATGATAACTGACTATTATCATTAGTAGGAGTTAATGGAATGTTTAATTCGATTAATTACGGCCGATTAATATGAATTTTGATTTTAATTGTTCCATTTAGCCGAATTTTGACTTTTACTAGTCAAAATCCCCAATTTGGTCAATTTCAAGTGTAATTCTTGAAAATTAAATGTTTCTAAACCCAATCGGATTAATTATACACCTTCTAGTTCAATTTTGTTTGATTTCAGATCGTTTCTGTCAATTTCTGATTAACGGTTTTAATCCGAAATTGCCGGATTGTCACAAAACTGATATATGATTTCACAATAGTTGATAAATGTTTATCATCCTTTTCCTGATGATACTGATATATGATTTCACAATAGTTGCTAAAATATGTTTTAAAAATGTATCTACATGTTCCACCCCGAGTTTTGGTAGACATCTAAAGAGAGAAAAGGGCTATGATCTCATCTGTGTTATCGAAGTGTTTTGATTTTGAGGTATCACACAAAATCTGAAGAGAATTCTGCAATTCATTAATGTTTTATGAGTTACTTATGTTTTAACTTACTGGTTAGATCTTTCTGAACGTCCAATGTCAAAGACATTGCCTTAACAGTCATCAAACTGAGGTTAAGTATTTAATTAGCTAATTTAATGTTATATCATACAATGTATGATAATGTAGGAACCTATATTGATTCAAGTTCCTAATACAAGGTTGATGACATGTTTGATTAATCAGAATAATCTCAGATCAATCAAATAGTTAATGTTGTTGATTATAATGCTAAAACAGTTTCTAGACGGATTAATGGCTTAGGAATGATCAGTCCTTGTTATTGATTACCCAAGTATCATGAAATATCACAATGTAGCATTAGAATAGGTTTAATAACCATGTTTAACATACTAATCTGACTGTTATCATAAACATCAGATAATCGTTCCAATGAGTATGTTAATGATTGTGATTAGTTTGAAACACTTGGATTTAACCTTGCATTTCAAAGATTAATCAAACTAATCACCTACATTGTCATAATCAAATGGTTTAAACCATTATAATCATGGGTATGATTTCATGCAAACCGGGCATTACAACGGATCAAAACAAGGATTTACCCGTTACAACATCGTGTTCTTCGTTTATAATCAATCCTAGCCATGATCTATGCAATAATCAACAACCCTAACTATCTCATTACGTTTAAAAACAAGATCTAATCAATCAAAATCAAGCTAGAAGGTTAAAACGAACCGTTACCTAATCTGATGGATTTCTCGGGTAGATATGATGATCGAGACTTGTAGATACAATCCTGGGTGCGATCTATGGCTTCTGATGGCTTCAAAATGGAGATTTCTTGGGTTAAGGGTGCAAAATTTCGTTTGAAGATGAAGTATGGTTGAGATAGAAGAAAAATTTGAGTTTCTCGAAGTAATCTGATCAATTTGAGCAATTTTTGCCAACATATGAACCCGGGCGCATCGCCCCAGCTGGGTGCGTGGCTCGGGGCGTATCTCTCCACGCTTGTTTCGTCAAATTTTGATTTTATCTTCGTTTCGCGATTCCGGGAGCATACGAACTCCGTTTTGCGCACGGTTTTCGCCTACGTTCACGATTTTTCGAGCTTTTTCCAATGGTTATAATCTCAAGACCTAAAGAGTTCAAAATTCGCCTACGTTCACGATTTTTCGAGCTTTTTCCAATGGTTATAATCTCAAGACCTAAAGAGTTCAAAATATTTGACCTCTTATTTAACACTATATTCGACTCAGTGTATCTTGAAATTGGAGCCTCGTTTCGCAATTTCGCTTACACTTATTTTCTTCATTTCCGAGTTATGATTTTAGACATGAAATCGGTTGGTCATCTATTTGAATAAGCATTATGTGATGGATGTTTCTTTGAGATCTACTAACACCAGATTCCTGAGTAACTACAAGTCATGAACTGATATGATATGATATGGTCCTTCTGGCACATACGTAATAATGAATGTGGATTTCAAGCACAACCAAATGTGATTTCGTCATTAATGATGTAATTCTCGAATACAATTGTCACAAGTCAATATGTAGATTTATATTGTTCTTGTGATTTTATTGCATAAGCTTTATGTTTAGAGGTAAGATTTCCATAGATCCCATCATTCTCATAATCTACCAATAGCATTGCTATTAGCGAGATTCACTTTGTATGCTTGTTGTAGTAATAACTTTGGTTTTAAAGTGCTTGTAATATGCATTTTCAATGCTTGATGTGCTGTCCACATCCGCATTGCAACACTTGTTGCATAGCGTTTACATGAGGTGCCCTTGATTCGCTGAATTTCACAATATCTATGACATTGCATGTTGCGTTACAGGTATGCAATATACAATGTTGTAGATTTGTTGACTTTATGGATTTTCTCAACTTGGTCAGGTCCTTTTATAATAATAGTATGCTTTATATTTTTGGTTCATGTTAACTTAATATATTAAATTTTGGCTTGCTGTGACATGTTTGAGGGAGAATAAGTTCATTTAGTCTCTTTTATTTTGAATTTTAGGTTACTATGATGATCATCTATTTAGTTATTTATGCATGTTTTGGAATCTTAGTTTTTTTTTAAACAAAAAGTACATCACGCGTCAAACTTTGCACATCGAATTTTGGAACGAAATGCACTGGAGCGAATTTCACAATTTAAAACCAAAGTAATATCCTGTCTCACCTCTTTTGAACATCCTTTTCCAGCAGGCACATGCTTCAATTTACCTTAGTGTTGGCCTCCATCACTAGGATGCAATGATGCATAATAAATGTTGATTAATTTTGTCTTTTAAACTCTTATAATTGCCCACTTTTAACTTACCTTTGTGTTTCAATAGATGGCCATCCCATTGGATATCATCCACCCTTAACCTGCTTCCAAATTGCTAATTAACGTCTGCAACTTGGCATCCAACAGTAACAAATTCAAAGAATTAAGATACATACATACATACTTAGGTGATATATGGACAAGTAAAACTGAGATATTGTAATGGTTTGACAAGTTGCTTGTACTCAGTCCCTCTATCGGCAAGTAAATCACCATCAGAGTTCTGCGTGTTGAGCTTTGAACCCGTATCGGCCAGAGCGTTGGTGGGTTACAATTTGTCATGCGAGCTCTTTTAAGACCTCTGATGCATATTTTTTTGGGATTAAAATAGAGAATTTGGATGATGAATAACTGAGATTCAAGAAAGTAGTTGACAGGACCCAAATCTTTCATGGAGAACTCATTCCTGAGTAGTTTCATAAACTGCATGCGTAGAGCCTCAGAGGAAGTGACCAGTAACATATCATTAAAATTCAAAAGAATATAAATTGTATCATACGGGTGATCAGAGGTGTAATGGTAGTCGATGATTTTTAGGATTATTCGGTTTTCAGAATTATGGTTCTGAAACCATGCTAGAATGTGGTGAATTTCCTTGTTCCATTCAACACAATATAGATAATATACACAGAGGGTACACATCCCTATTCTTATGCTCTTTAACTACGAGAGATGTTTTCTCAAAATAGACTTATCTACCAAATATACAGTATATTCCAATAATAACTACCTGATAAAGCAAATGCTCTAAACTTTTATGGTCACTTTGTATGACAAAATGGTTAAGAAGGAGATAGTGGTGCCACTCTTTGAGCGCAAAAGGGAATGGCCAAAAGAAATTATTTATTCTGTACACGGACATAACCTGCTGCCATATAGATATATTGCCTTGCTTATGAAAGAGGTGTGGTGATCTTGTATCAGCACCACCCCAATTCCTTTGGATTAGGCATTGGTTTCTAAGATGAATGTTTACTGAAGTTTGGTAGTGTCAACACTAGGTGAAAGTTGGTGGTCAGGAATGATTATTACCTAATATCTATAGATATAAGTACCTATCTAAGTGAGCCTATAATGTAGTTTAGATATGGATCGATTGGATTGTAATCTTGCGTTAAAAGGTGTAATCTTGCATTGTAAACTTAATAGCTAATTGTTTTGAAATCCGGATTATGTCATTTAAGCCTTGTAACCACTCAACACCTAATACCATATCATAATTGTAGGGATATTATAAGCACATCTGTCTTAAACCAACAGTTATGCATCAGCCATTTGAAATTTTTACACAATTGAACACAAGATATATAATTACCATTTGCAGCAGTGACTTTTATGACACTTATCTCTTGTGTGGGATATTTATCTTGTTAGCAATTTTTGCATCCAAAAAATTATGCGTAGAGCCATAATCAATTAAGATTTGGAATTGCTGAGTACCTATTGTGCCAATCACCCTCATAGTAGAGAATGAAAGGACTCTCACTATGGCATTTAATGAGATTAGTGGTTCTTGATTGAATTATGTGAAGTTTTCTGTTTTCATTTCCATTTCCATTCAGCATCAAAGACTTCTATCCTAAATATTTGCTTGTTCTTACACTCGTGTCCCTGTATAAATTTTTCAGTGCACTAAAAATATTGTCCTCAAGTTCTTTCTTCCTTCCAGTTTTCTACTCCAGTTCCCCCGTTAGGTGAACTTTTTAGTGAGAGAAAGTAGGGAGAAATAAGAGAAAAGGGATCCTAGAGAGGGAATGATTCGGTTAAATACGAATTAAGCTCATCCACATCTTAGCTTTCCCTTTTAACCATGGTTGGAGAAATCGCTAGTCATTAGTCGGTTGGCAAGGTAGGGATTGGAGATTAATCGGATTGGAATTTTTATATAGAATTTTTCAAAATTATATATATATATATATATATATATATATATATATACATACATAAAAATACACACATCAATATAAATATAATAATTCAAAATTCAAAATTCAAATATTTTTCTAATAAACTTAAAGATAATAAACAAAGTACTTAAAAATTCAAACATTAATATAAGCATACTTGGGAGTCGACTAAGACCAATTGCGTGCAACTGCTTTTTGACCGATCGATCTTGATTTTGGGAGTCGACTGAGACAGGGAAGAAGAAAAACCACAATTTCTTTGGGCTTGGATCGAAATTTTTGGCTTAGTCATAAAATTATTGGTCTGTTGACCGATTTTTCGCCCCTGGACCGATTAATCCGACTAGGCTGACTAGCCCAGACTAGGCCTGATTAGTCCCGATTAGCGCCGACTAGCGATTTTTGAACCGACTAGGCAAAAATTAATAGGCTTAGGTCCGACTAGCGATTAATCCCGGTTTTTACAACATTGTTTTTAACCTACATTTAGCTAAACTTCCTTTATCAAAAAATCTTTCAGCTGTTCATGCAGATTTAGTTGTTTATACAATTAGTCTCTGATCTAGTATTTCTGACTGAACTAGCCTAACTATTTATTTCATACCAACAACTATACTTCAAGCAGCAGTTTGTTACTTGAAATAGACGGTAATGATCAGTTACGAGGGAAAAACACTTTACTAGGACGGCTTTGGTAGGTGAAGCAAAAGATTATTAGCTTGGAAATCAATTTATTTAGTTCGAGGTTGTGATTCATAATTGATATGATCTTTTTGCACTAAATGGCTCTCTTGCAGACTGCAGAGTTCTATAATCTGGATTCTATGGGGAATTCGGTAATCCTGAATATTTTATTACTACACCGCTATGAATTATTCTTATCATGCCCGTTAAGAATTAGGCCACAACAATTTTTGCAATTCAGATACATAGTGATAAAATATGAATCTTCCAAACTGAAACAAAAGAACCAACATAGTGTCTTATGTTACACTTGTTATTTATCAACTATTCAACTACTTAATATGTGCATATGAGAACTTTAAATGCTTTAAATCAGACAATGAACGAGGATATCATCCTGATGTTGTAGGTACTAATCATTTCATAATCAAAATAAAGAAAGTATCAAGAATTTGATTATGGAGTTGTATTCCATCAAAGATGCAATTGATCGGGTTACCAAAAAACAAAAAATATCCTCCTCTAAATCTCTGGAAACCATTGAACACATCAGCCAAGAAATCCAGCTGGCATTATCAGGAATCCATTTAGCAACAGCTCAACAGACCACAAATTAATCCTTAGTGAAATGAAGACAAAGTTAAAGGAGATAGCTCCACTTGGTCAACTAGAAGCCACCCAAAAGGAACTAAATCTTGCTATGACCAAATACACCAAACTTTCCGAGAAACAATTCAATCCCGATATATCAAAGTCTTATCGGAATGTATTTCACGGATCAGACATTGAACTCAAACTCCATCGTTTACAGTTCTTGGAGATTCTTAAACTTGGTAACAGAGATGAAGATCTACTTTATATGAGAACTTACATCTCCCCCTTTTCAAACCAACATTTCTCAAAAATCCAGAAGCTAATGACGTGTCTTTTATGGGCTGGAAAGCTGGAGTCATCTCCGTATATGGAACTTCTATCATCAGCTCATTGGGTCAAGCTGGCCTATGATCTAGTCCAACAGTTCTGCAATCTTTTGGGCGAGTCTTACAGAAGCCCGTTAAGTGTAACAGTTGCAGCTGGAGTTGAAGGGCTACCGACCCTTTTAAAGCTGGCGAATGTGATGACAGGAAAGAAACATGAATGATTGTCTATGAAGCAGTTACCTGTGCCTGTGGATTTGGGTCACGAGTTTCAGTTTCACTCGATATTTGTGCCCCCGGTGAGCCGTGATCAGGCTAGCGAAGAGAACCCACCGATGCTGATGTCATGCGGGCTAAGTTGTCTAAAAATTACAGCACAAGGCCTTTTAAATGTCCATACTGCCCTACAGAGGTAGAAGTGGGTTAATATGTATTGTGTGTTGTATGTTGCTTGTATTATTAAGGTACCATTCTCTCTTTAATATTTGCTTTAAAAAAATTCATTTTTTTAACCCTGCATAATTCTTTAAAAGTAGTTTGTAAATGGGTCTGAGACACCTCAATTATTAAAAAATTGTCACATCCCCTCCCCTTAACATGTATCGATGTATTAACCGTTTCGAATAAAAAAAATCATTTATAGTCATATGATGCAAGAGGTACAAAAGTAATTTTTATTTAATTTAATTTTAAAATATGAAAACTTATGGTTATAAATAGTTTTTTTTTTAATTTCCACGTATACACACACGTTGAAGATTGATTTTGACATCTTTATTATAAAAATCACAAAAGCAACTTTTTTTAATTGGGTGTGATATACTTCTCTAGAGTAATTGTGTACATATAGTCATATATAGTGCGTGATAAACCCTAAATATACTCATTCTATGTGATTTGTAATACATGTATGTGAATAAAAACACATATACATATATGCATGCATAGAGGAAAGATCAAATAAAAAGTAAATTTTGTCTAAGAAGGCTAAAAAAGATATTTAAAATCTCTAAAACCGACCCAAATGAACTCCGATTGAACTCATTTCGATGACATTGGAACCGTCTTATCGAACTCTACAATATTAGCTTTTAAGTTTTCGTTTTAACAACTAGATTTAGGTTTTAAGTTTTAAGACTTGATTTTTAGCTTTTAAGTTTTATCTTTATGTTAAAGATTTGTTTTTAAAGTTTTGGTTTAGTAGTAAGGTTTATTGTTTATGATTTAAGGTTTGGGTTTTAGGGTTCGACAAGCCGGTTTTAATAATGCAAAAATGAATTCAATTGGGGCATGTTTGAGTCGGTTTTCGAGTTTTTGAAAATCCTTCTTAGCTTCTTAGGCAACATAAACTTTTTAGGGAAACCTTATCCTATATATATATGAAGCACATATGGTATTGCGTAACATTTTAGTAGATAAAATTTGTTACACGAGTAATATAAGTGGATACATGAATAATTTTTCCTACTTTAATATACATTTATTATCTGAGAAACAGAAAAGTGAATTGCCATAATGAGATGCAAATAATACATGGCATCTTTTGCAACGAAAGATAACGGGATTTCAGGAAACAGAAACTTTTATCCCTACCTTTTCCCCTTTTAACCTTTCGTTCCAATTTCCCAAATTTCACCTTTTCTCCAATCTTTTTTCAAAAATTAACATAGTCAAATTTTCTTCTTTGTTTTTTTTTAACGACCGGTAAGTGTCATGACTCTTCATAATTCAAATAGATCTTCAGTCCTGATGACCTACGAGCCGCAATCGTCGTCCGCTATCACCTATTGAGTGTTGTACTTGAGCAAATCCACCTGTCGCTCAGGAGGAAACACACTATACGGTAAAACCTTCTACCAACTGTTTTTGCTTATATTTGAACACATTACTCAAATAATTGGATAAAAATTGTGTTAAGAGTGTATATACATGTCCAAATTTTTTAAAAAAAAAGCATATTGATTTGTCTTAAACTCTAAATTGCTTTGAAATACATCCACATTCCAAATATTATAATCGTTCAAAGAAACCAGAGACTGGAACTTTAATAATTTGAAGTACAATTATTGCTTTTATTTTACTTCATATTTTAACTTTACATTTGAAAACGCTTTCCCCACCACTTCCAAGAATAATCCAAAAAAGGTTTTGTATTAGAATCTAAAAATCACCGTTTAACGGGGTCCATCTTTTGGTTTTATTTAATTATTGTTTTACACTTTGCTTAATTTATTATATTATATTATATTTTTATAGTAATTAAAGTGTAAGGCTATAAAATCCTTTAATTTTGGCTATGTTAAATGCATCTTATATTTACAGTTCATTTTCTACAAAGAAAGTTTTATTATGAAATTTGATGTGCAGATAAAACAAATTATATGAGTTGGACTCGTTTAAAAAAAAATTGTTGCAATTCTTATATAAATACATAAAGACTATAAATGTGTGTCTATATATATATATATATATATATATATATATATATATATAACAACACTATCATACTCTTACTTTTAAGTTTCTCACAAATATTCTCCATGTTTGGATTTAAGCACAACACTTTCTTTATAAGAGATAATGCCTTAAGTAGGCTAGTTCCACATTGACTATATATATATATATATATATATATATATATATATATATATATATATATATATATATATATATATATATATACACTAGTCTAGAAAACTCGTGTATTACACGGGTTGAATAAAAAAAAATATAATTCATTAACACTAAATACTAATAAACATTTAATAATTATAAAATTATATTTAGGATCAGGTATAATTGAATTATTGTTCATTAACTTTTAATATCTTAGTAGATTATTAAAATAAGAAAAATTACATTTTTTAATTATATAATCTAATTACTTAAAATTAATATATTTGTTAGGAGAGAGAAGCGGGAAAAACATTTTCAGATTTAATCAGAACGCGGCACGTGTCTTCTAAAAATATTCCTTTACTATATATATGATATCAAATTTTCTACCAAAAGGGCTTATAGCCTAATGATATCCCATTGACTTCCTGAATAGAAGGTCTTGGGTTCGAGAATCACTTGGAGCAAAAAATGCTCTAGGTTATTGTGGGTTTCCTCCTAGATGGTGGTGCCAATGTACTAATTTAAAAAGGTGGTACTTGACGTTAGATGTTAAAAAAAAAATAAGATTTTCTAATTTGACTTAAACATGAAATATCAATAATTGAGACTAAAGATTTCGAACGAAGCAAAACCCAAACAACAAAACATTTATGATGGCATGTGATGATCTCTGGCTTAAGTTCTAAATCTCATGATACCATATAAATGAATAATAACATAAAAATAATAATCTTTCACATGATACAATACAAAGAAAATAATAGTAATCATTCTTTCTTCTGAACGTGTTACAAGAGTCATAAATTCATGGTCGCGTATTTGACTTTATTTCTATCAACACGGACTAAAGAACATCTTGTGCGTGAATCATATCGATAGACTAAACGATAAGTTATCTGAACATATACGAGCCAATGTGGGACTAGTCCACTTGGTAGAGGCATTGCCTTTTAGAAAGAAGGTTTTGGGTTCAAATCCAAGTAAGGTTTATTTAGGTGTAATTTAGGAGTACGACTATTGCTGTTCAAAAAGAAAATCTGAACATATACAAAGAGAGACATTGTAGTGCATTGATCATATTATATCGATGATGATAATCTAAATAGGTCAATGTCTTTTTTAAATCACAAGATCAAGAGTTAATATCAATTACACACATATGGTGTCATATGATATTTATAGGTTATCAAAAGTATAGTGTTAGAGAACGACTGGTGTTACGCCAGCTACACATGCTCATGACGCTTGGATGAAAAAGGGTTGGGGCTGCATCTAGCTTCTGACTCGTTTACTAAATATTAATTATCTTTCTCATTTAATATGCTAAAATCATATCATTTATGTATCATGATGTTTGCCTAACTCTTAATGCCTCAATAACTGCTTTTTAATAACATTTTGTTCTATTGAACATGTTTCTAGCAATTCATACATTCTCATATACAGTTATGTTGAAAACGTCTAAAAGCTATTTTCAACTTATTAATTTAGTAAAATATTTAAATAAAAATATAGAAATCAACAATGTATATAACTAATCAAAAGATACAAAAGGGAGGTCTTGGGTTTAAAAACCTCACGTCCTTCCGTAGCAAAATAGGGGTCTGAGGGGGTCAGGGGGTTTTCGCAGTGGGGTTTCCTCCTGGGGTGGTTGTGGTAGCTAATAGGAGGTCTAGGTTACTAGACCTTATGTCATGGCCTGGAAACAGTATGTTCACACAATTGAGACCTTCGCCGTTCGAAAAAAAAAAAGATACAAAAAATTAAATTAATTAAAAAATAGTTTGAAAGATATAATCTTCACTCATTTCAACTCTTTGTTATATATAAAATCTTAAAAAAACTCTTTTTTATAATACCAAGACAATCATTTTCAACCAATGAGTCATTATGGTCAATCTATGATTTTATCTAAAAGTTGTGGTAAAAATTTCTACATGACATAAGAAATAATTTAAGTCGAACTATCATAAATTAATTCAATAAAAGTTTGTAAGACCCCATATGTGTATGTATACGTATGTACATATAGATACATACATATATGTATGCGCTTTTCGTCTTCGTCCTTATAATTTAACTATAACTAGTATACAGGATCCGCACGTTGCGGCGGGGCCTGATATACTGACGTAAAAAAAACCAACAGAACATGAGGTTAAAATCGTGTACAACAAAATGCACGAAAATACCCTATACAACATCTATAACGTAAGTTTTGAAACTAAGGGTTGAATGTTAAGAATAGTAAAGAATGTGATTACAGAAGACTTAAAAAAAGGCCCTGCATAAATGTAGAATTTATAAATGATACAAATATTATAAAATTATTAAATGTAAATCGTATATATATGTAGTATATATAATACTCATGGTTTATAAAATTATTAAATCTAAATCGTTTGTGAACTAATTACGATCAAAATGATATAAACGATAGACGCGGTAGTGAATAGTGATTATGTGAGGGCTTGTATCATGTGAAAACCCGGTATAAGAGAGAAACCCTTAAACCCTATCTGGACCATTGATTTGGACTTTTGAAAATAAAGTATGTGGTACACATTAAACTTGAATAAAAAATTATGTTTTGGATAAATAAATCAGTTTTAATGTGGGTTAATGTAGACCACATGTTTATTTTCAAGATTTCAAATCAACGACTCAGATAGGGTTTAAGAGTTTTCTCTTTAAGACCGGGTTTTCACACGATACAAACTATATATATATATGTGTGTGTGTGTGTGTGTGTGTGTGTGTGTGTGATGTGTGTGGGTGTGTGTGTGTGTGATGTTGGGTGTGTGTGTGTGATGTGTGTGTGAAAAAGTGAAGTGTGTGAAAAAGGGAATAGTGTTTATGTGAGGGGGAGAATATTTGGTAATTAATATATATAATAATTAACATATATCCCTAAATTTTTTTCATTGAATCAAATTACTTTTATATTTTATTCTTAATTTGTATCTGTCTCTATTTAACTAAAAACTAATTACCAACACTTTAAAGATTCAAACAGAAAATAAAAAAGTGATTGTCTAAATGTAAAAATAAGAATTAAATCTCTAAATTTAGAGTTTATTTTTTTTTAAAAATGAGATGGAGTATTAAATTGTCTAAAATCTCTTAAAATTCCTCTAAATTACAGGGAACATGTGACTAGATGAGAGTGTTACAAGTGAAACAAATGAACATATACAACTATACATTCAAATCATCTTGGACTCTCTTTTGGAATTTAGGAACCCACAAAAACTTTTAAGTCGACTGTCCATTTAATAGATTAGATTCATGTACCCATTCCATCCATCTAATGATGATATACCCACAACATGACAATCAAAAAATCAAAATCAAATATAATATTTATAACACAACAAAGATACCTCTCCTTCAATCATCAATCGTTTTTTTTTAACTTATTTTTCTATGCTTTTCATTTATATATAAAACAAAAAGACATACAGTCCCGTCCCTTCTCATGCCAAATCAATCAATCTCATAATAATCTATTGTTTCTTTCTATCCACTAAGAAAAAAGGCCGGGTTCTCTTTGTCGCTATATACTCAATCTGACCGCACATACACTTTCAATTCTTTCAAGGTGTAAACCGTCGTAACTCAAAACAGTAAGGACTGAAAATGTAAATTGCTTCTCAGAATCTGGCGTCCTCGAATCCGTGCAAGTCGCTGACTCTGTTTAACGTCTTTCTCGTCATTGCAACCTTAGCTAGTTTCTCAGCCACTCGCCAAGCCGATATCGGCGTTAACGGCTCATCTTTTTCATCTAAGTATGCCACAGTCTCCACCCTCCCTCTCACGGCTTGAGCTTGAGCCTGGCGCCGCCTTTGCAATTCATTCAGCTCGGCTTCAAGGCTGGCCATGAACTCGCTGGAACCCGAGCTCGTTTGGTGTAACATGGCTCGAGCCGAGATGAGGATATGGTACGCACCAATATGGTCGTTTCGAGCAGTTAATAGTCGCGACTCGGCTAAGGCTCGAGTCGTGATGAAAAGCTTTCTAAGCCGTTGGATGGTTGGGGACGATGAAGATGATCTGACGGTGTGGGGACGAGGTACCACCAGTGCATGCTCGTTGCAATAAATAACATCCTGAGTTACTGATTCCCTGTAACTGCAGCGCACGGATAGTACTTGGTGGACCCCCAACGCCGGTGAGGGTACTTTCAGTTCGATCAACAATTCTCTCTCCTCGTTCACACACATTTCTCCGATCCGGATCGTGCCGGATCCGTGAGCAACTGGTCGTGGCGCGTATGAATACACTGATGTAATTTCCGCCGGAGACGAGCCGGAGACGAAGCCTAACTGCAATTGCAAATCCTGAACGGATACATTCAGTAAACTTCCGACGAATTTTGCAAATGTATGGTCGTCGATCACGGTGAGTTTCAGCGTGTGCACGGTGACGTTTAGGTCAGATTGCGAGTGAACGTAGCGTGTGGAGGAAACGTATGATGACTGATCGGGGACGTCGGAGAGAAGAAAGATGCTCGCGACGGTGTTTTTCTCCCGGCGATCTTCTAGCACTTTTCCGGCCTTTTTCACGGCGTCGATTGCGTTCGAAGAGCCTTCGAGAACCGCCATCGCCTCCACTATTCGGCGAGCGGCTCTTTTTCCGGCGGACGTCATCCTCTTAAGAGGTAACAATCTCTTAGAATAAGAAGAGAATGCAACGATTGATAAGCGATCGGAAGATGAAAGTGATGAAATGATCATTCTCATTGTACGTTTCATTATCTGCAGTTTTTCATTTGACATTTTCCCACTCACATCAACGACGGCGACCAGATCAACCGGAGCTCTGTTTTGTGTTTTCGTTCGAATAGCCGGAGCTTTTGCTCTCAGAACCACTGCGTACGTCTCGTAACCTCGGCCGGTTGAGATCACCGTTGCCTCCGGCAACAACCGTACGTCCACATCTCTTGAACGAATGTCAACTGGACTGTTACTGCATCCATTAACATGAAATCCTTGGAACTCACCGATCGAGTCTTCATCGCAGTTTTCATCAGATTCTGGAATCGGATTAAATCCACCTCTAGGTGTCAAGGATCCTATTGGTTCATCGTCATTATAAACTTTCAAATCTGGCCGGAACGAATTCTGTTGCCTGAGTTTGCTCGTCTTCTTGTCAACAAACTGATGATTCTGCTCTTCTCCAGCAAACTGTTGATTCTGATTCTGATCCTGATCGTTAACAGACAACAACGGCATGGTACCACAGATCGGACACGCAAGGCTTCCTTTCTCCTTCACGTGACTGGCGATACACGGAAAGTGAAAACTGTGAGAACACTCCGCCGTGAAAATCGCTACACCTCGCCCTCTCTTCACGCTCTGCGAGCATAATCCACATCTATTCTGCAAATCGAAAAAACAACGTGTGTTGGAATTTAGATTTCTTAATTACTCTGAATCTGTGATGATTACGATTTACGATGATCATGAAAAGGATATCAACAAAAGTTATTAATTAAGGAATCTAAACTTACTGTAGAGAGTCGTATATTTGATTTCAGGAAAGAGAAAGTCGACGGAGATCGAGGCGACGATGGAGTCGACGACCACTGAAACAACCTATGTCTGTTACCGGTCTTGCATCGAAGCTTTGGACTTACAGGAACCGATGCAGATTCCTCCGGCACGGTGGCGCCAGTGGTGCGACAACGCAGACTTGGGCTGGAATCGGTGGATTGAAGCCTAGGCGTGGACGGATTGGAGTTGAAAAAAACAAATCTGGCGCCAGATTTGTGAGCATGATCATCTCTGGTAGATTTAACCGGAGAAGCAGAATCAGGTTCAGAAGGAACCGATGTGCAGAAAGCTCTTCGCCATCCAAACACCATTTCTTAAGAATTGATTTAACAGAAATTGATTTTGATGATGAGATAAGAGAATGCAGAATAATATAGAAAGAAAGGGTGGATGAGTAATAATAAATATTAGAGTGTCTGCATCTTTGTTTCTTGGGCAGAGTTTTAATTACGAGGTCAATGTGTATTTATTTATAGAAAAGATCGGCTGTCATTAATAACACATAAATGCCACCTTTTTTTTTAATATTTTTTAATGACACTGTATTGCTCAGAAGGCGTTTAATATCTCAAACATTCGTCGATAGGCGTTTTATCTCAAACTATCGAAAATGTATAATCTTGTTTTAAACTTTACTAATAATTTTTTTATGACGCTAAGAACTTTCTTAAGTGATGATTCTCTGGATCCTCGTAATTTCCGACTAATTGGGCATGTAGAGAGTATGACTGCAAGTAATCAGGTTGGTGTACTCAATTATAATTGTCCTAAGTGAATAAAATCTTATGTTAACACTCAATTAAGTGTAAAATGAATATTTTTAAAGTAAAGTAACTTTCTTTCTTTTTTTTTTTTAAATTAAAAAACTTTCCACTAACAAGATGCTAGAGAGAGAGAGATGTCATACAAGACACCAAATATTAATCTGGCACTAAAAAAAGCTTATAATTAAACTAGTGATACCAATGAGACATTGTCTCAATGGTAGCTCATGATTATTCCAAATGAAATGTCTTAGGTTTAAAACTCTTTCGCAGTGAAATAGGGGTTTGAAGGGGGTCATGGGTTTTCCTAATGCAGTTTCCTCTTGGGGTGGTTGTAGTGGCTCATGCGAGGTCCAAGTAACTAGACCTTGATGACATGACCTAGAAACAATGAGTTCACACGATTGAGACTTTCGTCGTTCAAAAAAAATTAAATCGGTGATTAATGGTTTTAGGAAATAGGAGTACAGAATCTCTACCTCCGGCTGAGTACAAAGGTTTTCTAATTCTACTATTAATGAGATAATATTAACTATTTTTTTATTCTATTAATGTGGTCTCGTTAAAATCTCAATTTCATACTTGAAATGTTTTTTTCGGTCTATGGTTCTCTTTAATTTTTTATTATTTCAGTCATAAACATTTTTTCAAACAAACAAATTTTTTCCACCTTTTACAAGATTAAAATCCTCAACCCATTTTAAAAAAAATAACTTTAACACCTACTATTGAAACAAATTATCTTTTGGTTCAGTCACAAACTCACAAACATTAACCCTCCGTTGCATTTCTAGTGACAACTTTTTCTTATTGCTTTTTTTAAGCAATAAAATTCGTTAGGTCAATGGGACTATGAGTGAGCATGAAATTGATGGTGTCATGTGGGGATGTTCATTTTAGGATATTCGAACTCAAAAAAAGTTGAAAATTAAAATAAGAAAGATATTTCGGATATTTGAATATCCGAAAATTATCCGAATATCCGAAAAAATATCTGAAAAATTATTTAAAAAAATATTATTTCGGATATCGGATATTCAAACTATCCGAAATTATCAACATAGGTATCCGAATCTGAATTTCCGGATATTTCGGATTCGAATTCAGATTCGGATAGAGATTTTTTAGAACACCCATAGTGCTATGAGCTCAAATGAGGCGTGCATGAAGACCAAAGGTGAAGATAGAACAAGTAATCAAACCAAGCTCCCTAGACTATTTCTGAATTGACTTATTTCTAGGTATGAGAATATCGACTCAAAACAATAAAAAAGAGTTTATTTGGGTGAACAATTATTATATTTTGAGATAAAATAGGTAACATCATCATATATATAATAAATTGAGATAATGATATCATTTTAAAACACCTGGATTAAGACGGATAACTTAAAATAATAATTGTTAAAACTTTTTATATTTTTTCTTATATTTTCTTGTTCAATCTAGTCCTTTCATTTTTTTTATTGAATTTTTATTTTATTTTTATTATGTAAGGATACTAGGATAATTTTGTATATTTTTTTCAGCATACACCCTTACCTCAAAAAAATCAAGTAACTTTACATACTTTATCACTTAAAAAAATTAAACCATAATATTAAACGTTTTATTATATTTATTTTTTTGTAGAGTATTGTTATAGTTTTTGTTTTTGTTTTTTTAACGTAATATGTTATTCGAATAAATATAAGGGTAGGATATGATTTCTAAGAGCACGTGTATGTTTAGCAATACAACTATTATGGCTCTAAAAGACATGTTTATTATATTAGTTAAATAAACTTGTGTATTTAGAAATACACAATAAACTAAAAATAAATTACTTAAACTAGCTACTGTTTTAATACATCAAAGATGATATGGAAAACATATATGAAGCACATGATAAGCTTCACTCTTACATAACTTCTTGAATGTTGTCAATGAACCTTTGATATATGTGGTGAGGCCCCCTCAGAATCACAAACTCCACTTCGGCTGTTTTAGGAGCTGCAGAAAGGGATGCTTTAGCTGTTGAGACAAAAAAGAGAATTGAGGTAAGGCTGGCATAAGAGAATGGAGTTACTTAGCTAATATTCAAACGAAGAAACCACCCCAAAGCCAAGTCACTATGGTATCTCCTACTACAGGTATAGTGCTAGCTAAGCTTGTAATTATTGTAGCCCCCCAAAAGCTCATCTGACCCCAAAGTGGTATGCATCCTATAAAAGCTTTCACAATCATTAATAGTAAGAATACAACTCCGAGACACCGAACAAATTCCCTGATTCGACTTTACCATCCTCATAATCCGATCAATCTTTTTTATTAACATTTTCTTTATAATCTTGTATATTCATAATATGCATTACAATACATGCATGCATATATTATATCACGTATCACTTTTGAGTTCCGAATTATTGTTGGAGCTTTGGTATAATTCCCCAACAAGCTTGGAGGGCACTGATTGCTGTCTTGACTCCCTTTCTTGGTGACTCATGAGGGGTTTTGGATTCTAGCATATTTGTATTAAGTGGAAACGTAAAAATCATTTAAAGTGTAGCCCATTTAGAATATATTCCATCAACAAGATAGTTCAAATTGATTCATGACTAATTTCGTAAACTTAGAACAAGAATTAGGAGGTATCATGGAAGGTAGAGGTAGAGATGCAGAGTTTCATCTTCACTTAAGCTCATGTTTCGTTAGATTATTGAATATGAAGACTTGAAGATATGATAAAATATGGACAAAGGACATATGAAAAGAAAAAAAATAGCTTTTAGAATTTAAGTTAGTTTATTTTGAATTAATTAAAAAAGTGAAATTTAAATATTTCTAATATAAATAAAATTAATTAGAAAAAAATTTATTTGAAGGAAATTAATTAAAAAGCATTTTAAAATAATAGATAGAATTAAAGAAGAATTTTAATTTATTTTTCGGATGGTTTTTAATCGAACCCGATCGAACAACTCCTCCAACGCCATTTGCCTTCCACTTCTTCGTCTGATTCCATTCTATTACACCCGTTGGAGACGACACTATAATTGGTAAATTAATTATAATGTTTTGTGTTAATTTATATTAACCTCATTAATCTATTATCTATCTATCTATTATAATTAATAAATCAAAATAATTCGGTTACACTTGCTACAAATATAGAGTATTATCAAACTAATTTTCTGTTTCTTTCTCTTATTAAACGCACAACTTTAATAAATTAATTATATAATTATATATTATTTATACCTTTTTTAATTGAAAAAGTTCTTCATTTCTTAACATAATAAAAATATTTTAATATTAAAAAGCACACTTTTAAAAAATCAAATTATTATAAAATATGTAATTTTTTAATAATTTATAACTCATAAAATCTTTTTAGAATTTATAAGTCATTATAAATTATTAACTATTAATTTTTTTCTTTATTAACTTGTGTAATAATAGATAACATACCATAATTTTTTTTTTAAAATGACATTTTCTAAAAACAACTTTTTTTAAATAAAATGTATAAAAACCAAACTTTGAAAATGGAATTTTTTAAAATACAATATTATTATTTTATGTTCTGTGTAATATTGATTATATTTTAAATAAAAATCATTTTACAATTTTTAAATTTATATTATTGAATACTTATTAATTTTTATTCAACCGTGTAATACACGGGATGCTAACTTAATATAAGTTAATTTAACTATACTAAAAGTATTTTGTAAATGACCAAGCATACTTAAATTGAATTAAACATTTATCAATTATATAAAAGTTAAAAGAAATCAAAAAATATTTTAAAAATCAACTAAATAGAATTTATAATTGTCATACAAAAGTTTATTTGTTTTAAGATATATTTTAGCGACTGTAAGTGTTTACATAACATGCTACGTTTTATTTAACATGTATAATGAACAAGTTTATTCAATAAATATGATACACATGTATTTTAAAGACATAATTTTTTTATTATTAGATATGTAATATTTTATCACATAACCCGTGAGATCCTAACTATTATTTTGTGCATACTCACTTGAATTAAGACATAGTAAAATAGTTTGAATATATTTCTCATTTTAGTCCATATGGTTTGACAATTTTTGTCATTTTAGTCCAATAGTTTAATTTTTGTCATTTTTGTCATTATGGTTTCATTTTATTGTCATTTTCATCCATGTGGTTTGTTAATTTTTGCCATTTGAGTCCAAAAGTTTAAATTTAATTGGACTCAAATGACAATAAAATGGAAACCATAATGATCAAATTGGCAACAAAATGAAACCATAATGACCAACATTGCAAAATTTAAACTATTGGATTAAAATGATAAAAGTTGTCAAATCATAGGGGACTAAAATGATACTTTACTCATATTTCATTATTAAATAGGCGTATATAATCAGATATACAATATGAATTCTTTTTGGATCCGTTTGATTTTAGAGTCACAAACTCCTAACGCGATAGAAGACTTGTATTAAATTTGAATATTGAAATTTGAATCGAATGCTAAGTACCATGTCATGTGGTTGTGTATATTTGATTCTATTTATACTTTCAAGTCTGCTGTTATTATAAGAATAATTAATATTTATGCTTAAACGTTTAATAAGGAACCTGTCATCAAATTTTTAATAAAACTAGGTTTTTCCCCGCCACGCGTTGCGGCGGGTTATCGCAATGCAATCCCGATAATGGGTATTATATATCTTTTACAGAAACATAAGTTATATAGCAATATCAAATCTCACAAAATCGTTCTCACCTGCAACCAATTGGTTGAATTAAAAAAATCTAAATTTCTAAGCAAACATCGATTTTTAATGAGAACAAATAAATCACCATTACCAACACCGAAACCCTAGAAAGAACCACGTTTTTTTACTATATATATGTATATGTATAGTATTCATACTATTTAATATTATATATATATATATATATATATATATATTTACTGTTTGAATATAATATACATATTTATACTATTTATTTTTGTTGCATATTAATACATATAATATACATATATAATACCAAACATGAAATTACACATTTACCCATTTACTATTCATTAGCTTTGTTTTTTAATATATAGGTAATGTTGAAATTAAATTATAAGACAAAAGGTTAGTGTAACCGTTTTTAAGCATTAATAACTTTTATAAAGGTCATTATTTAAAAAAAAATTCACAAAAGAGTATTTTTTATCTTTAAATTGATTATAGTATTATCATATATAAAAAGTAAAGAAATTAAGTTTTTTTTTGTCTCATCATGTTTTCTAGCATGCCATTGTATTTTTCTAATTGTCATTACATTTTTCTGTTTTTTTTTTTAAATCATAAGTTTAAAAAAAACATAATATTGAAATAATACGTAAATTACAATTATAAAATAAAAACAAATTTATAAATATAAAAAAGTAATAACAAAATAACACGTTATAATTAAAAATGTGAAATACCATAAGAGTATGTGTTATGAAGCATGAGGAGGGCTTGACCACCCTCCATCACGCCCTCATCACCCACATCCACCGTAACACATAGGGACGTGACCACCATGTGGTGGCAAGCCGTGAGGAGCTTCACGCCATGAAGGAGAAGAAAGGGAGAAAAATGAGGAGGTGATGGAGGCTTGATGAGGGATGATGATAACACATGAGATGATGACGTGGAGTGATAAGAGTGTGATGATGTTGGTTGATTATGTGGCGTTTACGTGACGCCTACGTGGAGTGATGGGCGCTTGATAATAACACGTAGCCTAATATATACATAAAAGAACAATAGCAAAATAACACAAAATAAGTTAAATGTAAAACGTAATTATAATTACATGCTATACAATACTTAAATGTTCATCACTTAGAAATTTATAAAAAAAGAACATGTGTCAAGCTCACCTTTAAAAATTTTTATGCTTAAATAAATTGTTTATCGAGACAAGAGGGCTCATAACATTAGGTAAATTGAGTCAAGGGTTAGCAATTGGTGTTTTTTATTATAGTTACTAGGTTATTAACCCGTGTATTGCAAGGATTTAATATAAAATATTAAATAATTAGTCATGAAAATTTAGCAATTATAACATGATATTTTGCTATATTAATAAATATTTTTAGTAATAAAAAAATAATTAAAAACTTTAATCATTATACAAATGATACTTCAGTTTGTATTAATAAAAACTAACTTTTATAAATCGATAATATAAAATAATTTTTTTAATTATTAAAGTTAAACGACTCAGTTTAAAAATAGCTTTAAACATAACGGACCAAAAGTGTAATTTTATCTAAATTAAAAAATGTCATTTGTTTATAAAAATCTCATTGTTTAAAAACTCATTTTATATTATATTTTATTTTTGAAAAATCATTTTATAAGATAACTTTTTTTGATGAAGTGATGGATTATGCGGCTACTAAAGGATGTGAAAATATTTACATCTTGGTCAAACAATGAAGTAAAACAAATGCAACCAAGACAATTATCAAGATTGGCTTAAATATGATCGTGAAGTGATCATAAAATCAAACAATCTATCAAGAAAATGGATTTTGAGTTTTAATTGGTTAGGTAATACGAGAGATCATCATGTGGTGGGTGTTTAACAGTGAACATCAAAAACATGTCCAATCTACTAATCATTTACAACATGCATTACAAGATGCATCTTGAACATAGAATTGTGAAAACTCCAGTGTAGGTTCTTCTTAATATCATGCAACCATATAACTTTATTTACCAAACCCACGAGGATGATTCCACTTATGTCGTGTATTAGGTTTTCTTTATTCATAATACATTATATTTCATACAATGATATGGCCGGTATTCCCGCATGTCTAGTTAATACACACAACCTACAAATGAAAAAGTACAATATGTTTTTATTCACGTCGTTGGTCTAATGTCAACAAACAAGACGTTATGTGTTGCTTATTCATTTATATGTAAAAAACTTTATGAGAACTTCATTTGCAAACTTTAGAAGTTAAATAATACACTCCAACAATGTATGGAGCAACATGTTATAGTAACTGATAAAGAACTTACTCTTATAAATAGTAAGCAAGTATTCTCAAACGTTGCCCGATTGCTTTGTAGGTGGAACATACATGAAAATATCGCTAAACATTAGAAGCAACATCTCGAAACAAGAATGGCATATGTTTGAGTATATGTGGTTGGCTATAATAGACTCTTCCACTATTGATTCATATGTTGCAGTCGACTTCTCGTGTTCATTTTTTTAAGATGACATTGGCTATCTGAAGCTATTTTCATATTTTTTTAGATGTTATTGGCTATTTGTAACTAAATTTGTTTCAAAAAAAGTATCGAATCAATAAAAATTGCAACTTTAAATATCAAACCACCAATAGAGTTGGAGGCCAAAATTTACTTTTGAATATGTACCTGAACTCAATTAACAATACTTTAGAATTAGACAATATTTTATATCATATTAATGAAATTGTACAAACACAAGAAGAAGCTATAAAAGAAAGCTTTGAGAGCAAGAAGATCTTTCGAATGAAACACCATAATTATGATCAAATTAAATGGTTACATTGAAATGTTTCTCATATGGTTTTATATTTGTTAGTTGATGAGAAATCCAAAAAGAAAATGTTTAAGTCAACAAATTCATCATGTGGTTGTTACCTATTCATAAGCAGTGGATTTCCATGTGCTTGTCGAATGTCAAATTATATGTATAATTTATTATAATTATATATGATTTATTATGACCTAAATGTTTTCAATGCTTGTTGACTATTTCATTATAGATGTACAAATTTCAATGAATGCGATGTATAGCTTTGAAAGGAAACTTGATTTTTCTCCTTCTTTTGTTCATGGGGATAAAGAGGTTAATGTTGGTGAAAAATTTGATCACATGAAGAACATATAATGATGCAACATTCACTTGTGAAAAAACTTTCTTATCGATGATTTGGAGCACTGTATATATCCAATGAAAAATGTAAGAAAGAACATGTATTGTAAACAAATATTTGTGGGTGGCCAACAAAGGAGAAACAACAAAAGAGGCAACTAGGCAAGAGCCTATAAGGCACATTTAATTCGTTAGTCCACAGCAAACTATGTCGGATCATGTAATGCGTACTTCATCAAATGTCTTGTGGGACACAACATTCTCATATAGTCGTGCTCTTTTTTCTAGAATAAAAGGGTATGATTTCATGGGGTTGTCACAACAAATGAATGATTTTTCGCCATTGTTGGCTAATTAACAACATCAATTTTTATTGTTTAGGAAAAAAAATTTTACAAGTCTTCCATCCATATATCTCTCGTATTCAAGAAGTCATTCCTGGTTGCAACTGTGATTTTCAGGTCATAGCTATTTCTATAGGGTTTAACGAAGAATAACCGTTTTCAATTCAAGCTTAACTTTTTTTTGTTAGGGTTATTGGATTTTAACACTCCTAACTTTCACCTATTGACCGGCAATACTCCCAACTGATAAAATGTTTATTGACAACCCCAAATTTCAACATATTTTCTCGTGGCACTCCCCGGTTAACGAAATTCTAACGGTGTTAATTTTTTGATGACGTGGCACTGATTTTTCCAACTCAACTACTGATTTGTCATTTCTTTTCCTCTTTTTTGTTATTTCTTTTACACACATGGCACCTTATAGATTTGGTTCCCCAAGAATCGCATTCCTTGTGATCAAATTTAGTAGCAAAGATACAAAATTATACCCAAATTGATTTGGCGAGAGCAATCACTATGCCAATACTGTTCAACAAGCTCTGATACTTCCTCCTTTGATAACGGTTCCCCAAGAATCGCATTCCTCTGTTCTTCAACACCGGACATATCCACCGCCTTCTGCAACGGAGCCGTCGTGCCGGTCCATTCCTGATCAAGTTGACCCGGCCCGAAAGGAGAGAACTTGGGTGTTTCCCGGTATCCAGTTGGTTTAACGGGGGGTCGATTTTATAGTAAGAGTATCTAAAACAAAAGGTAAATCAGATTTTAGGGGAAAATTGATTTGGGGTTTTTTCTTTGATGGATCTTTTTGGGGTTTTTTGTTGTTCTGATTGTGGGTTTGTTGATTTTGGGGTTTTGGAGTTCTGGAGAAGGGTGGGTCGTCTTCGAAAAGGGAATGTGTCAGTTGAAGGGCAATGAAGATGATCGGCGGTAGGTTGTAGTGGTCGAGGTGGTGGTGCCGCTGTGGAATGAGTTTTAGCATTAGAAGTGTGGGTGGTGAAGGGGATGATATGAATAAATAACAATGTTTAAATGGGTGATGTGGAAAAGAAAGAACAAACAAAGAGGGAAAAAAATCAGCAGTTGAGGTGGAAAAATTAGTGCCATGTCATCAAAAAGTTAACACCGTTAGAATTTCGTTAACCAGGGAGTGCCACGAGAAAATATGTTGAAAGTTGGGGCTGCCAAGAAACATTTGCTCAGTTGGGAGCATTACCGGCCAATAGGTGAAAGTTAGGAGTATTAAAATCCAATAACCCTTTTTTTATAAGATAAACTGAAATGAAAATTGATGCAGCGTGGTTATTAAGGATATGCTTTAAGAAATTTGTCAATCCTTACAATGGACAAATTTGGGTTTTCTATAATGGTATTATTAGAATAAAATGCAAGATGAGGGAGTCTTAATTGCTAATGCCTTTGATGTGATTGTGATTTGTATAAACATAAATATTTCACCATCATTTATGTCGCTATAGACATCTCCAAAATAACATTTTCCTAACGTGTTGTTTTAGTGATTTTGTTAACGACAACCATTCTATCTTGACGAGTTAGATGGAGAATATCCTATGCAAACATTGGCTTGATATTTTATAATTTTCAGATTTTAGATTGAAACGGTTGGTAGATCATGTTTGAATCGCGTATCCAAGCTTTTGGAAATTGGTTGGAAGGTAAACTTCCTTTTGGAAATTGGTTGGAAGGTAAACTTCTTGAACCAAGATTTTTCGATTAAGAAGCTTTTGCATTGTAAAATTATTTAACAAGATTTAGTTTCTCATATAACTTTTAAACGTTTCTTGCAATGTATATGTTTAAATAGTTGTATATTTGTTTCCTAGAAAAAGGATTATAAGGCTTGTATTAAGTAGCTATATAACCCATATACACATATACTAGTCGTATATGTTCTTGGTAAATTATACAAAAACCCTCATTTTCAATTTTTCAGATGCTCGTATGACACACACACACCTACTTGTATTCTCTTTAGATCATTTACACATATGTCATCATCATGGAATCTCGTATTCAAACACAAAACATATGTTTTAAATATTTTGCGTTTTTTAGATATTGTATTGGGTGCTCTTTTTAAATGTTTCTAAATTGTCGTATAAGACGGGTATACAACTTATATGATACTATATGAGTCATATAATTATTCATATTGGCAACAACATGAATCGTATAGTCTCAAATGAATTGTATAATTTTGCAGTTGGATGTTCAACGGGCTGCTGATGACTATGTAGATGGAAATACAATAAATCGTTGGAGGAATCAAGTCCCATGAGAAAAAGAACACAATACAGATTCAGATTACTCATTCGATTTAATATTTAATGACTAGTTTTTGCTTGATTTGATGTAATAATACCTATTTAATAATTTATGAAAATTTTATTAGAAAAAAACTTTACCAAAAAAATATAAAATAGATGACCCATATACTATATAGGTTTATATGAGTTGTATATAGCACCAAACAACCATCCAAACTTCTATTAATGCCCAAACAATTAAAACTTGTCACCTATATGACTCATATAGACTATATTTGTTGTATGGATGAGCCACTAGACATAACCTGATAGCGTTGTTACCTATACGACTAATACATGCCTATACTACTAATATAGACTTATATGAGTCATATAGGCTTAACGAGTCGTATAAATATTAGTGCTATTGATCGAAATGGAATTCAATTGAAACATCTTACTCTTACTATTATACCATCAATAATCTTTTTTGACACTTGTCACTTTTTTAGACTAATATTGACATTTATCATTCTCTTATTAAATAATTATTTTTTTCCTGTTAAATAATTATATAATTAATGCCATTATTTACCTTTTTCATATCAAATATAGTTTTTTGATAAATTGGAAATCAAGATTTTTATGAAAAAAATCACTTTGAAAAATGTTTCCAAAATATAAAAATTTTCAAAAATATTTTCTAAAAAGAATTTTAAAAAAATGAATACAACAATAAAACATAAATTTTAAACAACATAATTTTTATAAATAAATGACGTTTTGTTAAATGAAATGTTTAAAAAATTTCTTTAAAAGCCAAAAGTTTTAAAATGACATGGAGTCCTTTATGCTTAATGATGTTATCAAATTAAGTTATTTAACTATAATTACAAAATTGATACCTTACCTTGTTGAATTTGCAACACATAGATTTTGACAAAAAAAATAATAGAAGTTTTTAATGTCAGTTAGTTTAAAACTTTCAATTGTTACAAATTAAGACGATCAAGTACCAATTCTTTAGTTACTAAAGTATTAAGTTATTGTTTTATTACTTAAAGTACGTATTAATAAGTAATTTAATCATTTTATACGAAAATATTGATTTAGAATTCTTAAAGTTATATTACTAACTATTCAATATTTTATATTAAATCCGTGTAATACATGTATAAATTTGCTTTAACTGTGTAACATGTTTAACATATTTAATATTGCAATTTGACATAATGGACTGTTCATAAATCATGCCTTACGGAATAATGGCATTATGAACTGTTCATTAAAATGCTATGAATTTGTTAAAAAAACGTGGTTGAACAAGACTTTTAAAATTTAGGGCGAACATTATATAGTTATTTTAACTTATTTTGACTATCATAGTAATGTTAATTTAAACACTTTTTAACTTGAATACCATAATAAAATTATTTCAGATTTATTTTAAGTAGTTTCCTACCGTTTTGTAAACTAGAGGACCTAAACCCTCAATTTAATTTAACTTGAGAGAAGTACTAATTAACAAGTACAAATAATATAAATGACCTTTAGTATTTAAATTTTTTACGAGTTCAAATTACATCAATATGTCATCAGCTCAAACTTATGATCTTTTATTCATTATTTTTATATATTAAATAAATTTATCAAAATTTAATTTCTACATTTTACATATCAGAAATGTACAAAATTGTGATATTTCATAGTGTTTTTCCTTTTTCTTAAAATTTATCATTTTTAATGTCACACCCCAAATCCCCACGTGCGGTGTCAAGCAGCCGGGTGTGACGTGGCCAGGATCAAAGCTCTCAGTCATATCAAAAAACTATATACGAGTTTGAAAACAAACAGTTTTTTGATAACTAATTCAGGTTACGATAAGTATAGCAGCGGAAATAAGTTAATTGTTTAGCAGCGATAACTAATTAAGTTATGCAACGAAAATAAGTTGTCTAAGACACCACATTGTTATAAGAGTACAACTTCATAAAATGTCTAGAATGAAAGCCTAGAATGCATGCAAGACTCTTCCTTGGTCCTACTCCAAGTGCATCCTAGCGTCGTGCGTTTAGTTACCTGAGAATACATGCTAAAAAGTGTCAACATAAAGTTGGTGAGTTCACAGGTTTAAGTAATTGAAAAACAGCAAACAGACATATACTAGGTATGTTAAGTTTTGTCGGATCTACGATCCGGAGTGTGTCAGTTCATCATACCGAAACTCGACTGTTCCTTTGCCTCACCGGGTCATCATTGAACCCAGCATCAACATCGATATTACACTAGTCGTGACCTCCAGTCACAGTTGTTATCGAGGGGGGCTAGTCAAACCCGTAGTATTACGTAATAACGACTCGTTTGTTACACAATTAACGGTAAGGATATGAGGGCTTGTTTGCGATAATAGTTACACTCAAAATGGTTTTATAACATACAAGTCATACATCTAAAAACAGTGCATAGTATTCTCACCCCAAGAATTTAACAAAAACAGTTAAAGAATAAAAGTGGGGCTGTAAACTCACCTGAGTTTAGTAGTTTCTGTTCTCATGAACAGTTGTGTGTTCGCGTTTAGCGGTTACCTATATCACATAGGTGTTATGAGTTCGTGTTAACGTTCATGTTAGTCTCACCATACCGTTTTCGTGTCCAAACAACTCTAAGTTGTTGTGATGGTCGTGTTTACCGTGTTTGGCTTAACGACCCGTTGGTGACGTGTTTAGTTTAAGTGATCGTTCAACGTGTTTTTAGTGACGTGTGATATGTGTAAGCACATAAGTTACGTTCGCGGGATAACTTACTATTTATAGTAAGTTCCCATTTTAGGAAAGTTTCTATTTTAGGCAAGTTCACATAAAGTTATCTTTTTATTATTCTAGCATGCTTGTTAATCCTATATGATCATCTTATCACATAGCACATAGTTACACGTTGTGAAGTAAGCATACTTTGCATGTTAAAGTTTCTAAATATAGTAAGTTCTTATATTTAGCATGTTTCATTACTTAACATCATGTGATAGTTATCATTAAATTATAACAAGTCACCTCATGTCATTTATCATCATATCTCATGTTAAATAATCACATTTCATCAAGATTCCCAAATAAAGTTTCTATATACAGAAAGTTTACATATCTCATTATTCTAATCATCAATAATTCTTTCAAACATGGTCACAAGACTTTCAACATTATCATTATAACTTAAACATGACCAAATCGAAAATTATGAACAACTTTGCTAGCCAAAGTTTCTATTTATAGAAACATGCAACAAATATCCATATTTTAATCATTCTATTAAATCAAAAACACCTAATATTATCATATTAGATCCTAGTAATCATTTACACACACTTTTCATACCCAAATCATTATCAAACATCGTTTTGTCATATTAAAATTACTATTTATAGTAGCATGGGTCAAATCACCTTAAACATGATCTCTAAATAATCATTATGCCAAGAATCACCATTTTAATCATAACTTATCATCTCTAAGCACATGCATGTTCTTATTTCATCATTCATCAACATTTTGTAACATAAAAGTTACTAAAAATAATAATAATCTCAAATAAGCATTTCTTGACCAAAATAACTATATTAGAACTTGTAAAACATCTCAAATATCATCCATAATCATGATTCATCATCCATATTCATCTAAATCTTCTTAGATCGTGCATGCATGTGATCAAATGTAACCATTTCTAAATAAAATCAACAAATACCCATCAAATCTCATGAACATCATCATGGATCATCCTCATATCATCAAATCAATCATAACATCAATAAGTCACAGATCTAAACAAGTGAAATTTCTTGCATGTGACATCTAAGGTATTGCATGTGTGTGATGCTTATTGAATGTGGGTTCCAAGCTTGCATGTGTGTGTTTTGAATGTCATATATGTGAAATAGCTAATAGGACTACCTTAGAAGGTTCAAGAACACAAGATGGCAGCCCCAAAACTTCTAGAAATCCCTGGATAGTGTTTGCAAGCAGCTACAAGGTTGATGATGATGGTGGATGGCTTAACAAAGCTTTCTTCTTAGGTTCCAATGGCTTCCTAGGAGCTTCAAAGCTTCAACAATGGATTTTTTAGGTGAAATGATGAAGAAATGGGGGTAGAAGCTCGTGATAGAGGTGCTCTGGCCGAAGAAATAGGATTGAAATGATGAAAAATGAGATAGGTTGAGTATTAAGGTGGTTTTGGCATCTGTGGCTTCCATGCGTATCGCATAGCGTGCCCACGCGAGGCTAGGCTTAGTGCCTGGATTAAAATAATCCAAATAGCATCTGGTTGATCCGCGCGCATCGCCCCGAGTGGAAGTAGCACTCCGGGCGTACCGCCTGGTGCTTGGCATATCGCCTAGGTTCAAACATTGGTTCCAGGCGTACCACCTGGCTTGCAAAATGAGCCCAATTGGCCCAATTTTGTTGTTTAAGCTCATTTTTCGATTGTTTAGCGTTTGCGAACATTGTTTCTTGACTTATTGTCGTTGTTTAACTTATTATAGGATCCCATAGAGCTTAATTATTGTTAAATTCATTTGTTGTTCGTTTATTTCACTAACGCTCGTTAGACAAGACACGTGTGTGCGTTTTCCGATAATTCCTCGAATTATCGCTTTGTTGTTCATGTTTGGACTGTTGTGTCACGTGTCACACTAAATTAACTAATTCTAGTGCCACCTAAGTAATAATAATATAAATTATTATTAAAATAAAGTAAATGCTAACGTGGAAAATACGAGGTGTCAAATTTAAAAACACACATATCAGACTATTATGTAATTATTTTAGAACAATATAATGTGACACCTCGCATATTCCAGGTCAGCGCTTATATTATTTTAAATAATAATATGTTTTATTATTTCATACGTGGCACTAGAATAATTGTATTTAGTGTGACACGTGGCACAACAACTAGAATACATCGATAATTCGAGGAATTATCGCACAACACTCGCACGTGTCTTGAATAACGAACGTTGGTGAAAGGATCAAATCACAGTACACTTTCTCTGCACTTAGGTTCTAGGGAATCTAAAATATTGGGAACAATGATTAAATGTCGAGAAACGATGATCGTAATCGAAAAATACGCGAAAATCGGTTCAAAACAAGAAAACTAGGTTTATTGGGCTTCTCTGGAACTCATCGCGGTACGCGATGTTCCCACAGGAGGAATCATAGCGGTACGCGACAGGCATCGCGGGGATTTGCTCCCGAAATTCTTCACGGTACGCGGAGATTATTTTAAACCTTCATCGCGGTACGCGACAGGTGCCAGTCGACAAATCTTTATAAAATCAAGACCACCATGCCTATTAACTCCACTCTTCACCATTCTCCGGTACTATACACCAACTTCGACTATTCCTCACTGATTTGACACCAAGGAAGCCATTGGAGGACTTCTTGAAGCTCCACATTGGAGGATTGAAGCTTGTTTGTCACTTGGAAGCTCGAAGAACCACCACCACCTTACGATCGCTGAAGTTCCTTGCTATCCAGAAGCTTTAGAAGCCATTATCACTATCATCTTGAAGATCTAGGAACTTTAGAGGTAGTCTTTACATCTCTTGTGGTTTAATATCACTACTACACACACATACAAGTGTTAAAACCCACATGCAAGCACCCTTGATGCACATGCACGAATTTTAGTTCTGGGTTTGATGATGTTTACATGATATTTGATGATCTATGATGATTAGATGATGAATCTTTACATTCCATAATGATGTGGTTATGATAGGATGGTCATAGTAGCTAAAATGATGGTTTTAGTAACATGAATGTATGATCTAGGTGGTTTTACACTATTGTGGATATTGAAATGATGTTAGGAATATTATTGATGACGATTTGCAAGACTAGAAATGGTTGATTTGTCAATATTTGATCATTTGGTGAATATTGCTAATTTTAGTAACTTTAATGCTACAAAGTATGTAATTTTGATGAAATGGTCACATTAGTATGTTTAGATCTATAAGTTATATTTAAAATGATATTTAGAAGTTAATATGATGGTTATTGGATGCATTGGAATGATTAAAATTGCTAATAGTATGATATTTTGTTAACTTTATTTTACAATTTGGAGTATAGGAGCATGCTAGTCATAATGGTTATGATTAAATACTTATTTAAGGCTAATATGATGAAATTATGATAAGAATTGTATCTAGACATAATGATATATGCATATCTTGTAACTTTATAATTATGGTAACTTTTACGCGCAAAACATGCTAAACCGACTATGTGTAACTATGTGCAATGTGATAACATGCTCATTTAGGATAAACACGCATATTAGAATAATCGGAATGTGGTTTATGCATGAATTGACTAATGTGGAAATTTTCCTTATGGAAATGATCATTGGTATCCGTACACTTCACACGACACTAAACCGCATGTTACACGCACATTTGATCCAAAACCGTCACCAACGGGTCGTTAGGTCAAACACGGTCAACACGGTCAACACGACCCACATAACAACTTGGAAGTTGTTAGACACGAACGCGGTCCTGTGAGACCCACATATATGCAAACACAAACTTACAACACCTATGTGATATAGGTAACTACTAGCCGGCGAGCTACACTGTTCTTGTAAGAACACGCACTTCTCAAACTCAGGTGAGTTTACGGCCCCACTTTTACTCTTTAACTGTTTTGCTAAACTATTGGGGTGAGAATACAATGCAACTGTTTTAGATATATGACTGGTATGTTGTGAAAACCATTTTCGAGTGTAACTATTATCGCTTAAAGTCCTCACTTATCCTTACCGTTAGTTGTGTAGACAAACGAGTCGTAATTACGTAGTACTACTGGGTTTGACTAGCCCCACTCGGCACCAATGTTGACTGGAGGTCATAACGAGTGTAATTTCGATGTGAATTGCGAGTTCAGCGATGACTCGCGGAGGCAAACGGAAACAGTCTAGTTTCGGTAAGATGAACTGACACACTCCACGGATCGTAGTATCCAACAAACAACTTAACATACCCAGTATATGTCTGTTTACTTTTTCTGTCTGGCTAAACCTGTGAACTCACCAACTTTTTAGTTGACACTTTTCGCATGTATTCTCAGGTAATTGATGGAGCACACGCTAGGACGCACTCAAGGAAGCATTAAGGAGTCTCAATGGCATATAGACTCATGTCCTAGGCTTGTGTGTGCATTTGTTGTTTTTTTTTAAACAACTAGAACAATGTAGTGTCTGTTAAACAATTTACTTTCCGCTGAAAACTTATTTACTTATGATGTTGAAACATTTTCCGCTGCATATTAAATGAAACTATGTTATTTTGCAAATCTGTGTGAATGTGAAACTCATATAGAGTCGTTCTATATGACCATGAGCTGTGATCCTGGCCACGTCACACCCACGTGGACTGACACCACGAGTGGGAATTTGGGGGTGTGACAGACTGGTATCAGAGCCTTGGTTATAGGGAACTAGGTTTGCATATAGTAAACTTAGACTATAGCCACTGCTCTACATTAGACACTACACTTGGAACTTTCACACTTATATTATTGTTATCACTGTAAATTAATACTGACTGACTTAGAACTTACAGGATGGACAATAACAAAGATCCGAAAGGAAAGGACACGGGGAAACGCTCGTATGAGTATGAGCTTACTGAGGAAGACAAGCAGAAGATTCAGGAGATAGTGGAGCAGGTATATTCTCAAGAGTCCAAGAGACTTCGACCCTCGACCAGCAGGGGACCATGGGACTGGTACCCTACCACCCTTGCTGTTTGGGCAAGGGAAGAGAGAGTACCTAAGTTACCTTTGTTAGGTGACACATCTACTGGACCATCACTACCACCTATTGGGATGCATATGGAGCGGGCATTCGCTGCACTGATCTCGCGTTATAGACGTGAGTCCTGCCAGCTACGCGTGATGACTGAGGGGTTTAGGGATCTGTTGGAGCATAGTCAGCGCCTCCAGAAACATGTGGATAACTTGGAGGAGAGACTCGCACGCGTCGAAGGGACGCAGGATGACTTGGTCGCTAGGACTCAGGATGTGATCCAGCGACAGGAGGAGGTCACTACTGAGGTCACCGACATCCATGATAGGACTACGTTGCTCGAGGAGCAACAGGATTTCTTAGCCGGAGTGACACATGGACACGCTGGACGATTGGCAGCTGTGGAGGACGCCAACGAGGAGAACCTTGCCATGATCCAGGCAAGCGATGCCATGCTGAATGCATGGGTCGAACAGTTTATTGTGGAGCCACAGCCTGAGCCAGAACCCCAATTCGAGCCGGTGGATCTCGATGAGGAAGATTTTGATGAGGATCCAGACGAGGATCCTGATGAGGATGACGATGATGGCCCTGCTGATAGTGGAGATTCACACTCCACGATTGTCTAGTTAGGATTTCTATTTCAGTATTCTACTTTTGTATCACTTAGCCGAGCGGGATGTGCTCGTGCAATTTTTGTAGCATCTCTTTTGGAAAATATTGTACACAAACTTATTATCATTAATGGAAAGATGCTTTACTTTGTTGCTTATATATATATCATGGCTATGACTATTGTTAACATGACATCTGACCTAACAATTGACTAACACTCTAACTTATGCTAACTAACACCCTAACCTTTCCATATAGAAACATGTCCGGAAGAGGAACCCATGCCCTTCGACTCAAACGTAAGGCAGAAAAGGCACGAATCGACATGATGGTCGAACGCAAATTCAACAAGGTACTCGCGGAGTACGAGGCCAACCGTCACGCCAGCGAGACGAGTGGTACTAACAACGGTATTAACTCTTGCCTAACATGACTAACATAGTATAGACAGTCTAGACACTAACACGTTGCATTGAACCCCGACGCACAGGATCCCACGGGGGAGCGACGAAGGGATGCTCGTTTAAGGCGTTCCTGAGCTGCCACCCTCACAAGTTTCAAGGTACTGAAGGAGCAGTGGGACTGCTTCGTTGGATAGAGAAGCTGGAGTCAGTTTTCTCTATAGCTGAATGCTCGGATGAGAACCGGGTAAAATACGCCACGGGAACATTGGAGGGACCGGCCCTCACCTGGTGGAACACTCATGTCCAAACCCTTGGACTGGACACCGCAAACTCAATTCCATGGGACAACTTCACCAGGATGCTCCACGAAGAATACTGTCCTCGGGATGAAATTAGGAAACTGGAGGAAGAGTTCTGGGTACACAAGATGGTAGGATCAGAGATCGAGAAATACTGTACTCGATTTCACGAACTGTGCAAGTTGTGCCCGGCAATGGTGACGCCGGAGTACAAAAAGATAGAGCAATTCATTAGTGGATTGCCCGAGCAAATACAGAGCACGGTGACAGCAGCCGATCACACCACCATCCAACCACTGATTCGCTTGGCGCACAAGCTGACTGACCAGGCGGTAGCCCAAGGGAAACTGCCAAAAAGGGGTGAACACCTAAAACCCCAAGAGCCCAAGCGAAAGTGGGAACCCAACAACAACCGTGTTTTCTCACCACCACCACCAGCTCAACACCGACCAGCACCAGCCAAAGTCTTCACCGCCACACAACCAAACACTCAAGGCAAAGGAGGATATCAGGGTAACAGCCCAAAATGTAACAACTGTAACTTCCATCACTTTGGCCCATGCAAGAGAGTCAAATGCACCAACTGTGGGAGAAACGGGCACATGGCCAAAGAATGCCGATCAAACCCCAACCCCAACCTCAATAAGGATAACACATTAAAGGGGTGCTTCACTTGCGGAAAGCCGGGCCACATGCGCCGAGATTGTCCGCAGAACAAGAATGCAGGTGGCAACCCGGCTAGGGGTCGGGCATTCGTGATCGGATCCGGTGAAGCTAAAGATGATCCGAACGTCGTTACCGGTACGTTTCTGTTAAATAATGTCTATGCTAGTATATTATTTGATACCGGTGCCGATAGGAGTTTTATCTCTAATGAATTTAGCAAATTGCTTGACATTACACCAACATTATTAGATTATAAGTATACCGTAGAGCTAGCGGATGGCAAACTGATCGAAACACAACATATCATCAAGGGATGTGTTCTAACCTTAGCAGATCATCAGTTGATGATTGACTTGATGCCAGTAACTCTCGGGAGCTTCGACGTGGTGATTGGAATGGATTGGCTATCTGCAAATCACGCCGAGATCGTGTGCAATGAGAAGATCGTGCGAATTACATTGCCAAGTGGAGAGCAGATTTCAATTCAAGGGGAACGACGCGGAATACCATTAAACATCATGTCTTGCATGAAGGCAAACAAATATTTGAGGAAAGGATACACGGCTATCCTAGCTCTTATCACCGAACAATCAAAGAAGGAACGGAAGATCGAGGACATCGCTATTGTTCGCGATTATCCGGAAGTCTTTCCTGACGATCTACTAGGGACTACCCCCAGCACGACAAGTGGAGTTTCAGATAGATCTGACACCAGGAGCAGCACCAATAGCCAAGGCACCATACCGATTGGCTCCTACTGAAATGCAGGAATTATCTAATCAACTACAAGAGTTGTTAGATAAAGGGTTCATCCGACCGAGTTTCTCACCTTGGGGAGCACCGGTCTTGTTTGTGAAGAAGAAAGACGGTTCATTCCGTATGTGTATAGACTACCGAGAACTGAACAAGGTGACGATCAAGAATCGATACCCTCTACCTCGAATAGACGACCTGTTTGATCAGTTGCAAGGGTCAAGCTACTATTCAAAAATCGATTTAAGATCTGGTTACCATCAACTCAGAGTACAAGAAGGAGATATACCGAAGACAGCCTTCAGAACACGGTATGGACATTACGAATTTCTAGTCATGCCTTTCGGGCTGACCAACGCACCGGCAGTATTCATGGATCTCATGAATCGAGTGTGTAAGCCGTATCTGGACAAATTCGTAATCGTATTCATAGACGATATCCTGATTTATTCCAAGACTCAAGAAGAACATGCCGATCACTTAAGACGTGTCTTGGAACTGCTAAAGAAGGAACAACTATACGCGAAGCTTTCCAAATGCGATTTTTGGATTCGCGAAGTTCAGTTTCTTGGGCACGTGGTAAACGAGAAGGGAATACATGTAGACCCAGCCAAGATTGAGGCAATCAAGAATTGGGCAGCACCTAAGACTCCAACTGAGGTGCGGCAGTTCTTAGGATTGGCCGGGTACTACAGGCGGTTTATCGAGGGATTTTCAAAGATCGCACAATCATTAACTTCCCTTACGCATAAAGACAAGAAGTTTGAATGGGGAGAAAAACAAGAAGTTGCTTTTGACTTGTTGAAACAGAAGTTGTGCAGTGCACCTATCTTATCACTACCAGACGGGTGCGAAGACTTTGTAGTCTACTGCGACGCATCGAAGCAAGGACTCGGTTGTGTACTGATGCAACGCGAGAAGGTCATAGCTTATGCGTCACGACAATTGAAAGTGCACGAGAAAAATTACACGACCCATGATCTGGAATTAGGAGCCGTAGTATTTGCATTGAAGATCTGGAGACACTATCTGTACGGCACCAAGTGCACTATATTCACGGATCATAAGAGCCTGCAGCACATTTTCGACCAAAAGGAGCTAAACATGAGACAACGCAGATGGGTCGAGTTGATAGGTGATTATGACTGTGCAATCAAGTATCATCCCGGGAAAGCCAATGTAGTAGCCGATGCGTTAAGTAGAAAAGAAACAATCAAACGCGTACGAGCACTACAACTTACCATTCATTCTGAGCTACCTAATCAGATCCGAGTAGCACAACAAGAAGCCCTGAAAAAGGAAAGCCTTATCCTCGAAGCTATGCGGGGTATGGATAAACAGATGAAACAGAAAGACGACGGAGCTTACTATCTGATGGACCGAATTTGGATTCCACGCTACGGGGGATTAAGAGAAGTAGTGATGGATGAAGCTCACAAGAGTCGATACTCAGTACATCCAGGTTCTGACAAGATGTACCACGACCTAAAGACAACTTATTGGTGGCCTAATATGAAATCAGAAATCGCAATCTATGTGAGTAAGTGTCTGACTTGCTCCAAAGTTAAGGTCGAATATCAGAAACCGTCAGGGTTACTCCAACAACCGGAAATCCCAGTCTGGAAATGGGAACAGATTTCCATGGATTTTATCACCAAGCTGCCAAAGACAGCAAGTGGTTGCGATACCATCTGGGTTATCATAGACCGACTCACGAAATCGGCACACTTCCTGCCGATTAAGGAAACTGATAAGTTGGAAAAGTTAACCCGAATCTACTTGAAGGAAATCGTATCCAGACACGGAGTCCCAATCTCTATTATATCTGACCGAGACAGCCGTTTCACGGCACATTTTTGGAAGTCCTTACACAAGGCACTTGGGACGAGATTGGATATGAGCACTGCTTATCATCCACAGACGGATGGTCAGAGTGAACGAACCATCCAAACTCTGGAAGACATGCTTCGAGCATGTGTGATTGATTTCGGTAATAGCTGGGAGACTCACCTACCTTTGGTGGAATTTTCTTACAATAACAGTTATCACACCAGCATCGGAGCTGCACCTTTTGAGGCACTTTATGGACGTAAATGCAGATCACCACTTTGTTGGGCAGAAGTTGGTGAAAGCCAACTGACCGGACCTGAGCTCGTGCACGAAACAACTGAAAAGATCGTGCAGATACGTAACCGAATGGCAGCAGCTCGGGATCGACAGAAAAGCTACGCCGACAAAAGGCGCAAACCTTTGGAATTCCAAGTGGGAGATCGAGTACTTCTTAAAGTATCGCCTTGGAAGGGAGTGATTCGATTTGGAAAGCGGGGAAAGCTAAACCCTCGCTATATCGGACCATTCGAGATCACTAAACGGATAGGCCCTGTGGCCTACGAACTACAGCTACCACATGAATTGAGTAGCGTACACAATGTGTTTCATGTTTCGAACCTCAAGAAATGCTTATCGGACGAGACGCTCGCAATTCCTTTGGAGGAAATCCAGATTGATGAACAACTTCACTTCGTTGAGGAACCGGTGGAAATCATGGATCGGGAAATCAAGAAGTTGAAACTCAGTAAAATACCAATTGTAAAAGTTCGTTGGAACTCACGGCGAGGACCGGAATACACCTGGGAGCGAGAGGATCAGATGAAACAGAAATACCCTCACCTATTCTCCAACCAGACTAACACCAACAACACGAACTGAATTTCGGGACGAAATTTCTATTAACTGGGGGATGATGTGACACCTCGCATATTCCAGGTCAGCGCTTATATTATTTTAAATAATAATATGTTTTATTATTTCATACGTGGCACTAGAATAATTGTATTTAGTGTGACACGTGGCACAACAACTAGAATACATCGATAATTCGAGGAATTATCGCACAACACTCGCACGTGTCTTGAATAACGAACGTTGGTGAAAGGATCAAATCACAGTACACTTTCTCTGCACTTAGGTTCTAGGGAATCTAAAATATTGGGAACAATGATTAAATGTCGAGAAACGATGATCGTAATCGAAAAATACGCGAAAATCGGTTCAAAACAAGAAAACTAGGTTTATTGGGCTTCTCTGGAACTCATCGCGGTACGCGATGTTCCCACAGGAGGAATCATAGCGGTACGCGACAGGCATCGCGGGGATTTGCTCCCGAAATTCTTCACGGTACGCGGAGATTATTTTAAACCTTCATCGCGGTACGCGACAGGTGCCAGTCGACAAATCTTTATAAAATCAAGACCACCATGCCTATTAACTCCACTCTTCACCATTCTCCGGTACTATACACCAACTTCGACTATTCCTCACTGATTTGACACCAAGGAAGCCATTGGAGGACTTCTTGAAGCTCCACATTGGAGGATTGAAGCTTGTTTGTCACTTGGAAGCTCGAAGAACCACCACCACCTTACGATCGCTGAAGTTCCTTGCTATCCAGAAGCTTTAGAAGCCATTATCACTATCATCTTGAAGATCTAGGAGCTTTAGAGGTAGTCTTTACATCTCTTGTGGTTTAATATCACTACTACACACACATACAAGTGTTAAAACCCACATGCAAGCACCCTTGATGCACATGCACGAATTTTAGTTCTAGGTTTGATGATGTTTACATGATATTTGATGATCTATGATGATTAGATGATGAATCTTTACATTCCATAATGATGTGGTTATGATAGGATGGTCATAGTAGCTAAAATGATGGTTTTAGTAACATGAATGTATGATCTAGGTGGTTTTACACTATTGTGGATATTGAAATGATGTTAGGAATATTATTGATGACGATTTGCAAGACTAGAAATGGTTGATTTGTCAATATTTGATCATTTGGTGAATATTGCTAATTTTAGTAACTTTAATGCTACAAAGTATGTAATTTTGATGAAATGGTCACATTTGTATGTTTAGATCTATAAGTTATATTTAAAATGATATTTAGAAGTTAATATGATGGTTATTGGATGCATTGGAATGATTAAAATTGCTAATAGTATGATATTTTGTTAACTTTATTTTACAATTTGGAGTATAGGAGCATGCTAGTCATAATGGTTATGATTAAATACTTATTTAAGGCTAATATGATGAAATTATGATAAGAATTGTATCTAGACATAATGATATATGCATATCTTGTAACTTTATAATTATGGTAACTTTTACGCGCAAAACATGCTAAACCGACTATGTGTAACTATGTGCAATGTGATAACATGCTCATTTAGGATAAACACGCATATTAGAATAATCGGAATGTGGTTTATGCATGAATTGACTAATGTGGAAATTTTCCTTATGGAAATGATCATTGGTATCCGTACACTTCACACGACACTAAACCGCATGTTACACGCACATTTGATCCAAAACCGTCACCAACGGGTCGTTAGGTCAAACACGGTCAACACGGTCAACACGACCCACATAACAACTTGGAAGTTGTTAGACACGAACACGGTCCTGTGAGACCCACATATATGCAAACACAAACTTACAACACCTATGTGATATAGGTAACTACTAGCCGGCGAGCTACACTGTTCTTGTAAGAACACGCACTTCTCAAACTCAGGTGAGTTTACGGCCCCACTTTTACTCTTTAACTGTTTTGCTAAACTATTGGGGTGAGAATACAATGCAACTGTTTTAGATATATGACTGGTATGTTGTGAAAACCATTTTCGAGTGTAACTATTATCGCTTAAAGTCCTCACTTATCCTTACCGTTAGTTGTGTAGACAAACGAGTCGTAATTACGTAGTACTACTGGGTTTGACTAGCCCCACTCGGCACCAATGTTGACTGGAGGTCATAACGAGTGTAATTTCGATGTGAATTGCGAGTTCAGCGATGACTCGCGGAGGCAAACGGAAACAGTCTAGTTTCGGTAAGATGAACTGACACACTCCACGGATCGTAGTATCCAACAAACAACTTAACATACCCAGTATATGTCTGTTTACTTTTTCTGTCTGGCTAAACCTGTGAACTCACCAACTTTTTAGTTGACACTTTTCGCATGTATTCTCAGGTAATTGATGGAGCACACGCTAGGACGCACTCAAGGAAGCATTAAGGAGTCTCAATGGCATATAGACTCATGTCCTAGGCTTGTGTGTGCATTTGTTGTTTTTTTTTAAACAACTAGAACAATGTAGTGTCTGTTAAACAATTTACTTTCCGCTGAAAACTTATTTACTTATGATGTTGAAACATTTTCCGCTGCATATTAAATGAAACTATGTTATTTTGCAAATCTGTGTGAATGTGAAACTCATATAGAGTCGTTCTATATGACCATGAGCTGTGATCCTGGCCACGTCACACCCACGTGGACTGACACCACGAGTGGGAATTTGGGGGTGTGACATATAAACTTATATAATGCAGGTTTGTTAAACATGTCTAATTGTGCCTGAAAAGCAACATATTTTGCCATCTATGTGTTATATATACATAAGTGACAAAGCTTGAGAGTCGGGGAAGGGGGTGTAAATTTATGAGACTCAGAATGCATGTTAAATTTTTTAAACAAGGGGGCGAACCCATATTTTTAACTAAAAATAACATTTCGGCCCGAAAATTAACAACTACTGACGATAAAAAAGAGGGGCGGTCGCCCCCGGTTTCAATAGAGCTTCGCCCAGCTGTCATAACGGGTCAGACACGACCCGTTAAGACACGAAACGTTAAAACACGAAACACGAACACGACACGAATTCTTATCGTGTCTGCTTTTTCAAACACGAACACAACCCGTTAAAAAACACGTAAACACGAAAGGTCCCGTTAAGGAACTTATTAACGGTTAACGTTATAAATGACCTGTTAAATGAACCTGTTAAAGAACTAGGGTTATACAATTATAAATTTTTAAAGCAAATCGACTACCCACATCGCCATATATTTTATTATATTATTTATTTTAAATTTTAAACAGATCTTAACTGATCTTAACAGCTCTTAATGGATATTAATAGGTCTTAACGGGTCTTAGAGGGTTTTACTTGTTTAGACACGAAAAATAAACAGGTCTTAATGTGTCGACCTGTTTTAGACACGAAACATCTTAAGGGTAAACACGAAACATGTTAAAATCGTGTCGTGTCGTGTTAACGTGTTCGTGTCTGAAATTGCCAGCCCTACGCCTACGATACATATTCTTTATGATGTTTCACGTTTTAAATCATTTCGTGTTATGAAAATTACAAACAAGTAAATAGTTTAAGCAATTAAATAACATTATCATTTTTTAAATGTTTATTTTTTAAAATCATTTCGTTAAAAAATATGTCTTAAAAATGTACTGTTTTACAAAAATTTATGCCAATTCCCATATACTACACGAATTTTCTAAAAAAATATTAACCATGCAATGAAAATTTACTAAACATGATATAATATTTTGAGATAAAATACTTTAAATGTGACACATCGTATTTTCCAGGTCAGTATTTTCATTATTTTAATAATAATTTGTATTATTATTACATACGTGGCACTTGAATTAGTGATATTTATTATGACACGTGGCACAACAGTTCAAACGCACACAACAAACCGATAATTAGAGGAATTATCGTAAAACGCTCGCACGTGTCTTGATTAACGAACGTTGGTGAACTAAACGAAACAACAATCTATTTAAACAACAATTAGGCTTGTGTGAACCTATAACAAGTGAAACAACGTTAATATGTCGAGAATCAATGATCGTAATCATAAAACAATCGAAAAACGGTTTGAAACAACAAAATTGATCCTATTGGGCTCTTCCGGAAGGCTTCGCGGTACGCCAAGGACCCCGGATTGGGCCTTGGCGGTACACGAAGCCTGGGCGGGAAAATTTGAATTCTCCAAAATCATCGCGGTACACGACCACCAATCATCTTCCACCTCGGCGGTACGCGGCGTGTTTCGGGAAGCAATTGATTATTATAATCATAGCGGTACGCCAAGAAGGCTTTGTGCCAGTCTTGGCGGTACGCGGAGGCGACTGACATGCAAAATCTTTATTTAACCAACACCAAATCATTTTGCTACCCCTCCTACCTATTCTGTGACACCCCAAAACCTCCACGTGATTACACGTGTTCAAAATATGGTCCCAGGAAATTTCGACTTAATTTTTTTACAAAACATTCCATTCGGAAGCGTGAAAACTAATTACATATGTTAAACATACTTGTTTTGTTACTAATCATTTCACAAAATCATAAATACTTAGTTTGTATGTGATCACAAACTTTCAACATGAATGACGTTTGATTCTTCACAAACTTTTGCCCGATCATGATCTCCGAACCGTACCTATTTATGACCTGAAAACACTACAATTAATCAAGTGTTAGTTCATAAGAACTAAGTGAGTTAACCCCTTTGACTCCGGAATCAAATTCATCAATTGGAAAAATTTCTACATAGGCCCTAAGGTAGGCCGTAAGCTAGGGTCTCAGGGCCGTAACTTACAGTCTTGCCCAAATTTTGACCGTAAGCAACGGTCTAAAGGGCGTAAAACAGAGACTTTCCAGGGGTAGGCCGTAACCTACGGCCTTAGGACCATAAGTTACGGTCTTGACCTGCAGAACACCCATTTTTAATGCAATTTCTTGTCCAATGCCTTATAACTCATATTTTACCATCCACATCAGAACTAAGGCATTTGTCATGCATTTAGATGCATGTTTTCAACATAAATTCATACAATCATATAGCATATAACTATATAACAAAGTTTAAGTAAATTTTTATTTGTTAACGGGTCAAACCCATCCATTTCATTTAATCAACCATTTAACCCACCCTTTCATTCCATGACACTACATGGAAGCTAACTAAGTCCCAAACCATTCGTGGTGACTTATCATTCTTTTTTATTAACCCAAAATTTGCATTATCAAACAATTGGTTATCAAATTTTTAATCAAACATTTGGCTTTGGGTTATCTCACCCAAACCTCAATTTACCAATTCAAGTCTAATGCAATTTATCATTTATTTGAATATTCGCATCAATTTGTTTAGCCAATATCCATATCAAACATTTGCATAATCATTCTTTCAAGTTAATTTTCACTTACAGGTCAAAACCCATTTTAATTAACTTATCAATTAAACCCACTCATACGTGGATTATTCCCAACGCCCCAACAATGTGGACTTACATGACAAACACCAACGCCATTTCATTATGGACTTACATGTTCCTCCACACGAATGTGGCTTATAACACCAACGCCATATCATTATGGACTTACATGACAAACCCTAACGCCATTTCATTATGGACTTACATGACAAAATATTAATGCCACACACCAGTGGTCTTACTTGACAATTCCAATGACATTTCATTATGGACTTACATGTTCCTCCACACGAATGTGGATCATCACCAATTATCTGTGCCGGTTATTCTAAACATATATTGACACTTTCATTAGTTATGCAATTATATCATAACATTAATCAATTTCAACAAAACTCAATTTGTCACATCCAATATTGTTTCAACAATCCAAATACCACCCCATGTGGTTTCGTATTCATATAATTCCACACAATGTGGATTTTCATCATTTTCTATGCTAAATATCAATTAACATTTAACAATACCTTTCAACTTATGCATTTAGCACATAACATTCATCCAATACTACAAGACATCTATCAAGTAGTTAAATACCACCCCATGTGGTTCTATATTCATTTTTTTCAAATTTCATGACACATATGGTCAATTTACCATTCAATTTATCACAATTACTACAAGTCAATTACAAGTAGTTACAACCACATAATCACATAACACATAAGCACTAATATGTCTTATGGTTGCATATTAGTGAGTAGGTAACTCACCTTGACCCGTAGGAATGCTAAACCTCGTATCTCCTTCTTGGCCTATTGATTTCACTTTCAATTTCATTTCTTATACAAATATTATAACATACACTCCATTTAGATTTTTCAAATCCAAACAAACAAAACAATAACACTAGGTTTCCCTTTTTAACCCATTTAAATAAGTTTTAAACATTGGCAATTCAACCCCTCAACTTTTAGTTCTTTAAACAACATTTTCATTTTACTAGTAGTTAATATTTAACAAATTAACCTACTAGTTAATACAAATTCAACTTAAACATAACCATTATATTAATATTATCACTTAATCGAAACTGGGTCGTTACATATTCCTCAGAGCTCAGCAATCATAATCTCGACAAATACCCTCTGGCAACTCCTTCCACCTCTAGGAAGCCATAACTCACCATTGCAAGCTAAATCCAAGAGTGGAAGCTTTGAGGGAACTCCAAGAATACCATATCTCCTTCTTCTTTGCATTTGGATCATTCTCAGCCACTCCTGGAGCTGTTCCATACCTGTACAAGCAAGACTTGAATCTCACATGCAACATTATCACAACCTTAATCACGAAATTTTGAGTATTATTGCTGGAAATTGATGGTTGGTTTCTGATTTGATGATAGTAGAATTATCTAGTTATTAAAATGATGAGATTTGAAGGTTATTTGTGTAGATTGTTACAAAAAGTAACTTTTATGTTACATGCATGAATGATCCATGAGATTCTTGATAATTTCGAAGTATGAATGAATGATTTTTGATGATATGAGAGCTTTTTACAATGTTTTTCATGATTGTTATTAACAAGAAATCGATATTTGGGTTTATTGCTAAATATGGAAACTTTTAAATACAAGATGATGATGGATGGTTAAATTGTCATGATTATTTGGTATGAAAGATGATTTAGAACTAGTAGGATGATTCTAGATGTGTTGGATTTGATATAATGTTGAAATAGGTGTGTTTGAGGTAAGTTTCTAAATATAGAAACTTTGATGACAAACCATATACTTAAAAACATTTTAAGTTATATTGAGACTTGTTGATGATTATTAGTAATCATAGGAACGAGTTAGAATGATTTGATTTAAAATAAGTTTATTTTTAAAACTTACTAAACACAGTAACTTTAAATTGGGGATTTTGTGAAGATATGAAATTTGAGCACAAATTTTGATGGTAATTGACCTAATATACTTTATTATGAGCGAACGATTGTTAATACATGATTTTTAACAATGAAAATTGATAAGTATATGAACTTACTATAAACAGGAACTTTTAAACGAGGAATGTGGTTAAATATCGATGTGTGACTAAATGGAATGTGATAACATGATCATATATACTAAAAATGCATGCTAGAATAAATGAAAAATGATTTCTTGTATGGTTTGCTTAAAATAGACACTGTCCTAAAATGGAAACTTACTATAAATAGTAAGTTATACCATGAACGTGATTTATGCACTTACACGTAACACACGACACTATGAACACGTTAACCGAACACTTAAACTAAACACGTCACCAAATAGGCCGTTAAGTCAAACACGGTAAACACGGTCAAAAACGGTCAACGCGACCCACATAACAACTTGGAGTTGTTTGGACACGAACGCGGTCCTTTGAAACCAACACGAATGTGAACATAAACTCATAACACCTATTTGATATAGGTAACCGCTAGAGGCGTACTAAGCCGTTCACGAGAAGAACGCAACAACTAAACTCAGGTGAGTTTACAGCCCCACTTTTACTTTTTAACTGTTTTGGGGTGAGAATACTATGAAACTGTTTTAGATATATGACTGGTATGTTGTAAAACCGCTTTGAATGTAACTATTATCGCAAGAAAGTCCTCACATACCCTTACCGTTAGTTGTGTAACAAACGAGTCGTTATTACATAGTACTACTGGGTTTGACTATCCCCACTCGACAACAACTGTGACTGGAGGTCACAACGAGTGTAATATCGATGTTGATGCTGGGTTCAACGATGAACTGACACACTTGGGATTGTAGATCCAACAACACTTAACATGCCAAGTATATGTCTGTTTACTGCTTTTAACTATTTAAACCTGTGAACTCACCAACTTTATGTTGACACGTTTTCGCATGTATTCTCTGGTAACTGATGATCACAAGCTAGGATACACATGGTGATGCACAAGGGAGTCAGCATGCATTTAGACTCTAGTCCTAGGCTTTTGTTTTGCTTGTTGGGTTTTGAAACAATTTTAAACATGTTGTGTTTGATACATTTACTTTTCGCTGCAACATATTTATATTTCCGCTAGTAGACTTTGAAACTAGTCATAATTACAAGATTGTATGGTTGTGTAACTCATATATAATCGTTCTATATGACCAAGAGCTATGATTGTAACACCCCGACCGATGGCGGAAACGTCGGGATGCCACGAGGGATGTGTAAATTATTCATAAGCTCGTGGGCATCTAATTAATTCATCACATTTCAATTAATCAACCAAATTAATTACATCAAAATTCATGTTCAGCATGAATTAGTTACATCAAATACACAAAAGATTTAGGTAACTAACTAAATTCTAGTCTTTAGAATTTCAGTTATTTTAGATAAGTCCAAGAATCCTATGTGATGATGTCCAAAAGATGTAGAGCTATCCTGCCCTACTTACTTCCCCTCGTTCCCTGAAACATGTAGAAAAATCAAGTGTCAACTACGAAGTAGTTGGTGAGTAATCATAAGTTTTTATATTTAAAAATGTTTTACAAAATGATTATAAAAGTTTATAGTTTTCTGAGAAAATCCATGTGAGCACCTGCGAGATAATCCAACACATAACCACAAAACACACAGTCACATATTTCAAATAATCATAGATAATCAATCACATCTACATTAAACCAATCTCAATCAACAATATTCTCAATTAGTATAAGTGACAATACATGCATCATTGTGAATGACCAAGGTCAATGACAACGACACACGGAGTTGTGGCAATCCACTTGACAATACATGCAATCATTGCGGATGACCGAAGCCAACAACAACCACCCATGGAATAGTGACAATACATGCAATCATTGCAGATGACCGAAGTCAACAACAACGACCCACGGAATAGTGACAATACATGCAATCATTGTAGATGACCAAACTCAACAACAACGATCCATGGAATAGTGACAATACATGCAATCATTGCGGATGACCGGAGTCAACAGCGACGACTCATGGAATTATGATAATCCAATAATCCGAATATCATAACAATAAACAGGTGTCATCAATGTGTTATTGTCACACCCCCAATTTTCAACTAACGGAATCATACCGTTTGGGACGTGACAAACCAGGATCTCAAATCATTAGACATAACGAAGACCTCTATATGATTTTCAAACATACTTTGGTCTAAAACTGTAATATCAAAGTTCTAACGTTGCGGAAGCGTTTTTAAAACAATAACAAACAAAACGGTTTGAAAACTGTAAATTACAAAGCAAAGTCTCAAATATTCAAATCCAAAACAACAGAAATGTAAAATATGCATGCGACTCGATCTCCTAGTCCATGCTTGCTTGATCTTGTACCTTAACGTCCTGAGAAAACATGTAAATCAAGTCAACACAAAGGTTGGTGCATATACAGGTTTGTTTGATCATAAATGTTTGAAACAACTGTTTGAAATAAAATGTTTGCAGATAACATAATCACACATGCATAGTCATGATAGCTAGTCATTTGTACTATTTACAGAAGCGGTCATGACCGAAACTGACTGTTAGAATGTATTTTGCCTTTTCCACTATTGTCTAGCACAAACAATAGTAATGTGAATTTGGCTAGTCAAACACTTGCGTAGACCTACAATCTACCAAGTGAGGTTTGTCAAACCTAATAGATCTATTTCCAACTACCACGCTTTGCACTACGGCAAACTAAACGGTTCGATATGTACGGACTTGTAATGATATGTTCGCACTTAATGTAAATAGCTAACTCACGCAAGTGATATGTATCTAAAAGTGTTTGTTGCACATGTTTTCTCCCCCAAAACAGTAAAATAAGAAAAGGGGTCGTGTACGCACCTTTGATAGCAAACTGAATGATCAACACACGTGAAATCGCGTAGATAATCCTCTACGAAGAATCTGTGTTTAAACAATAACGTTGTGTTATTTGGGATGTTTCGTGTTTTGAAATCACATACGTGTCAACACACATATGTTAGAGTGTTACAAATTCACATACAAGAGTGTACGTGAATTTGTGTTCATTTGTTTAAACCATATAAACATACACCATTATGTTTATGTACACGTAAATATACGTGACCATGATTTTTGATCAAAATATAGATTTTATTGTTTTATTTTGTTCGGGGTTCCGTTACGGTTCCAACGCAACTTGAACGAGTCGAATTGGAGTTAAAATGAGTAAGTTATGATAAAAGTACTAAAAATAGCTTAAAAACCCAAAACCAATGGTCCTCAAATTCGAACCCGTGACCTCTCCTGCACAACTCCAACACCTTACCATCTCCTCTGTTCTAATTTTTATTAACAGATTCATATTTAAATAGTTTTAAACATCCATGGGCCGATTTCCCCTATGTTTCTTAACCGAACCATTCAAGCCCAAATTGATCCATAAATCAAACCCAATCGATATCAAAACCATGGGGTTACTGTTCCATCATCCCAGACTACTTCAACCATAGTTCCAATTCGATGAACCATCGATTCAAGATTATGTAATCGGACTTACACAGCCTCGAACTCGAGTCCCAAAACCCCCAACTCGATTTGATCCAATTCGTTTAAATTGGACTGAGGAGTCAAAGGTTTTCAGTTAATAACAGATTCTGAACTCATCTGGGTTCTTTAATTTGAATTTCATCATCATTCAATCCCAAACCCCCAATTCGTTTTCTTTATAGAACCCTAGAATCAAGAATCATTTAATTCGTTAATGAAACATCAATTTATCTTAGGGTTATTGTTAGTCGGGATTTTCTGAACTCACAGTATCATTTAATTTGATTTTCGAACTCATCTCGATCGAAATCCCCAAAACGTTTTTATATAAGAACCCTAGAATTGAAAATCATTTAATTCGTTGTTCTTATATAAAATTAACATAGGGTTAATGTTAATCGGCCCTTTCTGAAACTGTGTATATCATTAAATTTCATTTTTGTATTCATTTGAATCAAAATCCCCAAATGTGTTTTTAAGATAAACCCTAGAAATCGAAATCATTAGATTCGTGTTTGTTTCATGAAATTGGCATATGGGTTAGTTTAGTCGAAGGTTTCTGAAACTAATGGTGTTATTTGATTTAACGTTTAAACTCATTTTGACCGAATCCCCCAAAATCGTTTTTAAGATGAACCCTAGAATTAGAACTCATAGCATTCGATGATAAGCCGAAATTGACTTAGTATTAGTCTTAGTCGGACCTTTTAGAGTGTGTAGGAGTGATTACTTACTTGATTGGATGTCGAATTCAAGTAGATCGACTATTAGTTTGAGTTTCGGCCAACCTCCACTTCAATTCGTATCTTCACACTGTTTCTCTTCGAATTATGGTTTGTAGCAGGTGCTAAAGAGGCCGAATAAGGTTTATGGGGTTTCAATTTGATCGGTTCAATACAAATTATGTGTTTTTGATAATTACTAATGACAATTATGAGTTTTCAAGCTCATATGAGTTTAATTCGATGATTTACAAGTTCATAACGTATGATAACTATAAGTTATCATTGATGTGATCATTATGGATGATTTAATTCAGTAGTAACTGATTATTGATGTGGAATTCGAATTCCAATTGATTTTTGGCCGAATTTTTACTTCCAAAGTCAAAATTTTGCATTTTTAACCTAATTACAATTTAACTCTTGTAATTTAATCATTTTGTGATTTATTTTGTTTAAGTCTAGCCCTTTTGGTTTGGTTCCGTGTGATTTCGTATCGTTTCGATTAGTTCTGGGTTTAAGGAGTTAATCCGGAATGCCGGATTGTCACAGTTATCAACATAATATTTTAAATATTGGTATACATGTTCCACCTCCGATTTTAAAACAGAATAGTTTAAAAGGAGGTTATGAGAACTCACCTGAGTCCTTAGAATCTGTGATCTTGTAAAATGCGCGCTCACGTAAGAGAAATCAAAAGCAACTCAATCAACTTGTATTTGATATGTGTTCGGATTTATAAGCATATGCGTTTCATTTCGATTGATTATTCGTACGTGTTTTCCTCTAATTATTAATTGTGCATTAACTTAGTTTGTTTCATCTAAGTCAAAATGATTCAACTAATATTTTATAATTAGTCATCATTATTTATAATTTAAACTTGTTAGTTCTTTTATCATCACCTAAGGATAAACAAGTTTTGAGCTCCCATGTATATATATATATATGTAAAGGTGATAACCCTAATTATTCACATACTTATACATACATGCATGATCAATTAACTGGCCACCTTATTCTAAGTTATTAAAATCAAGGTCAAGATTTAAGAGATTAGTTTTAAGTTATTTTCATACACATTTACATTATATAAGATCTCATAATTTAAAGTTGCTATCATTAGGGAAAGGTGGCACCCTCTAATCATTCATGCATGCATGTTCATACCCCATTATGTTGATCTTAAATCACCCTTAATCATTAGTTAAAATATTTAGGTTCTTGCCATTCCTTATTTCCAACGAACCTTAGGCTTGGTCGCCCCTAGGTTCGGCTACTACTAAGGGTTAACTGCCACAAGATTCGGCGAACACCCATGGCTTCTCCCCCTTTAGGTTCGCTGCCCATGAGCCTACAAACCCTTAGGTTCGTGGTCAGAGGTTCGTCCCCATGGGTTTGGCTAGCTGCAGAGATTCAGCCAACATATGAGGTTCGGCTGGCACCTAGGGTTCGTGAGGTTAGGTTCGCTAGGTGCTGGGTTCGTCCAAAAGGTTCGGTACCATAAGGTTCGGTGGCCACATCAGGTTCGCTGCCAAGGGAGATTCGGCTAACCCAAAAAGATTCCAGGTTTGCTAAGGCTAGGGTTCACCTAGGCCAAGGTTCGGCTCACCTACCCTGGTTAGGTGATTGAAGGTTCGTCCAGGGTTGCTGCAACAGGTTCGCCGACTTGTAGGGGTTCGGCCAGTCGCGAACCTGGCCTTTCATGGCTGCTATTCATCATCATCTTCAAGTTGTTATCCTGTTACAATCTATCCCAACAATCCTACATCTTTCTATTAACTTGTTTCAGATTTTTAAAGTGTAGTATTCGTTTAAAATATGAGGATGTGCTTCGGTTTGTTTAAGGAAGAAAAGCGAACAGTAGAACACAAGATTTACTTTCTAAACTTGACCAAATGCTAGTTTTCTTCGTGGATTCCCGATCTACTCGATCTCACGAATGTTTTGACACCAAGATCCTACCAAATGGTTGAGAAATGAAGATGAAATTCTAGAGAGAAGGTAGAGAGAAGTGTGGGTGACGAACCTTGTGTTTTAGAGAGAGAAGAATGGTTGGAAAGTGAGGAAGAAGATGAAAATCTTCTTTCTAATATCGCGTATAGTTCCCACGTGCTCGGTCTCGTTTTTATCGCGTTAAAAATAATTAAATGATCGGTTATGCTCGTAGAATATATTTAAAACATAATATGTTTGAATATTTGTGTTTCGTGTAATAATATGATTTCAAATAAAATTGTTTCGTGAAAAACAGTTTCCATTTTATTTTCGTTAAATTATTATTTCAATAAAACTATTTGTCTTAGATTTGTCTTAGATTGTGATTCCTAATAAATGTTTTAAATTTCAATTTATTAATTTAACATCGTTCGATATTATTTCGTTATCTCGTCGAAACGTGTTACTCACGTACGTATTCGTAAAGATCGTCACCTTTTCGAATCCGACTCTCGTATCGTTTTTCGATTCGATTTACGATTTATAGAATATTGTTTCAGAATATTATTCCTAATAATTATATTCGTGTGAATCGTCACCCACGCGAATACATTATTAAGTTAATATTTCTGAATTAATATTCGCGTTTAAGTTATGTTCGTAACCTCACCATCGCGTAATCATTTCCAATATCATTTTTATTATTTAATTATCTTTAATATTATAAATCCCAATCCAAAACCCGCTAAACCATATCACTGTCACATCTATGATAGACCGAAATATGCATATGTATAGGGCATATGTAGGGGTCAGTCGAAACTGCCCCAGGTACCGTCCCACCGCTATTTCGATAAACCATGACCATGTGTCCTTGACTATGTTTAGCAACCAAACAATAACAAACTCCTAATTCCTTTCCATTCCAAACCACAATCCAAAATCTGTGAATTCAACTGCGATAAACTATCTGGTTCTGTTTTGTTGAATTTCAACTAAACTTCCCATGGTTTACGCATATAATAATATGTTCTCAATATGTATACCAATATCAGTAATAACATCCAATAATGCATCATCATTAATAATTATTATATCAGGTCGTAACAATACAGTTAAACATGTATGGACAACCCGAAATACAGTGATGTTACAATGATCCTGGCCACGTCACACCCTCGCGGTCTAACACCGCACGTGAAAATTTAGGGGTGTGACATTAAAAATTGCGTAAAATTAAAATTTTTAAATATTAAAACAATAACTTAACTTTTGTTTTCTAAACATTCTGTCAAAAGAAGGGTTTGTTTTGAAAGAAAATAATAAATTATGAATAAATGTGTCATTGTTTAAAGATTTTGATTTTAAAATACTTTTTATAATTTTTTAAAAAACATTTTTTTTTAAATTTATTTTTTATAAATGTTGTTTTTAAAAAATTATGTATTTTGAAAAAAAAAAGTTTGTTATCCTATCATATTTTATAATAATTTGGTTTGTAAAAAGTGTTTTTTTCTAATATTAATATTTTTTTAATATTAATAAACCTTGTTTTAATTGAATAAGATATAAATAATACAATTATTATTTAATATGATAGGCACATTTGATAAGTGAGGAACACGAGAAAATTAGTGTAAAGATGTTTTAGGTTAGTGACACATTTTAATTTTTTTTAATTTATAAATATGAAGATGTATGTATATGTATATATTTACATATGTAGAGACTTGTTCCATTAATAACCATTAAATATGAAAAAAAACAAAAGAACTAATCTTGAACCACATGTTTTAAGGGGTAAAAAAATAATTTTTCTTTAAAATAATGGAAATTACTTTTTTACCCTTTTAAACTTATGGCTACAATTAGTTGTTTTAGTTATTAAGTAAAAATAGTTCTCAATTGAACATCTCCCTATATATGTATGTGTATATGTGTGTGTATATTTGTATATATACTAAGAGGGATGTTAGTTAAGAACCAATATTGTTTAAGACTTAAAAGCATAATTTCAGCCACAAGTTTAAAACACATAAAAATGACTTATTTATTTAAACTTAAAGTAAGTTATTTTTATATATCAATAAATCTACATGACTTTAAATACTTATTATTATTATTATTATTATTATTATTATTATTATTATTATTTTTTACAATTTGTTAGTTCTCATTTTAATGAAAACATATATACAAGTATATATGTTTATATATAGGAAAGATAAATTGAAAATTTATAAAAAATATACGTGAAAAATCTTATTGAACAATAAAAATTAATTTTTAGGTATAAAAAAATCAAGAATTCAAAAATCAAAAACTATATATGTGTGACGTATACATATAATTATTTTTTATTTTCTAATAATTCCTTATATTTCCTATTTAAAAAAAATTCAAATGTAACACCTGACTTTCATTGTTTTTTCAATTAAATTTAGTTTTAAATATTTATTTCGAGTGCGCATGCACACACATATCTATACTACCTAATAAAGGAATAACAAATATGCCACTTGTCATTCTTATATCAATTTTTGCCACATGTCATTTTCATATCCATTCATCATTAAATGTCACTATTATATTAATCTCTCATTTAATTATATTTTACTAATTTTCTCTCTTATTTAAGGTAAATAATTTTAAAAAATTAAATTGTATACTTAAATGCAAAAATATATATTTTTAATAATTATAAGTAGATTTCAATTATATCTTATTTTAAAATATAATTTTATAATTTTTAAGTATTTATTATTTATAATTTTTAAATCTTAATTAATTTATAATTTCACTAACGACCAATATGATATTCAACATGCAAATTTTCATAAAACTATTAGTTTATAACAAAATAAATTTAGTCAATTCATATTAAACATTTTTAAGTGTTCATTGGTTGTTCAAAATAACTTTAATGATTATAAAAATAATATTTTACCTATCAAATATCAATTTTGTAGGTACTAAACTTTAAAATTGTTATTTTAATGCTTAAAGTATTTGTTTATGCATATCTTGATCATCTTATATCAAAATATCGTTTTATAATTTTAAAATTATTATTTCTAATTGTTTAATATTTTATATTTATTCCGTGTAATACACGGGGTAATAACCTAGTATATAGATATGTAAATATATGTGTGAATCTATTATATTTTCTCCAAAGATTTCATATTAGACTAATATTTACACAGATATATACACACACATAAAAGTGTATAGATCTATATATAAATTTTTATATCGATCAATATCATTCAATTAATTTAAAAGACATAAAAATTACTTTTTTTACTTCATGTTGGAAAATGTTTATACAAGTGATTATTTTTATTTTTAACTAATTAATACTAAATTTAATATATATTGTTGAGGATTGATTTTATTAAGAATCACCCAGAATACTTGAACATGATGAATCATTAGGATTCTTCAAGAATATTTATTTATATACTTTATATTTACTCCTTTTATTTGGAGAATATATCATCAAAACTTATTTAACTTCGCAAGACAGATACTATAAAACGAACTTCGCAAGACAGATACTATAAAACGACATTTTGTTTATTAAAATATGTGGTATATGGTCCTCTTGTATACATAAAACGTGCGTACGTAGATTACATAGTCACTGCTAACTCATGATAGAGACTTGGACTTGATGGTTGAAGGACGTGTGAGACCATGAACTAGAAATCGTTCTAATGGTCACATGTAAAAATCAATGGAAGATCGATTTACTAGCCAGAATACCAGAATCACTTAGAGTAGCCGTTACTTGAATTTTATGTGTATATATCGAGCTCTGATTTATTGTAGGACACAATTCACTTCTTTTTTTTTGTTGCTCTCTCTAAAAAACACTCACATTCAGATGATTGTAACACTTAGATTGGATCGATCTCAGCTACATCACTTATTTTTTTCATTTAGTTAATAATATAAGCAAGAAATATGGTGTCGCGTGTCGTGGTGGGTAATTAGGGACCTATCGTCACTATAATTAAGTGGTCCTCTATCTATACGAAAGCATGAAGCACAAATCCAATGCTAACTGGTCAAAAATCATCCTCTAAATATATATTGAGATAATTTGTATGTTTTTTTGGATACATTCCTTTTTTTTTCCCGCATGGTCATGTGATATGGGGTAAAAGTGTAAAACTTCTTGCTCATATATAATGGGAATTCATGAATTGAAAACCATATTAAATTGTAAAGATCATGAAAAAAACTATGTAAACAAGTTTTTTTTATAGGATTGTAATATTATTTAGGTCGATCATTTTTGTAAATAAAACAACAAAAAAGCGTCAACAGATTTTAAAAAAAATATTTTGTAACACCATGTAACACATATGCAACGCTGCGCCCAGATGTTACATATGTGTTACCTGGTGTTATAATTTTTTTAAAAAATTGGCTCGGTGATTTTTTGTTTTTTATAAATGTTGTCGAAATAAAGTTACAAATCTGTAAAAAAAATAAAAAAATTCACATGTTACATGGGTGTTTTCATGATTTTCAGAATTCAAGGAGGTTTTAAAATATCCATACCCTATATATATATATATATATCTGTGTGTGTGTAAGGTTTGTATCGTGTGAAAACCCGATTTTAAAGAGAAAGCCTTAAACCCTAAATGAGTCATTGCTTTAAATTCTTGAAAATAAATATGTGGTACAGATTAATCCACATTAAAATTGATTTTTTATTCAAAACCCAATTTTTTATTCAGGTTTATTACGAATCATATATTTATTTTCAAGATTTCAAATGAATAACCAGATAAGGTTTAAAGGTTTCACTATAAGATCGGGTTACATTAAAAAAAAAACCCCTATATATATAATCACAATTTTTAATTTAGGTTTAATGATAACCACATCTTTATTTTTATGATTCCATATTACCGGTCCAGACATGGTTTAATAATTTTGTCTATAATATCGGGTTTTTACATGATAGAACACACACACACAGACACACACACACACACACACACATATATATATATATATATGGATTCTATTATGTAAAATCCGATCTTAGAGAAAAACCCTTAAATCTTATCTGGGCTATTCGTTTGAAATTTTAAAAATAAACATGTAATTCACAATCATTGTTGTAACAACCGATAATTTAGCAACATAATAATAAACGTGCGAGATTTCGGTAACTGTTTATGTTCGAAGAATTACGTTATCAAAGAAATAAGCACATTTGATCGTGCTTGAAATCCACGTTGAGTTGACAAACGAAATTATTCCAGGATGATAGTACGCGAGAAATGGTGAACATGGGCGAAAACCGTGCGTAAAACGGAGTTACAGATTGCCCGGAATCGCGAAACGAAGATAAAATCGAAAAATGGACGAAATTGGCCTGGGGCGGTACGCCCCGAGCCACCCGTCGAACCCAGGCGATACGCGCGGAAGGAAATGATAGGATCTGGAACCTCCTACCCGCGCGGTACGCCCCATCCCGAAGTTCCACGTGGGGCGATGCGCCTGACATCAGCGAGTCGGATAATTGGCTTAAAAAGTCAGTTTTAATCTAGAAGATTAAATTTTTATCTTCTATTCGACGTTTCCTTCACCACACACGAAAAATCACTTCCCAATCTATCAAACCTTCAATTTTAAAGACTTTTGATCACGTGGATCGCACCAAGGAACGTTTCTGCAAGTCCGGATCATCTTTTTACGCGCAGAACTTCATCTGATTAGGTAATGGTTCGTTTTAACCTTCTAGATGGATAATGATGGATTAAATCTTGTCTTTGAACGTAATGATATAGTTAGGGTTGTTGATTATTGCCTGGATAATGGCTAGGATTGTGTGACACCCCGTGATTTCCAGGTCAGCTTTGATTTTATTTAAATGTTTATTTAAATGTTCTTGTACACGTGGCACTAGAATTAGTTTAATTTAGTGTGACACGTGGCACGACTATACGAAAACTGACACACGACTAGATAATTCGAGGAATTATCGACAAATAGCACACACGTGTCAAAACACACGAACGTTGGTGAACGTCTAGCACACTGTGTAGCACAACACTCGAAACCTCACGAAACACTCACACATTGAACTTGGAAGTTCAAACGAGGCCAAACGATCGTTCGTAGACGTGAAAACGACGACGAACGGATTAAACTCATTAAAATGGGCTTATTGGGCTCGTCAGGAGCCCATCGCGGTACGCGATGGCCCAGCAGGGCTTGTAGCGGTACGCGACAGGCATTGCGGAGAGTTGACTCCCAAATTCCTTCGCGTAGCGCGAAGCATTTTTTTATAGCCTCTCCGCGGTACGCGACGGGTGTCAGACGGCAAATCTTTATAAAACCAAGATGCCATCATGTCTAAGCCACCCTATTTCCTCTTCTCGAGTTCTAGACCACTCCAACTCGTCTTCCCCACCAGAAAACCCCATTTCTTCCCTGTTAGAAGCCATTCTTGAAGCTTAGAAGTCCATTGGAAGACTTGGGAGCTTGAAGGAAGGAGTGAAGACGTTGGAAACCACTACCACTCCCTTACTTCGACACCATTCAACCAACCAGAAGCTCCAGGAGCTGTTCTTGTCATAATCTCCACCATTTAGAAGCTCTAGAAGGTAGTTCTATGCCCAAAACTCACTTTCACACCTAATACACACACATGCAAGGCATTATACCCACATGCAAGCACCTTGGTGGCATATGCACGAAATGATGTTCTGGGTTTGATGATTTTAACATATTTCTTGATGATCTAAAGTCATTTAGCAACATATTGTGATGATCTATAATGTTGGGTGTTGATAAAACTCATGATTTGTACATAAAGTGTTGAGATATATGCATGCATGTATGATCTAAAGCATTCTAGATTATTTTAGTTACACTGGGATGATTCTTGATGATGTTTAAGTGTTTGTGCAAGATTAGATCATGATCTTGATGATTAAAATGTGATTAAATAGCACACTTGCTATTTTTAGAAACTTTTTATTTATAAAATGCTATTTTGGTGAAAATGGCGAACATACATGAGTATGAGCTTGTGATTTGGATAATATTATGATGATTAGAAACTTGGGAATATGATTTTGATGTCGTTTTGGTCATTTTCAACATAGTTACTATATTTAGTAACTTTTCGGGTCAAGGTATTGCTAGATGATGAATTTGGTTATGTGTACCCGTTCAAATGATGTTGAATGGTTTATTAAGATGGTTGATGACATGAAAAATGGTTTAGAAATGTTAGGATGATCATTTTTATGCAAAAACTACAAAGTTACTATTTATAGTAACTTTATTTTTACAAAACCCGACTTAGGAGCATTTTGTGTGATTTGAGCATGCTAAGTGGTTTAATATGTTATAACATGATGATTAGATGCTAAGTTAGATGGTTTCCGATAACACGTATGCTATAAATGGAAACTTTCCATTTTAGGAAACTTTTGTGCGCTAATATGATGAAAACGACTTATGTGAATTCGTATGATGATGTGCTATGTGTTAACATGATCACGTAGGACTAACGAGCATGCTAGAACCATAAAATCGTATGCTTTGTGAACTTTCCATAAATAGAAACTTACTATGAATAGTAAGTTGTCCCTATACGCGACTTGCGCGTTTTGTACACGACGAGCACTTACACGATTGCTACACGATTCACAACCGACACACGGTTCACCAACGGGTCGTTGACTTGACACGGTCAACTTTGGTCAAACATGGTCAAACACGGTCAATGTGGACCAACACGGTCAAACACGGTCAATGTGGAACGACACGAGCAAACACGGTCATTGTGGGCCGACACGGACAAACATGAACAACCGAGAGTTGTTGAGCACAAACACGAGCACTAACACGAACACGAATACAGTCGTTACATGAACTCACGTGCGGTATATGATATAGGTCGCCGGTGACCGACGCGCTGCTACTTCAGGAGCTTACGCTTGTTTATAATTCTCTTCACTAAAGTGAGTTTACGGCCCCTCTTTAACTCTTTTCAAACATTTCAAATAGGGGGAGAATACTAGTTGCATCGAGTCAAACAACTACTACTATACAAACATTTTTATTGTGTATGCTGGTTTATTGGACAAACATTAAGTGTTGAACTCGTAACAAGTCCTCACAAAGTCTTACCGTTAATGTACGAACAACGTGGTAGATTTGGATGGATCCATTAGGGTATGACTAACCCCACTGGGCACAATGTTGACTGGATGTCATAACCCGTGCAAACTCTGACCTAATTTACTGTGTGTACGAGGCACAGTGGAGGCAAGGACAAACAAGTCTAGTTCGGTAGTGACGCACTGACACTTGGAGCCTAGGGCTCGGTACAAACATATGATAAACAGCATGACACACGTTTTATTATTATATGTATCTATCAAAACCTGTGAACTCACCAACTATTATGTTGACACTTTTCTAACTTGTATTCTCAGGTAACTAGTGTGGCTAGCATGAGGACAGGAATGCACACTTTAAGGGACGAGCATTAGGGATCAACATGCATTCTGTCGTGTCATTTTGAAAACAATTTAACTTTTATTATGTTAAACAATGTTGTATTAAACTTATTACATTCCGCTGCATGTTATGATAACTATAATTTTTCCGCTGCAATACGATTTATAATTTCGCTGCAAACTATTTTGTTAAGCGTTTGTGTTGAACATTGTATTTGTAAACGCATATAGAGGTGTTCAATATGACCTTGAGCTGTGATTCTGGCCACGTCACACCCAGGTGGACTGGCACCACAAGTGGGAATTTGGGGGTGTGACAGACTGGTATCAGAGCCTTGGTTATAGAGAACTAGGTTTGCATATAGTGAAACTTAGACTATAACCATTGCTCAACTTTAGACATTACACTTAGAACTTGCACATTGATGATGTTATTACTTATGTTAAACTGTTGCCTACTAACTTGAGACTTACAAGATGGCCGACAACAACAGAGATGCTAGCAGGAACCCGGGTAAACACCCGGTAACTGACGAGCAGACTGCAGAGAGTCGACGACGAGTTGACAACATTGTAGCACATGTGGACGCCGAGATGGACCGGCGTGCCAGGAGGATGATGCGGGACCTGTATTGGGGGTGGTACCCTACCACTATCCAGGAGTGGATCATTGGAGAGCGAGTACCTCCGCCACGATACCCTGGCGATACATCTACCGGACAGCGATTGCCACCACTCGATGTACCATTGGAGCGAGCCTTCGCAGCTCACGTCGCTTATACCAGGCGTGAGACTAGGAGGAACGCCGAGTTGTCGGACGAGGTCTGAGTTCTTCGCGAGAAGAACGATCGCCTTGAGAGGCGTAATGATAGGTTGGAGGAGCAGGTGGAGACCTTACGTCTCCAGATGGCCCAGCTGATGAGTCAGCACGGGCAAATGGTCGACATCATGCAGGAGCACGACGGGCGCATTACCGAGAATAGGGTCGCCAATGAGGAGACACATGCTATGGTCCTGGCTAGCGACGTCATGCTTAATGCATGGGCTGAGCAGTTTATTGTTGAGCCACCACCCGAGGACGAACCACAGTTCGAGGCCGAGGACCTTGAAGAAGGAGACTTTGATGAGGATCCCGATGAGGATCCAGAGGAGGATGATGAGGATGGAGATGCTGACAGTGACATTTCACATGCCACCATAGATTCAGATTAGTTGTACTGTTTATTTTATGTTTCTTTTTGTACTTGCCTAGACGAGTGGGATGTGCTCGTAGAACTTGCATTATTATTCTCTTTTGAAATTATTATACCCTGAAAGCTTGTATTAATGAGAATGATATTTTGATTTATTTATCGCATGATCTGACCATCGTTGATTGATGACATGACATCTAACATAACATTTGATATGACAACATACATGACATTTGGCTAACACTCTAACATGTGCTAACTAACACTCTATCCCTTATGTATAGAAACATATATGGCGAGAAGAGGACCGTACATGTGTCCTGCTAGGCGAACATTAGATGCAGCTGTCATAAAACTGATGGTTCAAGTAGGGATTGAACTTGAGAGACAGATAAAGTGCGACCGCAAACAAACGGGTCGTTGACTTTTGAGGAAAATTGCTTCAAGTAGGGATTGAACTTGAGACTTTTTGGTTGTCTTTCATCCACTTTAACCGTTACACCACTTCATTGGATATTCGAACTTTCGAATATATGATTTTTTAGATATTTTAGACTTAGAATTTAAGATAATTCGGATTTTTTGAACAAGGGAAATATTAAGAGTTATTAAAATTGGAAATATTTGGGGGTTTTAGCTTCTTGCTTGCCTTTGGTGTTTTAATGAAATTCGCTGTTCAAAAAAAAAATTAAAATTGGAAATAGGGGGAAATTGAGGTGAATGGCAGAGCTGCATGAATTTGGTGTGCGATTATTGATTGGACTGATGATCCTATCTCTGTCTTCTAATGTAGGTCAGTGTCAGGATACTCTTTTTCTTTCTATTAACTCCTCTTGTCTTCTACTGTAAATAAACTATCAAATAAAAAAAAAAAAAAATTGCACAATCATTTATGTAGATAATTACATAAATTTTTTTTTATATATATAAAACTAGGGAGACTTGAAAACCCAATTATATTATTAGGATATCTTTTTACATAATCTCTGTATATATATAAATAAGCAATGTGTCATTTAAACATGAGAATACATTCAACAACACTGGAAATAATATGAATCACGAGTTCAAAATTGGTTCTATTTGGATTGGGTTCCTATGGAGTGAATTGAAAAAAAATGAAAGATTGTCTTGGAGGCCCGTATGTTTTTCTTCAAAGCGTTTGCGTAGGCTCTTCTGTCTGCGTTGCATACTATACGCGAACATTGTCATCAGCAGTCTGTTTGTTTTTTAAAATATGTTTCATTAAAAACGTCTGCACGAGCTCTTCTTTGTGCAGATATGGCCCAACCACTTCTAAGATTTTATAAGGTCTTCATAGACCATCCACTACCATCACCACCACCACCATTGTCGTCCATCACCACCACCATTGTCGTCCATCACCACCACCACCGTCAGCCACCATCGCCCGTCACCGTTGTCCCCTCCACCGCCATCCGTCACCATTGTCCCCACCACCATCTTCGACCACCCCCATCACCCACCACCGGCACCATCACCATCACGATCGTCCGTACACCACCAACAATTTATTGTAACAGTCAACAGACGTTGAAAAACAAACAGTCTTCTCTATACATACTGCAGAAATTTGGTTCACCTCTTCTTATACAGATGTCTGCAGATGTGGTTCGCATATTGTAGATATTTTACCTCTTAAAAACAAACACCACCTTAGGGGTTGTTTGATAACTTTTTAATGGTCATTAAGAGGATACCGCTTAATGATTTTTTATGTCTGGATGATTAAGAGGTAACCTTAAGTCTGAGTGGTTAAGAGCCTACCTCTTAATGTTATATTTTAATCATTCAGGCTTAAGATTACCTCTTAATTATTAAGAACGTATAAGCTATTTAAATGTAGCATTTTAATAACCATTAATAGACTATCAAACAATCCTTAGAGAGTGAGATTAGTTTGGTTGAGACAAGGGATGCTAAAGACTTCTCGTTGAATGGTAAAGAGGAAGATTGCAATCACACCAACTTAAATAGTTTAGATGTGATACTTTATATATATATATATATTATATATCAACATAATAGTGGATATGCGATTAAAAGATTAATGTTGCAAGGAAAAAAATAGGGCTTTATATGATACAAACGAGGAAATGAGTCATTGTTCGTGTTCGTTAGTTTAACATTTAATTTTTTGACGAACGGTTCACGAACATTTACCAAACGAAAAATCTTGTTCATCTTCGTTTATTAGGGAATTGAATTTGTTCACGAACGGTTAATGAACATCAACGAAGACATATTATTTAAAAAATAAAAATCAGCATTCTCAATCTTAGATATCAGATATAATCATCTTAAAGTTAAACATTTAATATAAAAAACAAAATATATTTTTTAAACAAAGCAAAAGTTAGAATAAATAATCGTAATTGAAATTACTTTAAACTAATGTTTCAAAGATCTAATTTATAAAACATATTTAAGGAACGTATTACCGAACGTTTATGAATACGACAGTTATTCATTTTCATTCATTTACTTAAATGAACAGATTATTCGTTTTCGTTTATTTATTAAATGAACGAACATAAACGAATTTTCGTCAAACAGTTCACGAACTGTTCGTTTTGTTGTGCTGTGTTTTTATAGTTCATTCAACAACTTTTAAAATATCTAAAAGTTAAAAAAATGGTTTTCAATTTGATAAGATAATTGAAATATTCAAACTAACCGCAGTTTGGTTTATTTGAACGTGATGGTTCTTGTTTGAGCATTGGTTCTCTGATCATTGTCTCAAAATGTTGAAAATATATGTCTCAAAATGTTTGAGTTTCGTCATGAGAGTATATTTAAATTTGATTGGTTTGTAGGTTGTGAAATACATGTTGTAGGCAGTGTGTCAGCTCTAGTATATCATAAAATAAAAATAAATGCTAACTCAAGGTCTATAAAATCAAAGCACTTAAAATTTTTGTGGTAAATCTGTTTTTTAGTTGCAATTAGTTTTGATTTAAGTAAATTTTCTTGTTTTAATGTTCATAATTAACACACACATTTTATTTGTGATTTATATTTTTGTAACTTTATTCTTCTTGATTATTTATATATATTGTTTTTGTCCTAAGCTAAAAAAAATAAGAGAGTTTTTATACATTTTAGAAAAAGGTCCCCAATTTTTATTCTAGTTTGGGCTTGAACGTAAGCGTAAATATACCTTATTTAGCTGTTTGATTAAAGAAAAATGAGCTAAATAAAAAACTTGTGATTTGAGTTGAAGAATACGAATGACATAGATATTAAATGATTTAAATGAAAAATAAATGCAAACATGGCTTCTTTGGTTCTTAGCCCGCATGTCATGACCAATTTTTAGAAGTCTAAATTTTTAAAAGCAACTTATTTATTTATTTATTTATGAATATGTACACCACTGAAAAGAATATTAGATTTATATATTTGTGTTGTATACTATTATTATATACTGAATGATTCAAACAAATTGCTATAGGTTTTAATACAATAATTTTTATATAGGCAAATTAATTACTTATATTTTAATGTTTACCGAAACAATATTTACGATTTGGTTATCAAATAAATATGATATTTAAACAAGAGTACATGCTTAGAAATTGATCGAGTTCTGTCTAAAAGTGCATAAAAAGTCCTACACAAAAATTATAACAAAAAGATTTAATTGACAAAACAAAATTGGAAAATGGTAAAGTTTAAAACACAACAATAGTGCATGTAGGCTTTTAGGACGTTTGATTAAATTCATTTAGACTTTTACCTATTATTAAGGCACGAATAATTTAAAACTCATTTTACTATAAGATTAGGGCCGTTGACTGTTCGGCTTTCAGGTGAAATCGTAAACCAAATCGTTAATAACGGTTTTTGAATAATAAAAAGCAAAACTGAAACGTTAAAAATAAAAATAAACAATTTTACATTTATTTTAATTAAATGATTAAAATCAAATGTTTTTTTAATTGAATGACATCTGAACCATTAACCCTACACACACACGTATATGAACACTCATGGTACGGTCCCCTTTTTACAACCAGTTTTAGCAGAATATGTAAACCAAATCGTTCATCATAGTTTTCTAAACTTTTGAAACCGATCAATCAAATGTTTGGAAAAAACCGATCATTAAACCTAATCGATGACTGGTTTAGGCGGACCATGAACACCCCTACTATGTGTGGCTCTATGTTTAAAACACGTTATATCATGGTTGACCTTAGTTTGACTTGCTTGATTAGGTAACTTGCTAGGAATTATATAACTTTTATTTCTTTATTTAATTTTGATTATATTGTTATGACCGATAGAAACTTTATCTACGGGGGTTTCAAATACTTGACATTATGACATCAATGGCTTGGCTTCATCCATGACATTGCAATCAAACATGACGTCTCTATATTTTATTTATATCTTAGCTATATCTGTTAAAAAAATGTAAGGTCCTATAATATATTAGCATCTTAGAGATGATGAATGTATGCCAACATCTCGTTGTATACATTTGGTACTTCAAGATAATTCTCTATATATCGTTTTTACTACTTGCATTTCTGCATATGAATTTGGAAACACAAATTATTAATGCAAGTTATGTTAATTGCTTCCACATTTCAATTTGTGATATATTAATGCTTATAATAAGTATGCTCATTTGAGACATGTTAAAGAGTGTAATCTGTTAACCTGAAATCTCACATGAATGCAACATATGAATTAGTTATTTGTGATGTCTTTCTATTGTTTTGATCAGTGTTGTAAAAATCGGCCTAGGCGGCCGCCTAGGCGGCGCCCACCTTCTGTGTAATTTTTGGCCTAGGCGGTGCCTAGGCGCTAGGCGGTGCTAGGCGGCCTAGGCGGTGCTAGGCGGCCTAGGCGGGGCCTAGGCGGCCTAGGCGGCCCGATCAGATTTTTATTTTTTTTTCACTTTTTTGACTTTTTTTGGCTTTTTTTGACTTTTTTATGGTAAAAAGGGACCCATTTCATGATTATTTAGACATTTCTCAATCAAAAATCTTTAATATGTCTCTGAAACATCGAATTCAAGCAGTTAACATCGAAATTTATCTCTAAACTTTGAACTCAGTGTTTAAGTTTGCACTTTAAAGTACTTTTTTTAGTATATTTAAGTATATTTTTTAAAATTATTTGAAGTATTATATTAAATTATTGATATTGATGTGTGTATATAATATATATTTGTAAAATTACATATAAAAATTCCAATCCGCCTAGCGCCGATTAATCCCGATTAATCCCGATTAATCCCTAGGCGGTACCTCGCCGCCCGACTAGCGCCTAGCGACTTTTACAACCATGGTTTTGATAGTTTTGTGAGAATCATGTTTTATGCACATTTGTGTATATCTTATATTATCATCTGTCTATATTATATTAAAAGACAAAAATAATTTCATTAACATTTAAAAAATTTATTTATTTTTTTAAATCACAATATACAACTATTTAAAGCTAAGTTAAATATTTGACTTTTTAGTTTGTCACACGTCATTAAATTTAGAGAAAATTACCAAACTAATCATTGTTGACCACCTTTTTACCAAAATAATCAATCAAATTCCGGCATCTAAGACACCCCTTTAGACGCACATTTAGACTCATTTTTCTGTACTTTTTGTAAACATACGGGCCCACATGTCGGAGGTTTTGTCGGGTATCTACGACCCCTTTTCTACCGACGTCTTAGACGCCGCTTTAGACGCCCCTTTAAACGTCATTTTTCTGTACTTTTTGTAAACATACGGGCCCACATGGGCGTCTAAAGTGGCGTCTAAGACGCTGGTAGAAAAGGAGTCTTAAACACCCATTTAGACCCCGACAAAGCCGCTGACATGTGAGCCCATATGTTTACAAAAAGTACAAAAAGGGCGTCTAAAAAGGCGCCTAAGGCGGCGTCTAAGACAACGGTAGAAAATGGGTCTTAGACACCCCCGACAAAGCCGCCAACATGTGGGCCAGTATGTTTAAAATAAGTACACAAAAAGGGAGTTTAAAGGGGCGTTTTAGACGCCGGAATTTGATTGATTATTTTACTAAAAATGTGATCAACAATGATGTTTTTGGTAATTTTTCCTTAAATTTAAGAAATAAAGTATGATTGAGTGGGTACTAAAGAAAAAAATCTCTCAAAACAAATAAACAATGTCTTGAACCTTTTAACACATTTGACTTTTTTTTGTCATATTTATTTTTTATTGAGATGTTTAGGCTAATAGTATTTTAGTTGAAATTTGAAAAAAACAAAGAGCTAACAAGACAAACCACAAGTTGTATAAAGCTTTTTACGAGCCAAAATCACCAACCTAATTATTTTGTTTCGTGTCGCTTCATGCAATCACCCTCTAATTAAATATTACACACATATGTATGTTTAAACCATGTGTAATAGTAGGTGATGGGGCGTAAGAGGGGCCCGGGCACGCCCAATGGTGCCCTCCTCCCACTACATAGAGGTGTGACCGGGATAGGCATGAGGAGCATCATGGGGCGAAGAAAGAAGAAAAAAGGGGAAAAAGGAGTGACGGGGGTGATGACGTTGAGCGATCAGTGAGTGACGATAACACATGTGATGATGTAGAGTGATGAGATGGTGATGGTGTTGATTGTTTATGTGTCGCATACATGGAGTGATGGGATATCCACCACTATACATGGCCTTATAGAGACGCACACAGATCTTAGGATTAATTACACAAATCTCAATCGGTGGCCTACACCGATGTCCTACCACCGCCGACCCCCACCCCCCGCGAGTCACATCACATAATTCAAATCAAATATAGCAATGACTCAAAACTAAATAAATCATCCCAATCACGTGTCACGTGTCAGGTTCAAATCGGTGCTTTGTGTAGAGGCATGAAAAAATCGGTTTATTAAAATTAACCGGTTAAATATAAGTTATTGGCTACCCATTATAATCTAATCATTGGTTAAAGATTGATTATTGGTTACAAACTGATTTGCTAGTTAGCCAAGTCATTATTTGATTTCTTAGAGTTTCAAAAACTGATTTACCGGCTCCTCGCTGTCGTGCCGTTTGGCGGGCGTGGGGGTCGGATTTTATCCGGGGAATCCCTCAATTGGTGGATCGCTAGGGGCTCCGTCCGTCCGGACTAGTGGCCGGCTCGGGCTACCTTTAGCCAATGGGGGGCCGGGTACGGAGTACCCGGCGTTTACTAAGTTGGTTGTTCCAAAAAAAAAAACTAAATCGATTATATTGGGATAGCGTTGAACGGTTAATTTGACCTGTTGTTCCGTAACCGATTAACTACACTGAACCTATACGTGCATCTCTAGCTTCACGTACACTAATTTAAATCCATTATAAGTGTCGCACTGTAAATTTGGGCTACGTTTAGTAGTTAAACAATAGCACATTGATGTTAAATCAAAATAACTAAATCTTATAACAACTAAATGTCTGAATGTCGTGTGGATGTTTGTGAAGATGACAATGAAAAGTAGGGTGGAGGATTCTAGAATGATGTTGGTGGCGATGAATCTGATGCTAAACAGAGATACCAATGATGATGAGATGTTGGCACCTATCGATAGCCGTGGGCAGTTGTCGATAGCACTGGTGTTGTTACTATAGGAATGAAGCTTTTGATGGCCCCGGGGTGCCCCGGCCTTGGCTGTTTTTCCGGCCAAAAAGTTTGACCTAGTTTTAACTTTTACGTCAGAAAATTTTATCAGTATTGAGCCCGTCCTGCTCTGTTTTTCTTCCTAAACATCCTTTAGAACTCTCCCAATTTTTTTTTTCAAGCTGTCACTTGGTTTGTGGTTTTTGGTGGTCATCAGAATCCGTCCAAATCAAACTGATAGATCGACTCTTAGAAGATGATTTTGGTGCTTTGTGCAAGAAGAGTGACCGATGCTTGGTGCGTTGTTGGTTGGGTAGTGGCCACCGGTAGTATTTTGCTGATATGCAAAAGGGTTGGTTATTGATGGTATAGAAAGGGTCTGGGTTAACATGCGTTACGGTGCTTGGTGCTTTATGGTTTTCTTTTTTTTGTCATTTTAGTCTAATGAATTTAAACTTTTTATTAAAATGACAAAAGTGATAAAAACATATGGATGAAAATGACAATAAAAGTTAAACATAAGGATAAAAATAATGAAAAATAAATTTTTAGACTAAATGATAAAAGTGACTAAACCACGTGAATGAAGTAATTTCCTATTTTTATGATTTTCATATTATTACACCAATGTTTGGGTGGTAGAGTTGCAAGACAGTAAAGTTACATATTACATGTCTGAATACTCCGTCATCTTTTTTTTTTCTTCTTCTTTTCCATCTTCTTAGGTTAACTAAATAACATTTATTTCAACAAAAATATATAAACCAATGTTAGATGGTGGAGTTTAGTTAGTCCCATAGTTTGGTTTTGGGGATAATGGTTTTACCTTTTTAACTTTTCTAAAACCTTTGTAAAATATTACTTTGACCTTCTTCAGATTTTTTAATTTATTCCTTTTGATCCTTAACTCAAAATAATAATTTTTTGTATGCTTAGTTTTACGTAAAAGTTCGTATAAATTCGGGTTGATCCAGGTTATGATTTAATTTTTTTTATAAACGAGTCCAGTCAAATATAGTATGTTTTCATGCATATTTATATACATTTTTTGTTTATATACAATGTGGCGTAAATATTTTAGGAAATATGTTAAATTAAATATATTATGTTTTCATTTAATAGAATAAATTCAAAGTACTGCATGTTTTGATGCCAGCATGCGACATGTAACTTTACTAGTTTAGGCAAATTTCAAAAGTACTTGTGTAGGGGGTTAATTTTTAATCGTTTATATAGTTTAATATAAAATGAAAAGAAAAATAGTTTTTTAAAAAATAATTTAGATTATTAAACACTAATTTAACAGAAAAATTAATGAAAGTAAGTCTAAGTACCTGAGTTTGTAACAAATTAAAATCAGAAACCTCAAACTCATAACTTTAAATCTTTTATAGCCGAACTTGTTATTTTTCGTAAAATATAGAGACTGTTTGTGTAATTAGCTATACATTCTACTAGTTTCACGTGGTCATCTTCCTTCTACATAATTTCCATGTATAATTCTAGGCATGTGCAAAATATAATTCAATTATTCTAACATATATTGGATGAAGAAGGTACGGTTGAGTCATTATTAAAAAGAAAGATGTTCAAAAACCTAAGATGTAGTCTTAATTATCAAAGTTTTCTAGTTAATGATTGATACCAAACTGTATAAAATTAAGTTGGTTTAACGTATTTTAGTTATGAACACTTTTATTGACGTTTTATCAACTTTTCTCGCTTTGTTGAACTTTCATAACTTTATATACACTTTTTTTTATTTAAAATTACACCATAAAAATTGATGTTGGGATGAAATCTGATCGTCAAATCAAGTCAAAAATAGATCTGGGTCATTTAAAGCAGACTGTTGTATGTCTGTTTTCAATGATTACTCAGTTATTGATGGTTACCAAAAAGTTTTCCAGTGGTTTTAGAAGTTTTCTATCGTTCCAACCATCTAACTACCGTCAGTGATCGTGGTGTGGTGGTGTAATGATGGAATCTTCGGTTGAGAGACAAAGAGGGTGGATATATGCAATGTTTTGAAAACTGGTAGTTAGGACCGGGAGCCGGTGGTCGGACCGGTCCGGTTAGGGCATCTGAGTCGTTTTTGGGTGAACCGGCCGGTCAAACCGGGAACCGGTGGTCGGACCAGAAAACCGGAGGTCGGATCGGTGGTTGAACCGGTTTTTTTTTATTTTTATTTTTATTTTATATATATATATATATATATATTTATAAAATGTTTATAAAATCGTCCGGTTCTTAAATCCGGTCCGACCGGTCGGATCTCTGACCAGTAAGGAGACCGGTTCGACGTCCGCTCCGGTTATGAAAACATTGGATATATGACAGATAAAGTATACACTTCTTTTTAAATTAATGGTAATTATAATATGTGTATCTTCCTAATAAGCATCCATCTTCCTAATATACATATAATTGTATTTTATTTAAAAGTGGTTTAGCATAACACATGATTTCAAACCTTGGTTTACCTTTTCTATTTTTTTATATTTTATTTTTCATTATAGCATCTCTATAGGTTATAATCTATGATTTCGTCGACAACTGTATTTATATATATATTGGACTGCCTTCCAAAAAGGGGTCAAGATTAACCTACTTTCATAATTGTCACATATCTAGTGGGCATTTTCCATGCTAATTTTATTTATTTAGTTGTTTAAGTGGAGTTATTTGAAATAATATTCATGATATATTATTTGGTATGGTGTTTCTAGTGTTGATTCCTCCAATTTGTATAATTGTATCTCACCAATTTAACAAATTCCGAACAACTTTGTTTGCTAATTCACAATTGATTTCTTCATATTCCTCCCACCCCTCAACCCACCCCACCCTCCCTCACTTTTTCCTTTATTATTATTATTATTATTTTTTTAATTTAACTGTAGCTTTTACGCTAAGTAACAATTCATTATTAATGTATGTATTTTAAAACCAATGTTGTATTGGATTTAATTTATTTTATATTTTGTGTATAGGTAGAATCACTGTCGCAACACCCACGTGAACAACTAGTGTGTACACCTAGTTATCAATAGTTTTGTTGTAAACTAATTGATACGATCATGTCACCTAAATTCGTAAGAGCATGTGTAGTGACCCGTGATGGTGGCGTGAAAGGGGCTGGTCACATCCCTTTTGCGCCATCCCCTACTACATAGGGGCGTGAGGGTGGTCACAACGTGAGAGGAGAAGAAAGGGAAAAAAGGAGGGGTATTGGGCTTGATGAGTGGGTGATTATAACACATGTGATGATAATGTGGAGTGGTTAGCGGGTGATAATGTTATTTATATGTGATATGAATTTCGTATATATTGTCTGTGCATTAGTTTCTGCATTTAATATCAAATGAACATGGTAGTTACATGTGGTTAACTTCCACGGGTAATATTCATCACGCATGTCAAATGTTTCGGCTCTGCCTCTTGGACCCCATAGCTAGGGAGTGGTGCCTCCTGGATCCCTGTTTGGTCAGTCAGGATCTTAGAAATATTAAACGATGGAGCACTTCGCATCTCCATCTCTTTAATATTCTTTTACATCTAATTACAGTAAAATATACAACAATGTGTGCAAAATTTAAAATCGTATTTATTTTCTTAGCATAAATTGGGATTATTTTTCGTGGACCTCTTGAGTTTTTAATAATTAATCCAATTTACATGAAAGACACTAGACTGAAATCCAAATCCTTGTTTATGTGAGGAAAATAATTATTTATCTTATAATTGATAGAACATAACATCTTGTCACCTATTTTATTTGTATAGATATAATTTAAAATCCAAACCCTATACCATATTTATAACATACAACTTTCGTGCTGCTATGCGTGGCGAGAAATGTTTCAATTTGAAACAATTAATCCGTAAGCCTCAACATAGGCTAATGTAATTAATGCTCGTTAAGTAAAAGCGTAAACGAGTTGAGCCGAGTTTGTCTAAAATTTTTGACGAGCCGTTTTGTTTTGTTTACACATGTATCGTCAATTTATGATAAAAGAGAAATTGGCTTGATCTCACGTTAAGTACCATATTTTGACAATGTTCGATTCTTTTTTCTTGCGTTTTTTTACACCATCTAATTAAATTATGATCTCATTAGGTCAATCTTTTGAGTCCTGTTTCTATCGACCTCATTTCCTCCCTATCAATATCATAAATCTATTTTATCTATACTAATAAATAAAAATAATTGTGGACACTTGTCACAATTTTAGAACACCTATATTTTGGTTTTCATGATTCTCTCTCCTATTTAATTATCTATATTTATTATTTAGTTAGAAAAATTAGGATTATGAATTAAGGATGATGGATTATAATATGTATAATAATTAATATATTATTAATTATGTATATTTTAAAATGAAATTAATTATGAAGTTTTTAAGTAAACTTATATTTTTATTTAACAAATGCTATTTAGTTATTAAATATAATCAAATTCAAATTATACTTCTTACAATATTTACAAATAAAAACAAATAATCAAAAAAAAATTAAACATTTAATATGATTGGATATTTGGGTGATTTGAATGATATAAATATATTATATTGAAATAATAAAAAGTAAGTAATTTTTAAAAACCCAAATATATATAAGTTAATTTAAGTATGTTAAAAGAGGAAGAAATATACTTTAATAAAATTATTTATGAAAATGTTAACACATTATTTAAAAATAAATAAAATTAAAACATAATTTATGATTATTACATCAAATATTTTAAATATATTTTGATTACTTTATGGATTAACAAATTATATTATATTTTATTTAACCTATATAAAACATGAGTTTAGTTAAACTTTACAATGTACATGATTTTTAATTACTTAATTTTGTTGCTAATAGATATGTATATATAACCACTGTTTAGAAAACCGGACCGGTCGAAGCGGCAACCGGTGGGTGAACCAGTCCGGTTAGGGGTTTGGGCGAACCATCCGATTGAACCGGCAAACCGGTGGTCGGAGCGGAAAACCAGTGGTGGAACCGTTTTTTTTTTATTTTTATTTTTTTAATATATATATATATATATAATGTTTATAAAATCATCCGGTTCGACTGGTCCAACCAGTAAGGACTAAGGAGACCGGTTCGATGTCCGGTTCGGTTCTAAAAACATTGAATATAACATATTTTTTTCAACCCATGTAATACACGGGATTTTAACATAGTAAATAATAAATAAATATATTTCGGAATCAAAAACTAATCTATGAGTATTGATTTGTTAAAAAAAAATTGTTTTATGCGTATAATATATGTTAGAATGATTAATATATACATTGTTTACTATGCTTTACATGAGGTTTTATGCCTCAACAATTGCTTCTTCTAGTGACACACAAATAGTATATAAAAAAAATGTCATAGTTTTTTAGCAACAAATTAAAACTCAACGACATGTTACTATATAACTCAAATGAATCATCAGGCCCAGTAACACACGTACTCTGATCACAATCCGCAATCAGCTCCCCATTTTCAAGTGTCATGGTTATTAAATGCATGGGATATTGGCCAGATAATCTATGCATTTGTACCAATGATGTCTTGTCCTAATGGTAAGATAAGGTATGAGGGAAGTGATAGAAGACCCATGTCTTGGGTTCGATTCTTGATCCCACCCGGTTTTACTGACATTCCACCGTCGTGTCTTTGGGCGGGTGCTTCCGTCGTGTCTTTGGGCGGATGCTTGGGTCGGGTTTTCCCTGAGAATTGGTGGCTGTTGGCTAAAGGATCCGTCCGTCTGGACTAGTTGCCAGCTTGAGCATCATTTAGTTAGTAGGGGTCGCGTGCAGCAGTTGATTAGTTCTCCGTTAAAAAAACCAATGCATTTGTACAATCTATGCATCCTTTTAGCGGTGCTCCCTTTCTGAGTTTCTGTTGACATGTGAGGATACATACTTCTTCTTTCAAATGAGAACATAAAAAACAAAGTGCTTTTTAACCCTTTTTGTCAACTCAAATTTCAAAGTGCCTAGTGACTACTCCACTAACTTAACCTAATCCCATTTTTTCTTGACTTTTTTAAGAAATATTATATTTGGCTTAATTATATTATATAATGTTATCATCAAGAAAAATAAATGCTCTGCTAGGTTTCTTTAATACCACTGTGGGGGAGTAGATCCCAATGCACATGATTTGGACACCCATCCAAATGAAATTAACCCCTTTCATTACAGTTTTTTTTTTCACAATATAATAATTGTATTGTACTGTTCAAGTATTTGAAACTAATATGATTTTTTATTTGAGTTTCTAACATAGAAACTTTTATCTAACATAAAATATTTATATTAAGTGAATTACTCTTATGTTCAATATTTTTAAAACACGACCATATGTTGAACCAGATATTTACTTGTCAGCGGTTATATCGGTCAGACTAAACTTAAGAATTGGATAACTTTATAAATATTATATAAATATAGAAAAAAATTATAAAAATTCAAATAAAAAGCCGGTCAAACTGCCCGGTTTCTTAAAACCCGATTCAAAGCACATAACCAGGCTATTAAAGTATCCGAACCCTGATCCGACCGGTCTATCTGGTCCGGGTTTGAAAACATTCTTCATTTGATGGACTTGAATACAACTCAACCTCGACATCATTTTATACATTGACACTTTTACTTGTCTATGTTTTTCTTTTTATTATTTTTCTTGCACACTTATAATTTCATATCAAAGGCTTATAGCTTGAGAGTATCTTTTTACTTCTCTTATCAAAGATCTCGAGTTCGAGTTTTTCTGAAAAGAGTTTATTCTTAAATGTGCATTATGTTTTTTTCTAATAGACACAGTTTAAAAGGTGTGATACACTCATAATTTATTGTTGCTAAAAAAAACTTTTAATTTCTCTCTCATCATCTCTCACATGCAATATTGATTTTTTTTTCTTTCTATCATAATAAGGCTAGCTATAATAACACTCTTTGCAATATTCTTAAAAAGATGTTTTGATTTATAAGATACTAGGTTAGCATCCCGTGTATTACACGGGTTGAATAAAAATTAATAACTATTCAATAATATAAATTTAAAAATTGTAAATGATTTTCTGTTTTAAAATATAATTAGCATTACATTGAAAATAAAATAATAATATTGCATTTTAAATAATTTCTTTTCAACGTTGGTTTCTAAACATTTATATAAAATGTGTCATTAGTTTTTTACAAAATAATAGGATGTTACATTTTATTATTAAAGAAGTTGATAAAGAGAAAAAAATAAATAGTTAATCATAATGACTTATGAATTATAAAAAGATATTATGAGTTATAAATTTTTGAGAAAATTTCCATATTTTATAATAATTTGATTTTTTAAAAGTATGCTTTTTAATATTAAAATATTTTTTATTATATTAGGAATTCCTTTTTAGTTATAAAAGTATATATAATATAATTGGTATTTAATATTATTATGTAATGTATTTTTTTAATATTAACAACTTTTTTTAACTGGTAAATGTATAAAGAATATATAATTATATAATTATTGTTAATAAATTTGTGTATTTATTAAGAGAGGGAAACAATAAAAGTATTGTGTAGATACTCTAGACTTGTGACAAGTGTTTTATAGTTATTTTGATTTATTAAGTAAATAGATTTTCTTTTTATCCTTAATTTTTTAAGAGGCAAAAATCTAACTTTATTAAGAGAACCGTAATATGCTAGAATCATTGTAGATGAAAGTGTTGCAAGGGAACCTCAAAAAGACATCACCTAGTAATAAAATATAACTAAAATTTACCCTAATTTTTTTAATCAAAAATAAGAAAACGTGTTGATCTCTTTCAATATATTCTCGGGTTCTCTTTTCTTTCGTTAAAAACTCTACAGCCTTTCTTTAATGGAGTCAACTGCTTCCACTGCCATGTTTGCCCAAATCCTACCAATCTCCAAGTTGAAACACATGAGATTGAAGATATGATCTGTTGTCTCTCGAGCTACGCCACATGTAGAGGTGCACGAAGCAGTTAACTGGTCCAAAATGGTTTTGGAATAACCGAACGGGTTAATGGTTCGGTTAATAATCGGTTTTCAAGCTCTTAAACTGAAACCATTATAATAATCGATCGAAATCGGTTAAGAACCAAGGTGAACCAGTTAACTGATTTGGTCTTTTGAAACCAAAAACCAATTCGAATAACCAATACTGGTTCGGTTAACCGCATGCATTGTGTGTAGTTGAGGGCAAATACATGTACTTTTCCTTCTAGTGAATGCCACCTGGTTGGATTTCTATCTAATTCCACTCTTCATCCAAAAGAAACAATTTTTAGTATGTGATGTAGATTTAGGAGTTAGTTTAAATGATTGTGTGTTTTCAATCAAAAAATGAAAATAAAAACAAATAAATAAAATTCAATTTGCAGATAAGACGTGTATGAGGATACATAATGTAAAATATGGTCAATTCATTGTAGATCGTTTTAATTATGTATGTATATATCAGGTAAAATTGTTATTTTGTCACATAATATTAGATAATCGAGCACAAATCCTTTTGTTGGCAAAAGTAGATAAACCTTTTAATATATTCAATGTTTCCACTCAATTGCCGACATTTTTTTTCCCGATCTATCGGATTCTTGCGTTCCAAGTAAGAAAAATGAAGGTTTTTTTTTTTTTTTTGGAAAATTACCAAAATAATCAAGTTTGGCACTCTTTTATCAAAAAATCACTTATATTTAGCCCCCGTTTTAGCTTTAGAGGTCCTTTAGACACCGCTTTAGACACTCATTTTTTGAATTTTGTGTCCCAAAAAGAAACATTTGGGCCCACATGTTGACAGGTTTGTGGGGGTCTAAATGGATGTCTAAAGACGTCGCTTTGGAGTTTAAAGACTCCAAAATACGTCAGAATTGATGTCTAAACTAGGTGTCTTAAAACGCCTTCGAATTCGGTCGATGTTCAAAACGACAACAATTGTGTGTGAGTTGATTGCTGAGAAAGAAAGTTGTGTGATTCTGTGAAAAGATCAAGAAACCAACTTTTCTTCAGATCGCTCACACAGATCCGACTCTGTTTCTTGATCTTTTCACAGAATCACCCAACTTTCTTTCTCAGCAATCAACTTTCTCAGCAATCAACTCACACACAATTGTTGTCGTTTTGAACATAGACCGAATTCGAACCTTGTTCTTCATGACTCACACAGAACCTCCAATCTTCCTTTTCTTCGTTCTTCTTCTCCTCCTCTCATGATCGTTGCCCAATCTCAGATACAAATTGTTAGAAGGTTTTATTATTATAAATTTTAAGGAATTGTACCGTATGATAACTCGATGTTACATAAATAACCCTTAAACCCTTTAATTACCACTTATTTTTAATCATAACTAATAATGTGTGATTCATATTAAACCACATTAAAGTTGATTATTATATTCAAAACTTATTTTTAAAAACTTGGTTTAGTATAAATCATACATTTGTTATGATTAAAAAGATAAGTTATGATTAAAAAAATAAGTGACTGTGAAAAGATTTAAGAAATATTTATCTTAGATTTGGTTAACAGAGGATAAAATTCCTAATTAAAACCACACACTACATTGAATCTTACATCTCTATTTATATTAAAATGATAACTTAATCACCATGACTCCTAAACCTATTTAGACTAGGAAAATAAAAACCAATCATAATTATCTAGACTCAAATAATATACTAAATAACTAAGATCACTTTCTTATGAGAGGTTTGGGGTTGAATCATAGTCGAGATATATTAGTTGAGTCAAGGTTAGGAGGTTTACCTAGTTATGAGGTTACTCCTGATGTGGCTCGTCGTACACTACAGAGCGTCAAATCTAAAAGGATAGTTGAAATCTTGTTTTAGGTACCAATGTTTTTAACCCTTCAATAATAATAATAGTAAACTAAATACAATAATTATTTCTAACCTAAAATAACTCCAACTTCTACAATTTGTCAATTTTTATATCCTCTTTTACGATCAAGATTAACCTGTTCAGATTTCCCTTCAATGGTTGAGTGGAATCAACCAAGTATTGTTGCAACAAGCAATTCAACTTGCACATGATATAATTGGAATCTCTTTACATCAACATCCACGGGAACAATTTAAATTTATTTTTGATATTTATTTGCTGATTTTCTTGTAAAAAATGATTATCATATCGACTGACTGTTTGCAAAACATAAAATCGAATGGTTTGAACATGAAGTAACGCTTCTCAATTTCTCACCTTTCACTGGTTAAGTTAAAATAAAATATGTTTTTTTTTATATTATTATATTTTATCATACAATTATTTAATACCATGGAGAGAGAAAAACAAAACAAAATAAAAAAATGCAAACTCTTCTATAGTTCAATGATGCATCTAATGACTTATTTTTATGAACTAGTCAAGAGTAAACATGCATAAATCAAGCATTTTTTTAACCTAATGTCTAACATGGGAATCTTAAATGATTGATGATTCGTTTTTATTCACCAGCTATTAAACCTTTGACTATCTACATCACATGCCTATATATATTATATATATATATATATATATATATATATATCATCTATATTGTATGTTATATGTGTATATTGTGTGTGTGTGTATATATATAGGAGGGGATCAAATGTTAACCCATATTTATTG